>OZ005740.1:222361888-222912182 GCA_963930735.1 Dioctria linearis | reverse complement strand
TTTGTAATTTTAGCATAAGATGGATCAATTTTTAATTTGAACTGGAACTCATCCTTTTTGGGATTCCAATGTATACCCAAGGCCTTTCGCAATTTAAATCCTCCAGCCTTTCATAAAGCAATTATTTGATCTTTTAGCTGTACAGATTCTAACCTTGTATCGGCGCCTGTCAACATATCATCCACATAGAAATCTCTTGTTAGCACCTTTTTTCCAACAGGAAATAGCATGCCTTCATCTTGCGCTAGCTGATGCAGCGTCCTTACTGCGAGAAAAGTGGCCAGTCCGGTTCCATATGTTATGGTGTTTAAGGTGTATTCCCTTATTGGGTCAGATGAGTGCTGTCGCCAAAGTATTCTTTGGAAATTCCTTTGGGTTTGGTTAATTTTAATCTGTCGGAACATTTTCTCTATGTCTGCAGTAAAGACGTAACGATATTTTCTCCATCTAAGAATAATGTTGGTGAGGTCTTGCTGTGTTTTCGGCCCACAGTGCAAGACGTCGTTTAAACTTAATCCTGAGTCTGATTTGCATGAGCCATCAAAGACAACACGGAGCTTTGTATTCGTACTCTCATTTTTAAATACAACATGGTGAGGTAGATAATATACCCCAGATTCTTCTTCTAGATGTGGCTTAGCTGGGGTCATGTGACCTAGGGCAAGATATTCTGCTAAGAATTCATTATATTCTGCCTGAATATCTGGTTTTTTAATTAGTCTCTTCTCTATGTGCATGAGACGAGCTATGGCCTGTTTTTTGGACTGTCACAATTTTATGGTTTCAGTTTTGAAAGGTAAGCTGACAACATATCTTCCTTGAGGATCTCTAGTGTGTGTTTCTTTAAAGTGTTGCTCACAATGATCATTTTCTGGGGTAGATTCTTCGATGGTAGTAATACCCCAGAATTTCTCTAGTGCTTCTTCTATTTCGGCAAGAGACAGAAAACTTGACAGCTTGAGAGATCTTCGATTTGTGTTGGGCACATTTCCGAAAATTATCCAGCCTAACTTAGTATTCTGGGCTGCAGGCTGTCCATATCTTTGCGTAGACATCAGCTCCTAATAAGAGATCAATAGGGCCAGGCTTGTGAAAGCTCGGATCAGCCAAGTTTATGTTTTTGTATTTTTCCAGATTAACCCCAGTGGCAGGAACTTCAGGCAAAAATGAGTTTAACTTTGATAGTTCCAGAGCATCGAGCGAAAGGTAGGAATCTGATTCGTGTCTAAGCTGTATTCTTATGTTTACTTTGCTATGAGTTTTGGCAGATTCTGATTCTCCAACTCCAAAGATGGTTGCTCTTATTTGATATTTTTTTTAGTTTTAAGATTTGAGCGGCTTCTTCCGTTATAAGTGAGACTTGTGAACCTGGATCGATGAGTACTCTAAGAGATTCTAACTGGCCATAAATGTTTTTTATTCGAACAATTGCAGTTGGTAGTAGAACGTTGGGAATCTTTAGGTTGGTGGAGTGGCAATTTACACTGTTATCCCTTATTTCCTCACAAAGGGTAGGGCCTTTTCTGCAGTCTTTTGTGGCCAAATGCATTGTGATGTTGTTTGCCTCTCCATTTATTACTGTTGCGTCGTGATTTGGATGGTGGAGGAGTGTATGATGCCTTTTGTTACAAAATTTGCAAAGCTTGTTGGACCTACCTGGATCGGTTTTAATATGAGTAAGGCAATTGCTACATGGCCTGCTGTTCGTAACGAATGCTTGCCTTTCATTGGTTTTCATTTTCTTGAATTCGGCACATTGGTAAAGATAATGTTGCTTATTGCACATCACACATGTGCTTTTAATGGTTGCTTGGAAAGTCTTCTTTGTGCTTATAAATGCATTCTGCTTTTGTTGTCTGGAGTTTTTTATACAATCAAGTACCTGGTAACGTTTTTCCAGAAAACGTAGAAGATCATCAATTGATGGCATCTCTTTAGGGGACTCCAATTGTCTGTATCACAATTAAGATTCTTCAATGCTTCCAAGCATTCTCTTATTGTGTCGCATAGGGCAAAAATGTCTTCTTGCGACCTATGCGCAGTGCTTTTAATATCAATGATTTTGTTGATATAGGTGGTCACAATCTATCTATTGTTGTTATACCTTGCTTTAATTAAGCTCAAGGCGGTGTTGTAATTGCAGCTATTTAGTTGAAGATGGCTGATTACCTTTCTGGCATCTCGTTCTAGATGATAAAGAAGGTATTGCATCTTCTCCACGTTACTTATGGAAAGTTATCGTGGATGACGTTAGTAAAAATGTCTTTATAATTTCCATCGAACTTAGGAATTTTGATGGGAGGTAGTTTTGGAAAATTGTTTTCCCTGTTAGCTGCATAGTGTGGCAATGTCAGTCTTTGTTGTTGCTCGGTGTATTATGCCGTGCCCTCAGATGCAGGAATAGTATTGGTGGCTGGTAAAGCTGATGCCACATGACGTTCTACTGAAGTTTTCTCGTCGGCTTTAATTTTCACTTGCTCTTGTGATGGGCGTGTTATTGGCTGTTGTGACACGACTTCGTAATTGGACATCATCTCGATTGCTTCTTTATATAGGTCAAAAGTTTTATCAGACAATTGTTCAGTATTGTACGGATGTTCCTCAGATATTTCTTTATCTATCTGTTTATGTAACGCTGCGAAGGTGGACCAATGCTCTTCTAATTCTTTAAGCTTATTGGCCAAGTATGACCTCGTTTTTCTTGAAGAGCCGTCTGCAGTGAAGCTTCTGATGCTGTCTTCAATCTGTTTAGCTAATCTCTTCTGGGAAGAGATGTAGTCATCAATCGTCTTCATAGTCTCCCACGATTGCTTACACTGACTAACTTCAGTAACTGCTTTAGAGGAAGCAGTGGGTTAACAGCTAAACGTGCTTCACTGAGTCATTGTTTGGTGAGTAAAATAATTGAAATTTGATAGGTTGCATATTTTTAGCGAGTTGTGGTCAGATCAATAAAAAATAAATACATAAAGAAATGAGAGCTTGCAAATTGAGTGAAAATAAAAGAATTTAGGTCAGTAAATTTCACTGTGACCAACAAAAAATGACTCAATGAATTGCTATGGAAATTGCTTAATTAGTTCAAGCATTGAAGAAATCATTTTATTTATTACGCAGGCATAAAAAAATTAAATTGTTATGTTCAGGCCTGAACAGTGTGCGTAAATATATGTGAAATATTTATTTATACAAAACTTCTGCTTTAATAAAAAAAAAGGTCAAATAAATCGATTTCTATTAGAAGCACTAATTCCTCAGAACCAACTTCCACACTGCCTTTTCTTTGCCTTTCCATTTTCTTCCCAATTCTTGCAGACTCGCGCTGTCAGCATAACCTTCCCACGATCGCGTCGATCACGTGGGGCTCTTTCGATGATAAGCAAGGCATGTTATTAGATACACCACTTGTGTATATAAAAGTGGTCAAAAGCAATTACGATTGCAACATGCAATTTAGGCACTTTTTTTTTAATGAAATTGTCGTGCGTGCGTATTTAGGTGGAACATTGCCTGCATAAAGTCTTTGATTTATGGGACTTTATGTTTATGAAAACTTGTTTTGTGCTGAAAATAACACTAGAGAATAAATCGCCAAGTTAATCAATGCACTTCCAAATCACAAAAGAGTTCGAGTCAAGCCAAACTGCTCTTTATATAGCCATGGATTTCGCATGGCACCAAAGAACGGCATTCAAAGGCGCATGAAAATAATGTACTCTTGTAAAGTAAGCCACAACCTACCAAGGTATTCGCGGTACCAAGTCAGCGCTCTGTAATAGCGAATCTTATGCACTATAATCTGTTATTATTTTGAATTCGACCCCCATGTAAATACGTTGTAAAATGTTTCAGTGACCAGATTACAGCCAAAGCCTCCAATTCGTAAGAGTGATATTTTTGTTCTTCCTTAGTTATCCATTCTGTAGTCGAATTCCAGCTTTGTCAGTCGTCGATGCGTCTGTATGCAATTCTGTACTGGCGGTGGGGACGTATAATGCTAATATTGGTCGTTTAGATAATTTACTCTTTAATGTATTAGACGCATTATCTTGTTCCTGTTGCGACATAAACTTTACGTCTGTTAAGCAAATTAGTTATTGGATTTGCAATTGCTGCGAAATTATTAATAAGTTTTCGAAAGTAACTTGCCAGAACCATAAATTGACGCATTTGATGTATATTAGTTGGTTTGAGATATACAACTACGGCAGACATTTTTCTGTTACCCTGTTGAATACATAGTTATGCTAAATAAAGCGAAAGTGCTACATTGTTGTTTACTTGACCCTACTTAACCTTTGATCCAAAAATATATTACCGTGTGTACTTAATTTGCAATAATTATGATTTATTTATATTTAAGTGTTTTAGCTAATTATGGTGAGTTGAGAAGAAGAGATTTTGTATTTTGTTTTTTTTTTTTTTTGTAACCAAATACAGAGAATCTGACGTGTGCTCGTAACTCTTGGAGAAGGCAAAAGTTATACATTTTTCCGGTGATTTTCGCTGAAAGTTTATAAGTGTGGTTAAACTTAATAGTATAATTAATAAATGTTTACGATTAGATACAAATACTAACAATTTTCTAATAAATAAAATTAATACAAAATCATAAATATTATCATTAGTTTTAATAGTTTAATCAAAACATTGGTCTTGTAAATCAAAATTAAGAATTTTCTTTTAAAACTTTAAGAAAAAAACAATTCTTTTATCTTTAATCTCCAAAATTAATATTTTTATAAACTATTTCTTGATATTACAAAATTTATTATATTATTATCATTAATTTTTAATATAACATTTATACAAATAAATCATCCATTATCTATAGGATTATTACTACTATTACAAACAAATTTAATCTGTTTAATAACAGGATTAATAACACACACTTTTTGATTTTCATATATTTTTCTTTATTGGAGGAATACTAGTTTTATTTATTTAGGTAACAACCCTTGCATCAAATAAAATATTTTATTTATCGATCAAAAAAACTATTTTAATTATTTCGTTAATAATAATAATATTAGTTATTTTAGTTTAATTGATAAACAAATATTTTCATTAAATATTTATTACTTAACTTATATCATGGCCAAGATTGTCGATTTTTGTTTTGAAGCAAAAATATTTTTCCACCAATCGTAACGTCAAATTCGCACTCAGTAATTTGTTTAAAACGTCATTTAAAACCGAGAAACTTTTTCGATATCCTCTGTAGGAATTAATATATCGTCCATATAAGCTAATGTCGTAGTAAATCTTGAGGCTCCTAAAGCAGCATTAATGGCTCGTTGAAAAGTTGCGGGAGCATTTGCCAGACCAAAAGGTATACGAAGGTAATCATAATGCCCATCAGGAGTTATAAACGCTGTTTTTCCACTCATTCCTCATTTATAGGTATTTGGTGATAACCATTGGCTAGATCTAAGCTAGTGAAATACTTGCAATCTCTCAATCTTTCCAGTCGTCGTCAATTCTAAGTAATGGATATTGGTTCTTTGTTGTGTTAGCATTTATTTTTTCAAAATCAACGCACATTCTGTATTTACCTGTCTCTCTTTTAACTAGTAAAATGGGACTACTGAATGCTGAATTTTATTCTCTTATTATATTGTTTTCTAATAGTTCGTCCACGATGTTTCTCACAGCTTCTCGCTCTGCATGAGCCAAACGGTATGCTTTGTAAACTACTGAGGAACTGTCTTTCAATGTAATTTGCATTTTCGCCAAATTTGTTTTACCAAGTCCTTGAAGAACTTTGGCGAAGTAACTTCAATATGTATTGAGTAATTCTCGCAATTTTGTTTTAATCGATATATTAATATCTTCATTTATTTGACTTTAATATCATCAAAACTAAGGCGCTCTAAATATTGAGTGCTTATTTTAAGTGTAGATACTCACCGACTCATCTGTAATAATTTCCTTGCAAGGAGTTGCTCTCCCACAATTTGCTTCTTAGTAAAGGTTAAGGTGTATCTGAAACATTCGCCATCAAAACTGCTCCTTCTTTAGCCTCCATTATACATGTGGCTACAAAGTACTCGGAACTTGGAATCGGTCAGTGCTGCAGCTCGACAAAAACGCTGCCCCCTGCTGCACCTTCAACTTTGACAAATCCAATACTATTTGAGGGAATTACTTCTGCATTCTTTGCTCATTGCGCGGCTTTCACGGGAAGCAATCCATCTACCTGTGGAAGTCCCATATTTTCGCTGCTAATCACTCGATTTCTATCTCCGCGGATAACAACATTGATGTCTTCTCAATTTAAAAATGGTTGTCCAAAAAGTTCACCTTGCATCACATTTGGAACAACTATAGCTTCAACTTCAGTTCCCGTGAGATCGACTTTTAACTTTATAGCCACTGAACCAATAACTTAAGTAACACCACTGCCATAACACGTGATCATTAATGAGCTAGGTTTTAGACCTAATTTTAGTTCTAACGCATCTTTTTCTTTAATTAAAATGACACTACAACCGGTATCAATGTAACCACAAAGTTTCGTCCATTGCCTTAGCAGTCTACAAAATAAATACCATTCATTTTTTTATTTTTCACATCTTTTACACATTTTACAGTTATATTATGTGGTCTAGAACAATTATTCGTTGCATGGCCTAACGATTGCAGTTTCTGCACTCCACTTAAGGTTTTCCGCATTTTGTTGAGACATGACCTTTTTCATTACAATTGTACTGCTCGTAGTTAGAGCGTACATGCAATAAATGAAGAGTGTGGTGAAAATAATGCCACTGGTATAGAGCTATTTGTTTTATTCGTTTATTCACTGCACTAAATTTCTCAAGCTCAATAAATACTATAACTCAAAAATACAAGATATATATATATAAACATATTTTACAATATAAAAAGCTAAAGCCAATATTCAATGAATGATTACAAAAAAAAAATTTGATTTATAAATATGTTGCAATTGACTTGTACTCTCCCGATCAATATATGGCAGCTGTTTACTTGACTTTTATTTGATTGAGGTTTGGGAGGGATTAGGATTTTCTTTATTCCAGTCAATACCCAGAATAAAGTATTTGTATTAGTAATTGTCTTATTACAGTCGATACCCGCAATGAGACTCTATTAAAGTCGAGAGTCGCAATAAAGTGGTTTGTGTTAGTAATTGTTTTGCTATAGTCGTTACCTTAAGTAGGACTCTTTATTACAGTCGATACCCACAGTAAGACTTTTTATTACAGGGGGTACCCGCAAAAAAGTGGTTTTATTAGTAATTGTCGTATTACAGTCGATACCAGCAATAAGACTCTTTATTACAGTCACTACCCGCAATAAAGTGGTTTGTTAGTAAATTTCTTATTACAGTCGAGACCCGCAATAAAGTGGTTTGTTAGTAAATTTCTTATTACAGTCAAGACCAGCAATAAGAATCTTTATTATAGTCGAGACCCGAAATAAAGTGGTTTGCTAGTAATTGTCTTACTACAGTGGATACCCATAGCAAACTCTTTATTACAAGGGGTACCCGCAATAAAGTGGTTTTATTAGTAATTCTCTTATTACAGTCGATACCCTCAATAAGACTCTATATTACAGTCGAGAGCCGCAATAAAGTGGTTTGTGTTAGTAATTGTCTTGCTACAGTCGATACCCACAGTAAGACTCTTTATTGCAGTCGACACCCGCAATATAGTGGTTTTATTAGTAATTGTTCTATTACAGTCGATACCCGCAATAAGATTATTTATTATAGTCGAGACCCGCAATAAAGTGGTTTGGTTAGTAATGGTCTTGCTACAGTCGATACCCACCGTAAGACTCCTTATTACAGTTATTACGTACTCCGTGCTTTCCGCAGATTTCGGGGAATAGAGCACAGCGGAGTTCTAGGGGGTTGGTCTGAGGACTTTTATTTTACGGTGAAATAAACAACTCGAATTTAATTACGTTACTTTTACTGCATTTTATTTGAAATTATCTAATATTTGTGTGCGTAAATATATGTGAAATATTTATTTATACAAAACTTCTGTTTTAATAAAAAAAAGGTCAAATAAATCGATTTTTATTACAAGCACTAATTCCTCAGAACCAACCGACGCGTTTTTAAGTCGCGATTATACCCCAGACTGCCTTTTCTTTGGCTTTCCATTTTCTTTCCAATTCTTGCAGACTCGCGCTGTCAGCATAACCTTCCCACGATCGCGTCGATCACCTGGGGCTCTTTCGATGATAAGCCAGGCATGCTACTAGATACACCACTTGTGTATATAAAAGTGGTCAAAAGGAAAAACGATTGCAACAAACAGTTTAGGCACTTTATTTTTTATGTCGTGCGTGCGTATTTAGGTGGAACATTGCCTGCATAAAGTCTTCGATTTATGGGACTTTATGCTTATGAAAACTTGGTTTGTGCTGACAATCTAAGTGGATGTTAAGGACTTCGTTTCAAGTAATTTGAAATGAAATCGAATTAAGTATATGCACTTGAATTGTAGCCGATGAATTTTTAAAGGGAAATACGTATATGCAAGTAGAATGCACGCATATGAGAGTTATGATATGTGGATATCATAACACAGTCGATACGCGCAATAAAGTGGTGGTTTTATTATTAATTGTCTTATTACAGTCGATACCCACAGGAAGACTCTTTATTACACTTGATACCCACAATAAAGTGGTTTGTGTTAGCAACTGTCTTGCTACAGTCGATACCCAATTGTTTTGCTTCAGTCGATACCCACAGTAAAACTCTTATTAAAGTCGCTACCCGCAATAAAGTGGTTTCTTAGTAAATTTCTCATTACAGTCGAGACCAGCAATAAGAATCTTTATTATAGTCGAGATCCGAAATAAATGGTTTTGTTAGTAATTGTCTTACTATAGTCGATACCCACAGTAAGACTCTTAATTACACTCGATACTCGCAATAAAGTGGTTTTATTAATAGTTGTTTTATTACAGTCGATACCCGAAATAAGACTCTTTATTACAGTCGAGACCCGCGATAAAGTGTTTTGTTAGTAAATTTCTTATTACAGTCGAAACCCGCAATTAGAATCTTTAGTTTAATTTCTGTCTAAAATAAAATCTTTAATTCAGTCGGTAGCCGGAATAAAAATTGTTATTTTAGCACTAAATAAAGCAGTTGCATGTTAAACAAAAATGTAGAATACCAGGAAAAAAACACTAGGAAAATAACACTAGAGAATAAATCGCCAAGTTAATCAATGCATTGCCAAATCACAAAGTAGTGCGAGTAAAGCCAAACTGCTCTTTATATAGCCATGGATTTCGCATGGCACCAAAGAACGGCATTCAAAGGCGCATGAAAATAATAATTGGATTGGCATAGCAGCTGCACTTTGAAATGTAACTATATATAAGTAAAAGGGAAGAAAAAAAATTGTTTGTAAATAAATTCTATCCAATCTGGAATTTGTTGCCCATCCAAACAATTGTTTTTTTGTTATTAAAAAAAAAGAAAATAGATGTTTATGTCGACTTACCAAGTGCAGATGCACAGTATACGCCCGTGTACCGTTATTTCTGGCTGCCTCACTTTTCTCCAGCTTTGATAATTTAAACTTTTGTTGCATTTTCTGGTTAGGTTAACAAAAAAATTATCATGTGAGACTGTAGTATCTTGCCCGTGTGCAGTTAGCTGGTCCGTGCTACTGCGGAAAATGTCACTAAAGCTTTAGACATGATAGACACTTGTTTTTGTTTTTATTTTTCATTATATTCATGTGTTGGTACGCAAGTTTTCTGATTGAAATGATATCAGAATTCTTGTGAATTCTGAATATACTGCCCCCGTTGAAAGGATGAAATTCCTTTTACATAGCGCATTTGTACTTTTGCCATCGAACTTAAGTTGAGAAAAGTTCAGATTTAAACTTTTCCTATTAGTAGATTAAGCCGAACCATCGAAAACAACTCGAACTTTGGTAGTTGTACTATCCTTGAACAAAGATAAAATACCTTTAATAATTCCCTGCAGTGACGAAACAACAATAATTATGCTAATAATAATCGTGAACAATCTCGTGCGTGTTAATTCTTTCGCAAATCAAGTAAGTAGACAGTTTGGTAATCGGTCATTTAATAGAGTTAGTCATTCGTTAGAATGCCGTTTGGATTAAAAAAATGCTCTCAACATCTTTAATACACGGTTAATAAATGAAATCCGGAGATAGTACATAAACAGAATATGTGTGGTGCATTCAGTTGAAATTCTCATATTTTCAACAAGTTTATAGGAACAACGTCTAAAACTCTCTAGAACTAATTTTCAAAAGCTTAGCCGAGCATAATCTGAGAATACATGCGGATAAATGCAGCTTCATGAAAATTAAACTGAATTTTTAGGGCATATATTAAAAACACAAGGAATAAAACTCAATCCGAATAAAGTGAAAAATATCAAAAGAGTTTCATTACCAAAAACGGAAAACATTGAAAAAGTTTATAGGCAGGCCTCAATTAAAAGCCGGAAAAGGCAGACATAGTATATTTATTTTACTTGATATTGATGTAAAGAACTTAAAAATAACAAAAAACAGACAGAATAAAGCGCGTTCCATCCAGTCTACCCAGCCGATCAGTCAACCGCATAATCTGAAATTATTACAAAAAAAAAAAAAAACAATGTGTGAGTCGGGTAGTGTAACTATACCAAAGTATATATACACTAAAAGAATCCCAGAAGTGATAACGCTATGTGAACGAAATATAAAAAAAAAACTAATAAATACACAAAGATGGCCATTGTTTCAATGGAGGGTGGGTAACAACAGCCCCTCTCACTGATACTGTCAGCGGTAAACCTCAGCTGACCAGAATGATTCAAACACAGGGGAAGAACCACTACCTGTTCACTGAGAGAGACAGAGGGAAAAACCACACCCTGGCCTCTCCAATTTAATTAAAACATCATGACAATAACAATCACTTGACTCAATTAAAATCATATTTAATTTAAAGCAAATTGAAGAAATATAATTAACGATATCACCTCTATAAATACATAAATAACTAGGTGTTTAAACAACGCAGATTTATCACATCACATACTCAGTGAAAACACTCAGTTATTTTATTAAAATAAGTGAGTGTTTTCACTGAGTATGTGTTGTGACAATTCTAAGTTATTTGGTAATTATTTCACGCTTTTATCCGTATATTAAAGTCTTTTAACTTCTAAACATTTTTATTGTACTCAAGTCTGCACTATACTAGCTGGTTAGTTTACTTCGAGATATTACTACACTTTGAGAAGATACATCTTTTTACCAAAACTATTCATTTAA
Source organism: Dioctria linearis (assembly GCA_963930735.1). Classification (NCBI taxonomy): domain Eukaryota; kingdom Metazoa; phylum Arthropoda; class Insecta; order Diptera; family Asilidae; genus Dioctria; species Dioctria linearis. The sequence goes on along the minus strand of OZ005740.1, from coordinate 222,900,876 downwards.
GAATGACTACCATCTTAAAGTGGCAAATATCTCAAACCTGTTCCTTTTCTCTTATTGCCACCGCGCTACACAACCCCAAATAAAACATTTTACGGCCTGTGCAAGGCTGCAAGGTCCATGAAAGACTAGAAAGGAAAGAGTTTTCTTCCTAGAATTCCTGGTAGCAATTCGTGCTACTAAGTCCGGTGACACACGATGATACACACGCGATACACCGTACTAAAAACCGGTTTTTTTAACACTATTTTAGAACATTTTCGTGATAACCCAATTTAGAGCAGAGGGTTTAGGCTGAAACAGATTACACTTTAGTGCGCGGCTCGACAACGCGGCAAATTGAGCAGTGAAATTGTTCCGCCGCGCTGTGACACAGATTACCAATTGCAACAAGCAGCACAGGCAGGAATGTTTTGACATTACGGTGACAGCTGTTATTTTAACTGTGTAGAATTGCGGGAAAGAATTTGAAAATTAAATTAAAATCATGTTAGTTGAATATCAATATATGGAAAAATTATTAATGTTATTTAGTGTGTACTCAGTGTACTGCAAATATGTGGAAATGTGTATGATGAGGAAAAAGCGGCGTATATGGGTACGAGAAATGTTCGAAGAAAACGAACGGGAGATGCGCGGTTTTTATGAGCAGGTTTTTAAAATAATGAAAGGAAGAGACAGCGATCAGTTTAGAAAAGCAACACGTATGGGCGTTCGCCAATTTGAGTTACTTTTTAATTTATTAAAAGAAAAGTTAACTAAGGATGCCCCAAGAAAGCCAATCGAAGCAGAGTGTCATCTTTTGTTAACGTTGGTGTAAGTTATTGATTATAAAATTTTTTAAATTTTTTGTTTCATATAATTTTGTATTATCATGCAGTTATTTATCGCAAGGATCATCATGGCAAACGTTGTCGTGGGCGTTTCGAATGGGAGTGTGAACAGTCCGAGAAATTATTTTGGAAACGTGCAGCATAATTTGGGAGACTTTATACCCAATATATTTCAGCCAACCAAACAACGACGAATGGAAAAGGATAGCTGTAGATTTTTATACCATGAAAGGCATGCCTAATTGTATCGGAGCCATTGCTGGGAAACATATACGGATCAAATGTCCTCCCAATGCTGGCTCTTTGTATTATAACTACAAGAACTATCACAGTATAGCACTTTTAGCAGCCTGCGATTTGAATTACTGCTTCACTGCAGTGGATATTGGTGCATATGGCAGCCAAAATGATGGAGGAATATTGGAGGCTAGTGCATTTGGAAGTGCAATCACAAGTGGAACTATATGTTTACCAAAAAGTGAGAAACTACCAAATTCGAATGTAGAGTTTCCGTACTACTTTGTCGGAGATGCAGCTTTCCCACTGCGTACACATATAATGCGCCCATATCCTGGACGAATGCTATCCAAAGAGAAGGATAATTTTAATAAGAAGCTATCAAGTGCTCGTGTGAAAATAGAAAACACGTTTGGAGTTATGACGACAAGATGGCGAGTTCTCTTAAACTCTATAAATTGTTTCCCTCGAAATGCCGAACTGATAGTAAAAGCTGTTGTCGTTTTACATAATTTTGTAAAAATGCATGACGGTGATTATTGTCCAACCAATTATGTTGACAGTTTCGAAGGAGGTACAGTAACAGAAGGTCTTTGGAGGAAAGAATGTGCGCAATTACCACAAACGAGACTTTTCACAAGATTCAACGCGTCACGTTCTGCATTTCAACTTAGGGATGTTTTGAGAGATTATCTTGCTAATAATTAAGAACACAAAAATATACTTATTATATTTTTTTTTAAATAAAGGCACAGATTTCTTAAATAATAATTCTATTCTTTTTATTTTCTTCTTTTTGATTTTCTATTTCTTCGTGAACACTTTTCATCACTTTCACTTGTAAAGCGCTAAAGCGTTCAAAACTTAAATTATTATTGCTGACAAGGACAGCCATGCTGCTGAAGAAACTCGAAACAGGATTGATGGTTTCAAATGACTGTTTTACAGTCTTTATCAAGTTGCTCATCTCTTTATGAGTGCTTTCGAATAAATGATCATCCCGCACCCTTGCTTTCCTTCTCGTACCAGGAGGTGGGCGAGCTGCACTGTTTCCCGATGGAGTTGATGCTCGCGATGCTGATGATGGCACCTGACGAGCAATAAATGGCGCATCGGCATCCTTTTCGATTGGGGACGGAGTTTATGAAAGCACTGGTTCCTGCCGAATTGCATTCGATGAATTTTCAAACGTCTCGTCAAATAACAAGCAACCATCGCTGCTTATTTCCAGGTCCTCCGAAAAATTTCCACAGAAGGCGCCCGCAGAAGTTTCCTCGATTACCTTACGGCTGAAATTTCCGCTTGTGCTGTAACACAGTATTATTTAAATAAATAGCAAGACTAAAAATAAATATTGTTGCGTGCGTGGCCTTTGGTTCGTTATTTCAAACACAATATTAAATAATTAATACACAAGTTCTTTATTACACTTAAATCATATAAAGTTCACAAACATTTATTTAATCAACTCAACTCTAATTATCGCTAACACTGTACTTTCAATTATCGCAATCTAATTACACACTATCGCTTCTTTATTACTTTCGCTTCTTAACACTGCAACGTCTAAAACAAGACTCTTTTTCTGGCGATGACAACTGTTATATTTATACCCTAGAAACACTCCGGATTATTCTGGAGTGTTCTATTCCAAAAGCTTCTTGACTATTCTATTTGTTCTATTCCTGAACTTTCATAATCGATTCTCCGAACCTGAGGTCATTTACTCTCCGAACCTGAAGTTGTTTATTGCCAGTAGATGTCACCAGTTGTCTCTTTCTATTGCACGTAACACTGCCCCCTTCTTAAACTTGTTCGTCCCGAACAACAGGTGGTCCACGGTCTTGATGCTCGTAGTATTGACACAAGCGGTCCAAATGAACAATTTTGTGCTTGCCTCTTGTGCCACGCTGAATCCTGTATACCACGTCATTAATTCTAGTTACTACTGAATATGGTCCTTCCCAGTGTTGTTGCAATTTTGGAGAACGTCCCTTACGTCGTTTCGGGTTGTACAGCCAAACAAGATCACCTCCGTTAAATCCTGCGGAATTAGCGCGTAAGTCATAGCGGGTCTTCATCCGATCAGTATTTGTTGCTAATTTCGTCCTCGTGGCCTCGTGTACATCGGCTAATTGTTGTTTGAGCTCCGATACGTAGTCTTCTGGTAACTTTTGTTCACCTCTGGGGGTACCGAATTTGAGGTCGCTAGGTAAACGCATCTCTCTTCCGAATATAACTTTAGCTGGGGTTTGTCCGGTAGTACTATGAACGGCTGATCTATAAGCCATTAGGAATACAGGAATATGTCGATCCCAATCGCGTTGATGATAGTCAACTACTTTCTTTAGATGCTCGATCAATGTTCTGTTGAAGCGCTCTACCATGCCATCAGATTGTGGGTGTAGAGGAGTTGTTCTAGTTTTTCTTATTCCCAACATTTTACACATCTCCTGGAAAGTCCGCGATTCGAAGTTCCGTCCTTGGTCCGAATGAAGTTCGTGAGGCACACCAAACCTACTGACCCAATTCGTTATTATTTGTTCCGCAACTGTGGTTGCCTCTTGATTAGGGATTGCATAAGCTTCAGGCCATTTACTGAAATAGTCAATGGCAACTAATTTATAACGGTTACCGCCATCCGTTTCTGGAAAAGGTCCAGCGATGTCTATAGCTATCCTTTCAAAGGGGGCTCCGACATTATACTTATGCATTTCTCCTCTGCTTCTGTGTTGCGGCCCTTTGCAAGCAGCACAGACAGTGCATCGCGGCACCACTCCTCCACATCTTCTCGCATATGTAACCAATAAAACTTTTCTCGTATTTTGGAAATGGTTTTGTGGTGTAACCCGGTTTTGTCACCCACAAAGGACTGGGAGTGCTTCTGACTTCGCCAGGAAGTTGCACCAGCCCCGTCGATATCAAGCCTTAGTAATCGGCTATGCACAGCTTTATTGATAATCTTCTAATTTATTCTTTAATAGAAGTTATTAGGATTTTGCACAATTAATTTAGAACTTTTATTGGTAGTCTTTCAATTTATTCTTCGATAGGAATGAATAAGATTAGCACAATTAATATAGAACTTTTATTGATAATATACTTTGAATTTATTCCTTAATAGGAACGATTAAGATTAACACAATTAATATAGAACTTTTATTGATAATATACTTTGAGTTTATTCACTATTAATATAGAACTTTTATTGGTAATATACTTTGAGTTTATTCACAATTAATATAGAACTTTTATTGATAATGTTTCAATCTATTCTTTAATAGAAGTTAACAAGATTTACTCAACTAATACAAAACTTTTACTGATAATATACTTTGAATTTATTCCTTAATAGGAATGATTAAGATTACACAGTTAACATAGAACTTTTATTGATAATATACTTTGAGTTTATTCACAATTAATATAGAACTTTTATTGATAATGTTTCAATCTATTCTTTAATAGAAGTTAACAAGATTTACTCAACTAATACAAAACTTTTACTGATAATATACTTTGAATTTATTCCTTAATAGGAATGATTAAGATCACACAATTAACGTAAAATTTGAATGTATTCCTTAATAGGAATGATTAAGATCACACAATTAACGTAGAACTTTTATTGATAATGTGTCAATTTATTCTTTAATAGAAGTGATCGAGATTTACTCGATTAATACAGAACTTTTACTGATAATATACTTTGTTAATCTAAATGGTTAAGATTTGCGCGGAACTAACCCGAAAGCTTTTTTCTAGAATAAAGTCGCCCGCCGGTTCTTGATAGACTGCCTCGATGATCTTTTTCAGCCGCCCCTACATGCTTTTCGCTGCCAACGTTGTTTTCCACGCTTTTTTGCTGATCGAGCGATTTCGCGATAAAAATGTGTGGAGAAAAATAATCGCGCGTTGTTTTTTTGATGTTGAGAAATGTCGGGAGGAAATATCCTCTACTAAGAAATATTGTATTTCTTATCGTTGGTGGGCAAAAGGCCCCACTTCAGCATTTTTGCATGTGAGCAAACAAAGTATACAAATTGTACACTTTGTATGACGGGAAATGAAATGAAATATTTTGTTATCGGGAGTACATATTTGCACGGGTATGCAATGTACTCAGGTTGGTTAGGCGTTATGAGTGCGAACTCATAACACCATCCCCCATAGAAAAAGAAAATTCCTACGTCTGATCAGGAGTAGGGATTTTCGATGAGCACTTGCCACACAAATCAAGATGAGGAGAAAAGAGAGAAAGAGAAAAAGGATAAATTTCTATATATATAGTAGTCCGATTTTTTTTTATGTAGATTTTTTCGTTCTCTTTCGCTTAATTTCTTATAGTCTAATTTCCATCGGTTTAGCAATAACTGATGAGATTGAAATTTCCAAAATATATCACCCATTTATTATTTACAAAACTTACTTATTACTTACATACTTATTAAATTGTATTATGTTTAATTATTCCTTATTATATGCTCCTGTGACAAACAAGGCGTTCAACTGGTAACTCTCCCACTTGAGACGTTCTTATAATTTTTTTGTTGTCGACCAGTGGATAAAAAGGGGGTTTACATAATTCCTTTACATAGTGGGCTGGGCCCATCCTCTTTAGAGGTTACATTTATACTTAATTCTTGTGCTGTTACACTAGTTGCGTTGCTGGATTCAGAGAATTTCCCTCTTTGTTTCATGAAATAGAAGTACGCAAAAACGAAAATCAAAACAACGACGATAATAGTGGTGTATGAAATAGAATAGTGGTGGATGTCGTGAGCATTCAGACCCTGATCTTCGATTTGCCTTATTTCCTTTATAGAGGAACTTAACCGTTGCAGTTCGTTGTCGGAGGAAAATTTCAAGAGGTGCGTTCTGGTGGTGTTAGCAATTGGGAGTTTAATAATGTTAGGAAATCTCAAAGATGTAGATAGGTTCAAGATGGGGACGTAGTAATTGTGTATTTCCGTGTTTTTAGACGAATGGGGTTGGATAGTTAGTGTATCGCCTCGCAGGTAACACTTGTCCGACAGTTCCAGTATTCCAGTACCCAGTAGGGTTTGGGGGGAAATTTTGTTAACACAGACTTCGTCTAGTGTAGTGTTCTTGGTTAGAACAAAAAGCCATTTGTTCGCTTGTGAAAGCTGGATCCAAAAGTTACCTGGGGTGGCCTTCCGTATGTGGCAAGAGTCGGGCAATTTAGTGACGTGCTTTAGAAGCTCAATTTCACAGATGTTGTTTTCCGGATGCACGCTAAATATTGGGTGCATTAGTCGGCAAAGGTAATGAAAAGCATCTCGGGTGAGGCAATTCTGAAAGTCGAAGTTATTGAGGGTATAGTAGTGTTCTCGATTATAATCAACTACTAGATAGTGGACGGATGGCTGGATGTAGACGAATTCGTTTTCATAGGTGGTTGGCATTGGGGTTACTTTATATAGTTGGTATGCCATACGATAGGGTAAGGGTATTTTGAATTCGAAAATTATTTTATTTTCACTTCTAGCTGTGCTTGTCTGGCTCAACGCGTATATGCCGAACAGGTCCTGTAGGCCGGGGGAGATTGGGAGCCTCAGGTTATCGGGGAGCTTCTGTTGTATTACTAATAGAGCGTTTCTTAATTGGTTAGGAGTCAGTATAGCGGGGTGCGGCTTGCCATGTTTCACGTCTATCATCAAATCGAGGATAGAATTTATGGTAGACTCGTATCTCATTAACGAGAGTGTTACGGCATTAATAATTGACTCTATTTGGAGCGTCATGTTGAACTGAGATTCCGAGACGAGCGTTGTGTTCATTAGTACTTCCAGATTCTTAATCCTCCCATCCAAAGACAAAAAATGCGCCCTAATTTCGTGCTGACTCCTGTTGAAAATATTAACCGTCGTGTCTATTATCGACGTATGGTTCCTCAACAGGCCGAGGAGACGCCTTTGATCAGTTTTCACACTGTCAATCAGGTGATCGTACTTAATGGCGTCATCCTCGTCTAGAGTTCCGAAGAGCATTTTACTCAGGGAACCCACTGCGTTAAAGGGGCTGCGTCTTTGTCGAACACTAAGGGGAGACAACAAGCTTTCCTTATCCTTAATGTTATCGAAGATATTCAAAATCTGTTTTAAAGAAGCTTGGCAGAGGAGGGGGTTGTCTGCGTAAGAGGTTAACCGTTGACAAAGACTTTTGATTACGCGTACGTTACCCTCTATTAGGTTGAACTCATAATTCAGACCTCTCAGGTCAAAGTAAACGATGATATGCCACTCTTGGCTAAAAAGGCCCACATTACCTGTTTCCTCGAAGTAAATCCCTGAGTTACCTTCCAAATAAGTGACGTTTAGCCCAGTCGCGGTGCTCCATAGATTTAGTAGTTGTATAGATAATAGGAGTTTGCCCTTGTTTGACATCCTGAAAAGGGAGAGAGCTTGACTTACTCGACGTACAATTTCAAATCATTATTATGTACAATCTTAATTTTACTTCCTATCTTAATGGTGGTATTCTCGGGAGAATTCAATTCTACAACGTCGTACGGTCCGAGCCAGAGCGGCGAGAGTTTGGACCTTTTTGCATGACTCCTAAGAAAAACCTTATCTCCGAGATTAAAAGAACGCTCCACTGAACTTTTGTCGTAATAACCCTTCGATTTTTGTTTAGATTTCAGAATGGTCCGACGCGCCATTTCAAATCCATGCTGAAGACGAGCCTTTAGCTCATTAGAATAGTTATCGTAATTGTAGCAGGTTTCCGGTTCGAGCTTTAGAGAAGTAGGGATTCTCACCGGGAATCCATAAACAAGCTCGTGCGGTGTGAAGCCAGTACTAGAATGAGGGGTTGAGTTGTAGACAAAGACAGCATACGGCATCCAGGTATCCCAAGAGAGAGGGTCTTTATTAACATAATGGCGGAGGTATTCAGCCAGTGTCCTATGACTACGCTCCAACGCGCCGTTAGTCTGGGGATGGTATGGGGTAGATTGTAACTTATGAATTTTAAGCAGTTTGCAGACTTCCGTAAACAGTCGGCTAAGGAAATTAGTACCCTGGTCAGTTAGGATACAATGGGGAATTCCGTGGCGGCATATGATTTTAGTAGTGAGCTCCCTAGCGACGGTATCCGCTTCGGCATCTGGCAGGGGAATACCTTCCGAGAATTTGCTAAGATCGTCCTGGAAAGTTAAAATGAACCTATTACCATTGTAACTGGTGGGTAGTGGGCCCACGATGTCGAGAAATACCTTTTCAAAAGGTCTCCTACTCGTAGAGGTTATCTTCATTGGGATCTTTTTGTTCCGATTTACTTTATTGGCCTGACAGGAGGGACATTTCTTTATGAAGCTTATGATGTCCTTATTCATATTCTGCCAATGATAGGCCATCTTTATTCGTTTTAAGGTTCTGTGCATACCAGTATGCCCTCCTAGGGGAGAGGTGTGATAATCGCGTATTATCTGCTGGGTATCTTCCTTGTCACTCAACTCGATCACTTCGTTGAGGAAAATATTGACAGGGAGTTTTGATGTTGAAAAGACAAATGCACACATAGATTTTAGTTCCAATAAGCTGGCGTGGTCTATGGCACTAAAGGAGAGCAGCACCATTGCGAGTTCAGATGATTTAGCGTACTCAAGGTATTCCATTAGGACAGTAAGAGCGGTCCTCTTTTCGGAGGGACCCGACAATGGAAAGGGGAGCTTGACTATTAGAATTTTGTTTTTTCCAGTTTCACATATTTTTAGTCTTGCAGGAATGGTGTTTAGTTCTAGACCGGTATACAACTCGAGGCTTTTCTTCGTTTTGTCGTCGTATGGGGTTAGTATAAAAAATTTTGGAATGGGGGTTTTGAACCTTATTAAAGAACCTTTCTTCTCGTGGACGAGCGAGTAATCGGCTGTGCCTTTCTTCATGTATTCGGCGTAGGCCTCATAAATGTCGGTTGTAGAGGGAATAAAGGTAGCGATGGTGTCAGAGTTGGGTAACTCAGTGCGAGTTTCACCCTGACGGGCATGTTGTCGTGTTACTGCGTTAACAGTACTATCGACAGGAGGTATGCGACTTAGAGCGTCCGCATTGGAGTTCAGTCTTCCCGACTTATAAATTATACAATAGTCGTATTCTTCTAATCGAATACGCCATCTCATCAGTCTTGAAGTAGGGTTTTTTAGATTCATGAGCCAGGTAAGTGGCTGATGATCAGTTATAATGGTAAAACGTCGACCATATAAGTAGGGTCGGAATTGTTCAACAGCGAACACAATAGCGAGGAGCTCCTTCTCAATAGTAGAATATTTTATTTCAGTCGAATTAAGGGTTCGACTAACGTAGGAGACAGGTCTATCCTTGCCTACTTCGCCTTGCGAAAGTACAGCGCCAATAGCGAAGTTACTAGCATCGGTAGTGACCAAAAATGGTTCATCGAAGCAAGGATATTTCAGGATAGGAGCAGTGATAAGTTTAGATTTCAATGTTCTAAAGGCTTCATCGCAAAAGGCGTCCCATGTAAAGGGCACATCCTTTTTAGTGAGGTAAGTAAGGGGTTTTGCGACTTTCGCGAAGTTGTCAATGAATCTACGATAATATCCCACGAATCCTAGGAATGATTTGATATCCTTGACCCGTTTTGGGGTGGGGTAGGTCCTTACGACTTTAATCTTTTCTGGGTCGGGATGAATGCCCTTTTCGTCTATCACATGTCCTAAATAAGTGATTTGCCTTCCGAGAAAATTGCATTTGTCAGGTTGCAACTTCAGTCGATGGTGTCTCAAACGGTCAAAAACTTTAACGAGCTTGGCATTATGGTCCCTAAGACTGCACCCATGAACCACAATGTCGTCCATATACACGAAACATTCTATGCCTTGTAGTCCCGATAGGACGTTGTTCATTAACCTCTGAAATGTAGAGGGGGCATTCTTCAGTCCAAAAGGCATCCTATTGAAGTGAAAGTGTCCGTACGAAGTACTGAAGGCAGTCTTCTCTTTGTCGACTTCGTCCATCTGGATTTGATGGAACCCGTTCGCTAAGTCCAGAGAGGAAAAATATTGAGACCTACCCAGTTGGTCTAGTATATCTGTAATGTTGGGCAAGGGAAAGGAATCACCGACAGTTATGTCATTTAGCCGCCGGAAGTCTACAACCACTCGCCAGCGCTTGTTTCCTGCTGAATCGGGTTTCTTGGGAACAAGCAGCAAGGGGGAATTCCACGGGCTTGAGCTTGGGCTTATGATCTCCCGTTCCACCATTTGGGTTACCTGGTTGCCGATTTCCGTCCGTTGAGACTCCGGTAGTCGGTAGGGTTTGACGTTTACAGGGGCTTTATCGGGAAAAGTTTGAATCTTATGACGGACTGAATTAGTTACTGTAAGAAAGTCACCCTCCAAGTGAAATATATCGTTATAATCTCGACAGATTTGCAATATGCTGTCTGCCTCTTCCGAGTTACAGTGCTCTAGGTTGAGTCTCTTCTTTAACTGGTTAAGACGTTTCTCGACTTTGTTTTCCATATAAAGACTTTGGACTATAGAATAGTCATCTAAAGGTTCGGCTTCCAGTTTTAGAGTGTTTAGGTTTACGGAAACGTCTTCGTCTCTTACGTTTAGTAGTATTAGATTAGCCTTGCCATATCGGGGGCTAGAAATAGAGTTACCTAAGTACACACCAGGTATAGGTTCGTGTCTGGTTACCAAAAAGTCTTTTGTTTGCACTGTAGGTACTCGTACAATGGTTCTTGATCTAGGAGGCAGTTTTACAAAATCCAGCTCTAATTCTTCCGTGACAACACTTGTCTTGCTAGTTACACCAGGTTTAGATTCTTTGTTTTTGGCATTAGGGTTAAGATTATCTACTTCATCTTTGTTAGTAAAATCTTTTGTTGGTCCAGAGTGTTTCGAATGAGGAGTGCAGGCACCTATACAGGTCGTTAAGTCCCCATCTTGCGGAACGTCTGTCGCTTTCAGACTGGGTTTACCTACTCTTGGAATTGTGTACATTTTATCACTACAGCCGGAACCCTCTATCAGTCCAGGGTGATCCGAATGAGGAGTGCAGGCACCTATACAGGTCGTTAAGTCCTCATCTGACGAGACCCCAACCGGTTCTGACAGAAGATTCCCCCCAAAATTGTCTTCTTTGCATCTGATTATTCCCTTTTCATAGTCAATGCCACACGCGTGTTCGCGCAGAAAGTCATGTCCAAGAATTCCGTCATATTTTAGGTTTACATTACCATCAATTACATGAAATGGGTGTTCAATTAAGACGCCAAAATCGAGGACGCCAAAGGCTAGTCCCAAGGTAGACATTTTGTCACTTGAAATAGTTGTGACATTAGTTTTTTGTGAAGGATATATTAAACAGTCACCTTTAGCTAGGCTGGCTTTGTAGAGGCTTATTTCGGCTCCCGTATCTATCAGAAACGTACTGAGCCCATTTTTAGATAAGGAAAACGGTATTGTAAGGGTGAGGGCGTTTTGACTTATATTTAATTTAGCGTCTGCGATTGATTTTCGTGTATCTCGGCTTGAGTACTTATTTGATTTAGGCGTGCTGGTGTGCCGAGTTTCTTCAGCCGCCAAGATGAGTTTTCCGGGCGATGAGATTGTACACTAGTAGAGGCCCCTTTCAGCTCATCCGAAAAATGAACTAGCGTATTGCGCCGATTAGTCTGTTCTCGTGGAGCTGGTACTCTACTGACTGTATGTAATTGGTCTTGCCTTCTGGGCGATTGATCGGCTTTCCTCGCGTTGTTATACTCGCGGGATCTACATTCCTCGATGTGGTGACCCGGCCTCTTACAATATGCACAATGGGTCCTATAGTCTTCCTTCTTGACATTGTTAGGAAAGGGTGGCCGTGTCCCTTTATTGACGAAACATTGTTCGAGGGTATGTCCGCTACGCCTACAGTGGGTACAGTAGAGATTAGCGCTTGGTCGAAGATGGGGAAGATGAACGTGTTGTCCTTCAGTCTTTATTACTGGGGACTTATGGTTGTGGACAAAATTTGTATTGAGTGTGGAGGGAGAGTTCTTTTCAATGCGGGATGCTTGTTCCGTCGCATAGTTTATTGCTTCACGCAACCCGGTCTTTTGAGCTGCTTTGGTGAGGATACGGAGCTGATCGTTACGTATTCCGTCCTCGAAAGCTTGTAAGGCGAGTTTTTTGTTCTCACCAAGAAGTAGGTTCTGGAGAGTAACATCAGTGACTGAAGTAGCTGTGGCGCTATTTAAGAGGGCAAGCTGTTTGTTAACTCTCTGGGCGTACTCTTTTACGTCTTCCTTATATTGTTGGCGAGTTTTCATTAGCTCGTTTTGCAGAGTGGTACGAGATAAGACTTCAAGAAATTGGTCTTGAAGCTCCCTCTTTAACTCGCACCAACGGTGATGGGTCCCGTACTGGATGGCATCATAAGCGCGTCCAGTGAGTTTTGTCTTTATTATACTTAAAAAGACGGCCTTTTCCCCTTCGTTTCGTGAATCTACTTGGAATAGGTCACAACAAGAGAGGAAACGTTGGAGGTCGCGAGGATTTCCGTCGAATTCGGGGATAATAAGTTTCGCGTCGGAGAATGATAAATGCACACTATTAGGTGTCGAGACAGAACCACTTCCTCCAAGAGGGGGAGGAGGGGGAGGAGGAGTAGGCGGGTTATCTGGCATCCTGAGTCCCTTTTGGACAGTACGACCACTGCGTAGGGTAAATATTTTGAATTTGAAAACGATGTATCACTGGTGAGGATTAATTAGTAGTATACATGTAGTAAAGTAGGATGCTATTCTAAGGTAGGTACCTCGTCCCAGTACAGACCTCGTTCCTATTCCTTATTATCTACGCTAGTCATACAACTGTGTAGAAGGATACAGACAGTTTAAAAATTCGTTCCTAGCTAGGTAAATTCGTGTTGGTATTCCGTACAAGCAAAAAGAAAAAACAAAAAGAACGCAGGTAATTAGGCGCAGATGTTAGAGGTCATAAGTCACTTAAACGCCCATGTTGCATAAAATTAAAACAATAACATACTAACATCTCGAATCAACCAAGAAAGCAAACGAACAGAGATCATGTATTCAGCAGTTGTAAGCCGATTAGAATGGAACGCTTCAATAAAACAATCAGTCATCACCAAATTAGCAACTATCGCCCATCATACACTTTGCAGTAATCCACCAACTCAAAACTGTTATGGCGTGGAGATGCATAAGGGCCGCAGGAAAAAAAACGCTTTAAGTTGTTCAGTTTCCTTTGTAGTTAGATTAGGTTTAGCTCTAGAATGGTCCACTCACGATTCCACCATTATGAGAGTATTATCATGAAATAAATTGAATTGAATTGAGTTGAATTGAAATGCCCAAAAATATTTTATCAGTCGTTAGTGAGTAGGCAATGGATGTAACCGACAAAAAAAAGTTAAAAAGAAAATTGGATATAAAATGTACATCCTGCCTTCGATAAAATAAAATAATTAGTGGTTTTCCGTTTCCATTAATAGAGTTTCATAAATATGCCGAGGGAAATGCTCACTTTCACAGTAATATATACAACATATGTATAAAAAAAAGCACTTTATATATATCTATTTGGAACTAAATCTTTTACAGAGTATAAGTACATCCGACTTACTTGGAGTTTACCAGCCGCTGATTACCGGTTCCATCCATCGAGTTCTGCTCCATTACAGCTTGAACCTGCGTCCGTCCAATGGTCCAATATTGTGCCTTGCCTGGAGGTCCTTTCCTTCCAGGTCTTTCATAAACTATTGGTAGGATTTAAATATCCCACACCGCTGCCACCAGATTTTTATGTGGTGTAACCCGGTTTTGTCACCCACAAAGGACTGGGAGTGCTTCTGACTTCGCCAGGAAGTTGCACCAGCCCCGTCGATATCAAGCCTTAGTAATCGGCTATGCACAGCTTTATTGATAATCTTCTAATTTATTCTTTAATAGAAGTTATTAGGATTTTGCACAATTAATTTAGAACTTTTATTGGTAGTCTTTCAATTTATTCTTCGATAGGAATGAATAAGATTAGCACAATTAATATAGAACTTTTATTGATAATATACTTTGAATTTATTCCTTAATAGGAACGATTAAGATTAACACAATTAATATAGAACTTTTATTGATAATATACTTTGAGTTTATTCACTATTAATATAGAACTTTTATTGGTAATATACTTTGAGTTTATTCACAATTAATATAGAACTTTTATTGATAATGTTTCAATCTATTCTTTAATAGAAGTTAACAAGATTTACTCAACTAATACAAAACTTTTACTGATAATATACTTTGAATTTATTCCTTAATAGGAATGATTAAGATTACACAGTTAACATAGAACTTTTATTGATAATATACTTTGAGTTTATTCACAATTAATATAGAACTTTTATTGATAATGTTTCAATCTATTCTTTAATAGAAGTTAACAAGATTTACTCAACTAATACAAAACTTTTACTGATAATATACTTTGAATTTATTCCTTAATAGGAATGATTAAGATCACACAATTAACGTAAAATTTGAATGTATTCCTTAATAGGAATGATTAAGATCACACAATTAACGTAGAACTTTTATTGATAATGTGTCAATTTATTCTTTAATAGAAGTGATCGAGATTTACTCGATTAATACAGAACTTTTACTGATAATATACTTTGTTAATCTAAATGGTTAAGATTTGCGCGGAACTAACCCGAAAGCTTTTTTCTAGAATAAAGTCGCCCGCCGGTTCTTGATAGACTGCCTCGATGATCTTTTTCAGCCGCCCCTACATGCTTTTCGCTGCCAACGTTGTTTTCCACGCTTTTTTGCTGATCGAGCGATTTCGCGATAAAAATGTGTGGAGAAAAATAATCGCGCGTTGTTTTTTTGATGTTGAGAAATGTCGGGAGGAAATATCCTCTACTAAGAAATATTGTATTTCTTATCGTTGGTGGGCAAAAGGCCCCACTTCAGCATTTTTGCATGTGAGCAAACAAAGTATACAAATTGTACACTTTGTATGACGGGAAATGAAATGAAATATTTTGTTATCGGGAGTACATATTTGCACGGGTATGCAATGTACTCAGGTTGGTTAGGCGTTATGAGTGCGAACTCATAACAAACTGCTGACTGGTATTGCAAACAACCGGCTAGTTTTATGGGAACAAAGTCACGGCATATTGAAAGAATCTCAAGCTGGATTCAGACCAGGATATTCAACGATAGACAATATATTTAACCTTTTTAACATCGTTAAAATCAAACTGAAAAAAAAGGAAGAAAAGTCTATGCATTCTTCGTGGATTTTAAAGCGGCATTTTATACGATTGACCGAGCGGCACTCTTCTACAAACTCTATCAGATTGGGGTCTCCATTAAATTCAAAAAATTTTTACAGGGCCTATAAAAGCTCACCAGTGTGCAAGTGTGGGGTGGTAACACTCTATCAGGGAAATTTTGCACCAATACGGGACTCAGGCAGGGATGCTTGATGAGCCCATTGTTATTTGCCCTGTTCCTGAATGATATCGATGACCTCATGCATGGCGGAGTAAACATTGATGGATATGTTATTAAGCGAGTAACTGGGTATGTGCTAAGATTTATTTCAAGGTGCAGACAAAAACATGCGATAATTTCGCCAATGCTGACTGCTTCAGAGTTAGATGAAGCCTTGTTCAACATAATCAAGCTAATGCAACAAGAAGAATTTCAAGAAGACATACGTCATCTCCTACGGTATAAAGAGGTATCCAAGCAAAATCCACTAGCTACGGTGGCACCATTTTTGGACGAAAGAGGGATTGTACGAGTTGAAGGTCGACTTCAAAACTCTGGACTTACATATGACTCGAAACATCCAATGCTGCTA
The DNA here is from genome assembly GCA_963930735.1 of Dioctria linearis. Lineage (NCBI taxonomy): Eukaryota > Metazoa > Arthropoda > Insecta > Diptera > Asilidae > Dioctria > Dioctria linearis. The sequence goes on along the minus strand of OZ005740.1, from coordinate 222,884,940 downwards.
CCGCACTCACATGAGCTAACCAAACTTATTATGTCAGAGAGTCACAAAAGGAACTATCACATAGGATCGCAAGGGCTTCAATCAGCAATTCGTCAACGTTTTTGGCCTTTAAAAGGAAAGGGAATTGCGCGTTCAATAGTTCAGCATTGCATTCAATGTAACAAAAACAAGCCCAAAATGATGACACAAATGATGGGCAATTTGCCAGCAGCCAGGGTTCAACCAGCACGGCCTTTTATCAACAGTGGAGTTGATTTTTGTGGACCCATCTGGATTCACTATAAAAATCGAATTAAACGACCGCAGAAGGCGTATGTGGCAATATTCTGCTGCTTCGCAACCAAGGCTGTTCACCTCGAGGTTGTAAGTGACCTTACTACGGAGGTATTCATCGGATCATTAAAACGTTTCATAGGTAGACGAGGACATTGTCGCAATTTATATTGCGATAACGCCACTAACTTTGTGGGAGCAAGAAACCAGCTAGCAAGACTCTCTGAAGCAATCCATTCCGATCAAGGACAACAAAAAATCACGACCATGTGCAGTCAGAAAGGAATCGAATTCCATTTTATTCCTCCATGCTCTCCACACTTTGGCGGGTTGTGTGAGGCCGCCGTAAAGTCAGCCAAACATCTTTGGTTGGCACAATATCTTCGGCTTCATTAACATATGAAGAACTTGAAACCGCCCTGATTGATGTAGAGGCAATTCTAAATTCTCGCCCTCTAACGCCACAGATCCCAATGATCTTAGTGCTCTAACACCTGGGCACTTACTGATAGGTGGACCGCTGACAGCACCAATTGATTCACAAGCAAAACCTATAAAGACTAAATTGCTTAGAAGATGGGAGTTAGTTTATGAGATAAACAGCAATTTTGGAAACGGTGGTCTTCGGAATACCTAAATGAGCTACAGTATCGATTTAAGTGGAAACAACAATCACCCAATGCCAAGCCAGGAATGCTTGTCATTTTGAAAGAAGATAATACACCAGTGCAGCAGTGGCCCTTAGGCAGAATTGTAGAGGTTCATAAAGGAAAGGATGGTTATGTTCGGGTGGCAGATGTAAGAACGTCAACAGGAGTCCTTCGCAGACCAATACATAAATTGGCTCCATTACCTATGGAGGAAGGCCCAGACAAAGAAAGAGCATCTGAAGAGGATTGCACAGCATCTAACGACGAAACCCTTAGGCCAAGTTCGAACAAACGGCAAAACGAAGATCAAGTCAGTTCTAAACCATCACCTACAATAGCAACAAAACGAACAAAAACTTCTCTGGGAACATCGCTACTTACGTTATTACTAACTGTTTTCATGGTCCCGTCGTGTGCTAAACGCCAACTCATCGAAATCACGCAGTTCGGGCCTCAATTAGGCATACACTTCGAGGACCTTGGAGCGACAAACTTAATAACATCAGACTGGAAAATAATTGTTCATTACAACTTACAACCATATTGGATGGAATTAAACATTTCGGAAAGTGGAACTAAGGCACTTCAAATACTTTGTGACCAATTGACTCCCAAGTGGCATGTCGACAAATAATCTCTCAATTTGAGCATCTTCAAAATGAGATAAAAATTGGAAACGAATTTCTTTCACCCTATTCAAGTCCTAATCGCCAGAAGCGAGGAGCACTCAATATAGTAGGGAACGTAGCCAATGTTCTTTTCGGAGTGCTTGATCAACAATTTTTTTTTTATTTTATTTTTATTTTTATTTATTTAAAAAGTTTAGACGATAGAATACAGATGAATCCAATTAAATGCTACCGTATAAAAGTTTTCATATTGAAATTCAAAGTTAAATTCAGAAAAGAAGAAGAAACTTAAAATAGATTAATACTAAACTAGATTTAAATTGCAATGGACATGTTATATGCAAAATTCAAATATTGTAAAAGTTGATTATAATTATAAAATAGTAAAGAAGTGCAAAAATACAAGAAAGGAAAAAAAAAACAAAAAGAAAAAAAGTAAGACTAATGAATATAGGTAATATATAAATTTGAGTTAAAAAATGAACTAGTGATAAAAATTAAAAACTAAGTGTAATAATTAATTTACTGGCTATGAAAGATTGGAGAAAAAGCAAAAACTTACAAAGCAAATAGGAATTAATTGAGTATTGAGTATGTGGTCAAGTGGTTTGTCGGATCTCATCAGAAAGAAGTCGTTTAAATGTCAGTAGGCTTGGATGCAATATATCAATGTTGTTGAGTTTAGTATTGTATACTTTTTGGATTCTGAAAGTAGGACATTTTTCTACGAGATTGGTTCTGCAAGAGGGTAATTTAAATGTTAATGATTGCCTAGAGGAACGAGCAGGCACATAAAAGTTTATCTTAGTAAGAAGAAAGGGACAGTTTATAATTCCATTAACTATTTTGTAAAGGAAAACTGCATCCAGGATTTGGCGACGATTAGATAGAAGTGGAAGATTAAGTGCGGACAATCTATCAACATATTCAAGAGATGGGTTACCAAATTTATACATTAAAATTTTCGTGAATTTTCTTTGAATTGATTCAATCTGCTCTGAATATGATGTGTAAAAAGGGTTCCACACTTGACTTGCATACTCTAGAATACTTCTAACTAATGACATGAAAAGTGCAATAACCGAATTAATGGACTTAAAAGCCTTAGTTGCACGAAAGATAAAACCCACCAGGCGAGAAGCCTTGGATGAAATATAATTAATATGGGCAGAGAATAGTAATTTGGAATCGAATATAACACCCAAATCTTTAATCTCATGGCATCGTGAGATGGAGATGTTATCAATTGTATAGAATGGGCATGTGCTTCCTAGTGTATGTTAGGACTTTACATTTAATTATATTCAATTCTAAGTAATTAAGGCTACACCAAGCGCAAGCGTGTCGAGATCGTGTTGCAATATGCAGCTGTCATTAATGTCTTTGATGACACGAAATATTTTAGCGTCATCAGCATAGAGTAGACATTTGGAGACTAATTGGGAGGGCAGATCATTAATATATATCGAGAAAATAAAAGGCCCAAGAATAGTTCCTTGAGGGACTCCAGATGTTTGCACATATAGAGGAGACTGGAAGCCATTAAAGACAACATTGTTAACCCTGTCCGATAAGTAGGAAGAGAACCATGCAATAGTATCACTATGCAGACCAATTTGTTCCATTTTTACCAAAATGTGCTTGTGATTCAGTTTATCAAAGGCTTTTGTAAAATCGGTATAAATGGTGTCAACTTGATCACCGTCATCAAGAGACGCTGCTACAATGTCAGTAAATGAGACTAAGTTTGTAATAGAGGACCTACCTGACAAAAATCCATGTTGCATATTACTAATAAAATTTTTAGTTAGATGAAAGAGTTGTTTATATGCAATTTTTTCAAAAATTAGAGCAAGACTATTGGAAATAGAAATTGGACGGTAGTTCAGAATGGAACTAGGATTGCCTGATTTGAATATCGGCGTGACATGGGAATGTTTAAGGACCTTAGGAAAAAATTTATTAACAACGATAAATTATATAATTGACTTATTGGATCAGCTAATGAAGAGCAGCAACGTCTGTATAATAAATTGGGGATGTTATCCGGACCTGCCTTTTTGTCACAATTGAGCGTGTTTAATAATTCGGAAACCTCTTCTACAGATACAGTAGATAAACTAATGCTAGAAAGATTGTTAGTTTCTAAGGCTGTAGCAGATGTAGTATTAGTGTTGCTATTAGAGTATACTGACGCAAAGTGTGAAGCAAACAATTCACAAAATTTAATCGGTGTAAAAGATATCTCATCGTTGTATTCCATTTCCTTCGGATAAGTATTTGATTTTTTTAGGTCCTTACAATATGACCAACAAGATTTAGGCTGATCTCTTAAAGAACATTCAGTCTTATTTACATAATCATTATGACAATTTTGAATTAATATTTTACAAGCCTTTCGAAGATAAGAAAAAGTTTTATATACTTCAGGATGCTGAAATAATTTAAATTTTCGCCTGAATTTTTCTTTAAGTTGGAGGACAAAGATAAGATGAGAATTGTACCATTTAGGCAATTTTTTATTAAACTTGTTTGTTACTGGTATAAAAGACATTACACCTTCATTAAGAACTTCATAAAATTTATTGCATGACATTTCAACATTAGATTAGAATAGATTTGAATAGTTGATTGAGCTAAAGAATTCGTTTAAACTGTCATAGTTACCCAAATTAAAGGTTCTACGTTTAATGATACGATCACGTACTAGTTTAGTACTAGATTGTGTAAGCATAATATCGATAGGTGGATGATGTGAATCGATGCGAGAGAGAGGACATATTGAAGATGAGACTTGTATTTTGCAATAAGGAATATTAGTCCATACCAAATCTAAAAGTCTGTTATTTACATTGAGAACATGATTGTATTGTCTTAAGTTAGCTAGGGACATATTATTACGTAGAGAGCATGCCGCAGCACAATAAACTTCAGAGACTAGAAAACAATTCTCATCCACGTCAAAAGACCAGTTTAAGTAGGGTAAATTAAAGTCCCCAATAACAAGAATGTTGGCATCATCTGGACAGTCCAGCGATTTTTCGCTAATATTAGATAAGATGGTATCGTAAGTAGCAGCAGAGGCCTGTGGGGGTATATAAACACAGCAAATGTACAATATAAAGTTATCATTTTTAATGGAAACCCATAAATCCTCATTAGAAGTTTCAAACGAGGTAACTCGTGAAGAGCTGAATCTATTATCTACAGCAATAAGGCATCCACCACCGTCTTTGGCCCCTGTCAATCCTAAGTTTCTGTCTTTTCTATAAACAGAGTACCTACTATCAAATATTTCATTAGAATTGACCCACTCTTTCAGAAAGGTTTCAGTGAAACATATAATGTCGTAAACATTGGAGAGTATAGCTAGTTTAGTGCTTTCGGATTTGGATCGAAGCCCTCTGACATTTTGATAATATATGTTAATTAAAGACATAAGGAAAAATATTTATATTAAGTAGTAGAATGTACCTTCGAGATGAGATCCAGACAAGTTAGTGAATTAATAAGCTTTGGAGAACTATTATCCTCCTTCTTCATGTATATTTTGCCTTTACTAATCCAAAGGTATTTAAAACCACATTGATTTTTAATTTGCTTGGCTTTGTAGAATAAATACTTTTTCTCCTTTGACAATAGTTCATTTAAATAAATTGGTGAATCCTTTGAGGAACCTAAAATTTCAGTGAATAATTTTTTATGAACTCTAGATGCAGTTAAAATTCTATCTCGAATGAATTGAGAGCAATACTTAACAATAATTGATTGAGTAGACTGAGCAGATTTTTTAGTACCCCGTGTCGGGTGACGGCGATAAGCTTTGATGACATCACCGGTTTCCAATGGCAACTCAAGAGAATCATGCAAACAGCGAACAATGTCCATAACATTTTGATTAGGTTTTATACTAACGCCTTTGATTTCAATAAATTGGATAAGTGAATAGTTTCCAGGAAATCTATACGATTTTGTAAAATATTGATGGCAGTGGCCTCCTTCGAATTGTCTTCTTCCAGTTTCATAACCCTACAGGTATGATCTTGAATCGTTGCAGTCAACTTCTTGATCTCATTGAAGCCTTCGATGAGTGTGCATATAGATTTGTTAAATTCAGTTTGTTTAGTTTGAATCCGCTCTATTTCTGTGGCCATTCTACACACAGCAGCGTGAACACCAAGGCTGCCGTCATCAGAGTCGGCACCACCGTCAGTAATTGAAATATCTGGCTTTTCAGTGCTACACTGATTGCAACGAAATCCCACTGCACCAGACATGAGACTCGAAATAAGTTCAGGAGTCAGCCCAGAACATGCGACATGATATTGTCTTTTGCAATCAATGCACTTGAATCCAACGTTGCTTTTATTAATATATGCCGCACAGATAACGCATTTAGGTGCCATGATGCAGATCAAATGGTTGACACTGAGGGCCTGTAACTAATGTACATCTCACTTGAATACGACGCACCAAATAATTATCACCGTATTAGATTCACTAATAGGGAGTAGGAAACAACCAGCAATCGAGTTATCAATACAGCTTACAATGGGATTACAGCAGACTGGTATGGGGCACAGGGCGAAGTCTTGCAGTGATGAGATAACCTCACTTTACCACGAGGAACAGGAAAAATTCCCAACTAAAAGTTAAGATGCAGTATAAACAATCCAATAACTAGTAATAGACGTCGTGTAATTAATTATTCATATGCAGCATAGATTCCATGAAAAGTGAATGATAATTGTAGACACTATAAATGTGTATGGCAGAAGGCGCGCCAAAGAATGCTGATAGAATTCCACTTCTGATAAAATTACAACAAAGTCTCCAATATATCACAAAGTTAATCACATAAATATTATTTTACAATAGATTTTTCAATAATAACTTGCAAGTTGCAAAAGAAATATAAGTTGAGAAAAAGATGATAAAATTTTGACAGGTTAAGTTGAGTCTTCCCTGTTGTTCCCTGTTATAAATCTACTACCCCTGATCTCCTTTACCGGAGACCAGAACTCTTTGCTATACCGTGCGGTGGCAAATTTACGCGCCAGTTCTTCATAGTAGGATTGTTTTTTCTTCCTGCACAAATCTTTGAAATTTCTATTCTCTAGTATATACATACCCTTTTCGAAATCAGTATTGTGTTTTCTATATAGATTAAGCCACTTGAATGATTTTTGTCTCGCCTTCTGGCATATCGTGTCGAACCATTTATTTCTATATATCTTACGATATGCAGGGTCCACCTTAATAGCCGCGCCTTCAATTGTTTTTACTAGTTCGTTTACTGAAGTTTCATTCGGAAGATCCATTTTCGCGTAGTTTTCTTTGATACCGGTTTACATTTTGTGTTTTCCACTCAAGTTTAGGTAGCAGCTTCATATCTGTTCTTGAGTTTGTGAGACCCATTTTTCTGTTTACAGTGCATACTAATTCCACTGGAAGGTGATCCGAATAACTTTGATTCTGGACAAAAAGTCATTTAATATTTGAAGTCAAAGTGTGGCTATAGCTATTACATCATTCACTGAACTTCCTATTGTATTAATGAATGTATATTCTCCTGTGAAATCTCCTGGTGTTCGTCCATTTTGTATAATTAGTCCCTGGTCATCGCAGAGCTCTATAAATTTTTTTCCCCTGCAGTTTACTCTTTTGTCTTTTGATTTTCTGGCCAAGGTAAGATTATAATTGGTTATCCCGAGCTCAGATGGTATCTCTTGTTCTTCTCCTATTCTTACGTTGAGGTCGCCAAGTATTACTAAATTTTCTAAACAAAGTGTTTCCGTCAATGTTAAGAAATCTGTCTCCCAGTTGTAGCAGTTAAGGTAAGTGGGTATTATGAATAAAGTCCGTGTATTTACATTAATTGCTAGTATTACACCTCTATTTATGTACTGAAATTTGACAGCGTTACTGAATCTGCAGCTTTTTTTGACTCCATAAACGCATCCACCCATTGCTCTACCATATGTTGTCGATCTTGTTGCACCTACCCAGCAAAGCTCAAAATCTCCAAAATACTTGTTGTAATTAATTATATCTCTTTCGACTACATGAGTTTCGTAAAGAAAAAAAATATCGTATTTGTGTACATACTCCCAAAAGCCTGGAACTATCAACTTATTCTTTAAGCCTGCAATATTGTATGTTAAAATATTTAAATCTAAAAATTCATCTATCAAATTATTGCATTTTAATTCCTTATAGTTATCTAATCCTAAACTACGACAGACATCCATTCATATCACTGCTGACTTTTAATAGAGCGGTTTCACAGCGAGTTAAGAGGTTATTGCTTTCCCAATGCTCAATTATTTGGGAATAAATTATCTTCTAAAGGGCCTTTGAAAGATAGCATAACACACTTATAGGCCTGTAGTCAGTTAAGTTTCTCGGATTACTAATTTTAACTATTGGTCTAAGATATGCAAGACTGAATGCATTATATGAGGTAGAACTATCTTGAGAAATTGTGGAGGAACTCTATCTAGACCCACTACATCAGATTTTATTGAATGAACAGCTTTACTGACTTCGTTCGGCAGAACGTCCGTCTGAGCCTCACCTGCGTGTCTGTTAACAAAATCTACAGAAGCTAAGGCAGAATTCAATGCAACAGTTTGTGTTGATGTAAAATGCACATTTAAGTTATTAAGCCTAGTATGGAGCTCGGGTAGTGGTAAAAATTAACTCGGTCTCCAAAAAATAGCATTTTAATGCTGGTAAAAAGTTGACGTAAGTTTTATGTTGAGAAAACGAAGTGAAAGCTGTGAAAATCACAATTCATCGGAAATATTTTTAAAAATGTTAAATGATTATTATTTATAAAGCATATCGACGACAAGATTGTTGCTGCGGCAGGTCTAAGTGTGTATCGTCGTCAAGGAAATCCACGAGAAATACTCAATAAACTCGCTTTGTGAACAATCAAAGAAATGTCAACGTTTTACCAGCATTTTATTGCTCCGCACATTGGTCAGTAAAATGAGTGGAGACTTACAAAACGCCATATATCTTATAATAGAAAAAATCTCGCTTTTAACCAGTGAACTCCGTACTGGATTAGTAAAGACCTCAGTAAAATTGTTGCTTGGGATTTCACCAACGGTAAAATTTGTATGAAAATGTTCAGTTTTTACCTGAACTCCGTACTGTTTAATCGAAGTCCGTAAGGTTTTAGGATCTAGTTCATATGCATCTATATCTTTTCCAATACCTGACCGTTTTAAATTATTCCACAGTCTTTTTGGAGGCAGGTTAATGTCAAACCTACGTTTGAAATAGCAAAATTTAGCTGCACGAATCTGGGAATTTACTTTATTTCTAATTGTTTTTTAACGATTACGGCTTTCATATACACAAAAATCGCGCTCAACAATTAAGGAATCAACAACCTCTTGAGAAAATGACGGGCAACCGTCCACATTGACCGACCGTGTTCTGAGAGTTGAATATTTGTCGATTTTTAGATGGTAAATCAGGTTGTAGAAAATATTCAATTAATCATTTATTTATGGGGTTATATAAAGCTCATTCCAAGGCAGTGCGGCATATTCTTGAGCTAACTCAGCCATATTAATATTTCTATAATTTCTAAAAGAGATAGTATTATACAACTTATCCGAGTGTGTGTATTAATTAATTATACGTTAAGAATAAAATATAGAAGGAGGTTCAATCTGGTTATGGAATAAGAGGCATTACTATCAGAAACAAGGATTAGGTCTAACATTGATGGATTAGATGTATTAAAATAGGTAGGTTGATTATTTACAAGACTTAAGTGTAACGATTGCATTAAATTCAAAGATATTAGTAGAGCTGTTCGCATAAATCTATAGACATTGAAATCGCCACCAAACAAAACATTGGGGTATCTCTGAGTGTAACTAGAAATCATAGATTCCAAGTTCAGTAGCAGAGTGAACATTAAAAAGTGCGATTGGGCAGCAAATGGCTGTATAAGTAAGCATTTTTCACTATTGGTATCACCTTAACAAAATTGAAAAGGTCTAGACAACTTCATGTCATTTCTGTTTGAGAAAAACAGAGGCCTCAGAGATAATATTATGTCTGATTGTACGAAAAGTTCTACTTAGTTTCCAATGAAGAAGGAATGAAAAGACCGTTACTGCAAATATTTTTCAACAAGATGTTTTATTGCGTTGTGTTCTTAGACATATTCTTTCTTACTCAGTTTTTACACTGAGCACTTGTGTCATTCTACACGAGAAAATTAAATCAACTAATAATCGCAGAAGTCTTTCTTCCTACTCTCGATTCCATTTTCCTGCTCCGATTCATCTTTATTTTATTATACCTGTTAAGCATCGATCATTTTCAAAGTTTATTTAATTTTGCTCTAAAAAGTACGCATTTCTCTCATTTCTTATAATTACAAACATAAATTATTTACTCATTTCATGCATTACTTGATATTAATAAAGAGAAAAGCAATTTTATTTTAAGTTGGCCCTGAATACAATTCTGTCAATAGATTTGAGAAATTTTTTCGACAGTTTTCAAAATTATTTTGTCGTATCAATTTCTAAATTTTGTTAATTAATTTTAGTTGCAAGCAGAATACTTCAATTGGATTCAGTAAATTTACAAAAAATTCAAAATTATTCTCTCCCTATGTCTTCAAAGATACGTCGGATTTTTACAGCTTTTATTTCAAGTTTATTCTCATCTGAGAATCTATTTAATAAATTATTTCATTACGTTGGAACTCAGCTAAGAAGTAAGAAGAATAATTCACAAGATATGACTAATCGAAAAGTGATTCCCGCAACGAGAGAATGTAGATATATGAAGAATTCTGATGCCGGCCATGTACGTATCAGGGGACGACGCAGTATTTCGGATAGGAATGAACTAAAGCCACAATCAGTTATACCGATCCATTCGAAGTATAACAAACTTTTTGGAATTCATATTAAAGATGAACAAAAATCAAGTTCAATCTCATTCTCCAAAAACCCATTTTTCAATTATTTGCGTGATTTGCGAAAATCTCGCAATTATTTCAATGCAGTGGAATTAGCTAAAGAAGGAGGCGCAAAATGGAGGGCAATGTCCGAAGAGGATAAGCTTCCTTATGTGATAATGGCACGACGTAATCGAGAGTTAAAAGTGAAAAGGCTGAAAAATTCAAACTCGCCCAAAAAGCCACAAAAACATATTTTATCAAGAAAAAAGACAAAATCACCGGTGCGAGTGCGGAGCAAAGTGGAGAGAATCAATCCCAGCTATATTAATTAAAATTATTTTCAATTTTATATTTGTGTCATTTTATTTTATTAAAATTTTTTTCTTTTGTAATTTACATAAATCTTAAATTTTTCTTGGTGAATGTTTGAGGTTGTTCTGTTTGTGCTTAAACATTATTAAATGTTGTACAAAATCGTGTGAGTCGATTGTACATAACTAACGGCGAAGATGCTGCTCTCTCTCAATGAGGCAGCATTCTCGATGTCATTTCTACCGATTGTTTCCAAAATATGGACTAGTTTTAAGATTAAGTCTCATCCTACTGCTTACTATCAAAATAATTGATGCTTGTCATAACAGAATGCATATGAAGAGAAGTGCCGTCATCTGAAGAATAGGTTCTTTGTCAGCTTAGGATAATGAAAGCTTAGTTTTTTTTTACCATTTTGGCTCTATGTATTGATACAGATAAACTTTCTTTTTATAATTTACTAGAAAAATTCCCCGTTTGGGTGGACTTTGCAAATATGTATAATGAAAATTTCATCTAGAGTGTCAATTCTGCCGTTTGGCTATTTCAGATTTTATAGAAGGAAAAATTGCTTATTTAATAATAAGTAAATTAATCCAAAGGCAATGTTTGGATCGATGGATTGAAGAGATGGGGATCCTGTACGTCAAAACAAGCCGTTTATCCTCCTGAAATAAGTTGCAATCGGATGATCTTACAAAATGCAATATTGTCTCCTAAAACTCTTTACCGGCTTTATGCAGTTCGTCCAGGAGATGAGTCGCGAAACTTTCCTCCGAGAGTCGGACAGTGACAAAGAAAGTGAGTCGCCGTTTCGGATTACTCTCCGCCTTCTCTACATACAGGATCGGCAACAAGTCTCATCCTATGTAGGTCACCCCTGTGGAAAGCGTGCCCAGGGAGAATTGACACTAGAGTTCTCAGGGTTGACTTGTTTAGTGCCAATAATTTTTTTTTCAGGTATGGGTTAAGCTTACCCTACAGTTTCTTTGTAGCTCTACCCGATGGATCAACTAATCAAAGCGATCGCCCCAAACTGAAATGTTTGAAGCAAGGTGTTTTGGTGCAGTTCCGATTGTGGAGCTCGTTCGCCTTTTCATTCCGACTGAAATTGCTGTGTCCGGCACCAAGAGAACGAGTACCCTGGTACTCCGAAAGAATTAAGGGTGGCTTTACATCCCAATACCAGTTTGGAGGTTGTAAAGGGTTTCGACAGGGTCCTAAGGCTTCTTGGCTGTCCGAGCAGATGGCAAGCTCCTTGCTTTCAATAACTAAGTTATAGAGGTACCTGCCCACTTCCAGCAAGGACTTGACTTCCGCTTGGAAAACCGTGAAATGGCTTTCAGTGTTTGGCAATTTCCACATGAGACTCCTCGACGAAAACGCAGATTTGGAGCCATCTGTGTAGATAAAGGGTTTGTCAATGGCTGAAGCACCGAGTATGATTCCCATTCTGCCCTAAATGGAAATTTCGATTTAAAGTTGCTTTTCAGCTGGAGCCTATCGCCATCTTGGAAGGCTTTTGAGAATTAAAATAAATAAAAACCAATTTTATCATTCACTTTTTATCACGATAGAGGCTTACAAATTGATTTTTATAAAATAAACTACTTTCCGGATTAATCCGCTTTTTAAACCACTAAATAGAATCAACTCGATATTTATTCTCGTGTTAAAATAATCGTGTAGCAATAAATTTTATTTAAGTTACAAGAGTCTCAATCTTATTGTTATGAAAGTAATCATAGCATGAAAACTATTAACAAATTTGAAAAAAACAGCTCCGGTATCATTTACAAATTTGTTTGGAAAACCTATGTACGAACAATAATAAAAATTGGTGTGTACTTACATGAAAAAGTGATTTGGGGGGCGAGGAAAATAACACGGTTTTTCGAGGTTTTTGATTTAAAAAAAAAAAGCAACATCGTTTTCAGAAATCTAGGCCTGGTAGCATTTGAACTGAAGAGTTTCTAATATTTTGCCGAAGGTTTCAAAATAAAACAAAATGCTTACAAATTTGCTTAACATCAAAAGTGTTTCTCACGAATAAACTAAATAAATTAACGATCCTCTTTTCCCATTAAACTAGGCTATCAAAGTCTGAAGGATAGTGATAAACTTGTGGAGCTGGTGCACCTTCGTCCATAACAAGAAACACTCCCAGTCCTTTGTGGTTCTCCGATATTCACCACGTATTCAATATATTTATTGCAGTTGATAAAACGTTTAGATGCTGAAATCGCAGTTTTTTGCTAATGATAATAGATTTAATCCTATCTTGCTATACTATACTATAAAATCAATATTTTTGTGTTTAGTTAGCCCCAAATTAGTGACTTAGGATAGATAGTTTTATCATGGTTGCAACGTGATACGTTGTAACTCACTTTATAACTTTGATGGGGTTTGTATTAAAAAGATCTTTGAATTTGAATTCGTTTCTATTTATTATTTTGCACTATTTCTTTTCTCCTCCTAAATAAATCTGTATGAATCGACAGAACGATGTCATAATTTAGTTCTGTAGACATAGAAAAGGAACGAAATAGAACCATATCTTACAAGTGTTTGACTTGTTCCACCTGAAGTAGCACCCCTGGCTAAACATTTTGGACCGTATTTTAATTATGACAGTCAATTTGTCGCCTATCAGAGACTGAAAGCATTGTCTGGTGGGGCCAATCGTAGCAGCGCTCATTTCAACAGCATTGCACCCACAAGGAATTTGCCAGCACCCCAACTTCGTTAAGATAATCTCATATCTTGTATTCTTCCGATTGGACAATTCTCTGAAGAAGCTCAAAAGGCAAGGAATAAACATAGTAGGCAATATAGGGAATTATTCATAACAAAGACTTCAAGACTTGACACCAACACTGATTTCCTACACAGACTATTAATGAGCTTAGATCCTTTTATTGCCAGTTTACGTCCTCCTCCCAAAAGTAAACACAGACAAATAATTCCAGAAGTTTTTGAATTGTTGGAAGACCACAGAATTTAAATACTAGCAAAGATGATAATTTTGGTGCATATTCTGATTCCGATTAGAGAAAATGTTGAACAAATTTTTGTTCTTGTTTTCTTTTCTTTTTAATTTTTATATAAATTTGTTTATGATTTTTAATACTTATTTTTTTTTTATATTAGTCATGCATTTTAAAAAACATGCTTGCCTATGACAATCATACACTTTTACCAAATAAAAAATTCCAAAAGCTTGTTTATACATATAATATGTAAGTATATTTTATCATTCAGATGAGCCAAATAAATTTATTGATTATTATAATAATTGTTATGTTTCCTTCTTGAATATGTCAAATAAATAAGAACTACATATGTGAATAATTACGAATTTCATTAATAATATCCTCATAATAACCAACGAAATCAATAACTATTTAGCTGCAATAATTAAGTCCCTCTAGATTGTAAATATATCTCACTGTAGCGTCGTGAGAAAACAATAAAACAAATAAAAAAGCTTGTAAAATAATAGAGGGTCCCTGGGGCCATTAAGCCCAAACCTCGGGGAGTCGTTGTTACATCCGTTGAAAAGTCGCCTCGCAGAGTACAATATAGAAAAAGTCATTTTATTAAAAAGCGAGAAATTAATTTTTTTTTTCTTTTTGTGAAAAGTTATCAGTCAACTTTTTTTAAAGAAAAAAACTCAGAAGTTAAATTGATTATTGCGAAGATCAAATGTTCTTATCTATTAAAAAAATTATAAAGCCATTTCTATATCAAAGGGAAATAATAATAAAAAGTGATTTCAAGAAACCAAAATAAGCAGTGAAGTGTTTTTCTTTGCCTGTGTCTGAATTTCATTGTCGATCGTTTCTTCCAAGACGTATCAAGAAACACGATCGATCGAAAATATACAACATGATTACATTCCGGAAACTGATTAAGTTTGGAAATTTCTAATTTCCTTATTGAAACTCATTGATTACATAATTAACCCTTATGTGACCATGAAAATTTTCCCCTTCTATCACCCGTGGAAGGTACCCGGTACCCTCACATAATTTGCACTCAAATTAGTATATACGGGGACAGGCAATAAGTAATAAAACGGAGGTAAAATGACAAGGTAATAAAATATAAGTAAGGACAATGTTTCAAATGATCCATTTTCGTAAATAAATGAGTAAGTTCAGAGTTTTCAGATTTACTCTCATAAAATGTTCCCACGCTTTTCTGAAAATAGATTTTTCTGAAATGTATGTACTCACATGAACTCATCTCGGTGTTTTAGGGTGGGAAATTAGATTTAACTTCTGGTTTTGTTATAAAGTGACATGCCTCAAAGCTCAGAAGTGTTATTCAAGTGTAAAATTTTGAAGTGAATAGTTGTGTTTTATATTTTGAAATTTGTAATGGATAGTGATAGAAGAGATGATAGTGCTGGTCCAAACCGTGAGCCTAGTAGGCGAAAGATAAGAAATCAGCAAGATATGAGAGGAAATACTCGCAGTAAATTACTTCTATTTTTGTGAATATTTAGTGCGCTAATATGACTCACTGATTAATTGTAATCTTTAAAAATTAATATTATTAAATTTTCATAGATTGATTCAATCCGAAATTGTTGAATTTCTGGACTCGGAAGAAGAGGAGGAACTGCTGTTTGATGACAAGGAAGACGAGACATGGCTTCCACCGAGGAGTCACAGTAATGGCGACGATTCTGATATCGAAAACGTGCTTGGAGCGGAATTTGAAATCGAAGTGGAAGAAAAGGGTGATAGCGATGCCGACAACATTCAGCCCCAGCAACGACAAGAAGAAAAGGAAAGTGATTATTTTGAAGTTCGAGGCGAAGTTTTATGGAAAAAAAACTCCATATGGTGAGACTCAACCAATATCTCATAACATCGTTCGACAAGTAGGTCAAAATTTATCTACCTAAATATATCGTACGAATAATTAGAGAATTTGTTACCTGCCTAACAGCTATTTATTATTCTTTCAGGTGGTGTTGCAAGAGGCTGTAAATCTTTAACACCTTTGGACACATTCAACAAAATATTTTCGACGGAAATGCGGTCGATAATAATCCGAGAGACAAATCGTAAGGCCAGGCAAACTATTGACGAATGGAATGCCTGTCATCCAGGTACCGAGCCTAAAACTTGGCAGCCTCTAACGGAGACAGAGCTACATGAGTAGATAAACTATGACAGTTCTGGACCACTTTTTTATGTCTCCAGGATTTCGCCACAGATGGCGCCACCGTCGCTACGTGGTTTGAGCCCGTGCTAAATGTAGGGTTGTGTCTTGGTTGTATTGGTTTGTGTCTTGGATACATCATTGCGCCTTGGATGCACCATGTGTTGCGCCTAAATGTAGGCTTTTGGTTTCATTGAGTCTCGACTGCGCCCTAGCGGGATTAATCGGTACTACCGAGATGTATCATTTGATCTTGACTGCACCCTAGGGGCATTAGCCAGTACTAACAGCATGCTCCCGTACTGCGGTTTTCTTAAATAGATATGTGTTGCGCCTAAATGTAGGCTTTTGGTTTCATTGAGTCTCGACTGCGCCCTAGCGGGATTAATCGGTACTATCGGGATGTGTCATTTGGTCTTGACTGCGCCCTAGCGGCATTAGCAGGTACTACCAGCATGCTCCCGTACTACGGTTTACTTAAATACATACATAGGTGCGCCTAAATGTAGGCTTTCGGCTTTGAACTAATATTAGTAATAATTAAAGTTAACGCTAGGAAATTTTGGTTCATGCCAATGGATTCTAGATGGTTGGGATGGTGGTATTAGGGGGGATGAAATTTTCATCAGAAATCTTCTTCGCGCCATTTCTTGAGTAAGGTACCCTAGTGGTGTTAGCCGGAACTACCAGCATGCCTTGATTTTACTGTTTTCTTTTATTAGCGTTAGAGTTCTAGATATCGGCATGACGTCATCATGGTTTTGTTGCACCTAAATAAGTTTTCTTAGCAGGGAAGTTGTAGATATCAGAATTATTCGAATTTCACAACATGACATCACCATGAACAGATTCTAGACAATGTCAGTGAGGGCTCCGGAGTATGTGTGTGTATTGAAAAGTCTTATGTTTTATAAACACTTGTTTTTATTTCCAATAAAATTTCTTATTATAAAAGTATTTCTTATAGCACATTGTCCAATATGAACTTGGCAAGATGGCGCATTTGTGTTAATCTCTATTAGTTATCCACAGTTGTATTCATCTTCAACGTTAATAATGATTTCACCCCCTCCAACTATCTTCTGCACCCAATGAACTTTTTCAGCTCCCTTTACATATACGGTTTTGTTTCGAAGCAGTGGTTCAACTATAGTGTACAGCTTGTGATACGGTATGTAGCCATCATCCCAGCGGAATCGATGAAAATTGTGTTGAAGCCATTTTACTTGTCTCTTTTTGCTGCAGTCAAATCTTTGTATCTGAACGGTGGTTGATATATAAAGTGCTGCATCTGGTTTTCATTGTTTAAAATTGCCAGTTCTTTAGTGATGAATTCATTGAGATTTGTTTTGAATCCTTGGACGTCTACGATGACAGCCATCTTCTTAATTTAACTTTCTAACTTCACTTGTCAGCGGACTGTATTCCACTATTCGATCGTGTAGAAGCAGGCAATATGCTGTTGTATTAGCCGGTATATTTTCAGATGTCTTGAATTCTAGCCTTATGTCAACAGGTCCAGTTTTTATTGTTTCATTTTGATGTGAGCAATCAATGACAGCGATTCGAGCATCGGTTTTGAACTTCTCCCATGTGAGGAACGGTTGATACTGATGACCATAGTATGATTGTGTAAACTTTATATACATCTCATACAGCAATGCGTATCTATTCAAATCAAATTTCAAATTCAAATCATCATAGGGATATGATTCTGAGTTCAAATGAACTGTAACATCGGTGAGTTTGCAGTGATCAAACTTGCTTGCATCTTTGGTTTTATCGTTCCTTCGATCCGTTTGTAATGCTAAGATGATAAATCGAGGTTTCTCCAGTTGAGTGGAAGTCTTAACTGACCAGGTTTGATGCGTGGATTCCGGTAGTACTGGACACTCATATATGTCCCAGCTGCGGAATGGTATTTGTATCGGGCGACCTCTCCCGATAATTTTAAATAGTTGCAGCTTTTCATCATCGGATACTGTAACATGCGGAATGCTCCATTGAAGTTTGGTAATTCAATTTTCATCACATCAGTTGGTGATATAATGGCATTATCGTCTGTCCTGCTCCGGATCAATATGAGTTCATGTTTGGAGTTTATCAGAATTTTCTTGTAATCTTCAGCGAATCCCAATAAATATTTCAGAGGTACACAATAGTTAAACAGTCCATTGGCTGGTATAACGGATGAATCTGGTGACCAGCTGCCGTTGAGTAGTATCCTGCTTACATTTGCATTTAGCGATACGTAGTTTTTTAATGTTGTCGCAATCCCAAGATTTCTTGTACGATCGATTTCCACTGCATTCAATTCATAGCGTATTTCCTCAAAAAGAAATGGTAGAGCGTTGTTAGCTAATTTTGCGGTTGCTGAAACCGTTCCATCCAGCTTTGTTAGCGACCCCTCAATGTAAAGAAAACTCCTGCTGGGTAGAAGATTCAAGTCCTGATGTTGTACAGAGATACGGATTTCATCGCTGTTTTTAAATGATGTTAGAAATGGTGAATAGGAGTGATGTTCAAATTTAGTAACACTGTTATCAAAGCGAGCGTCTGGTGCAATATCTAGTATTCCTTTATTCATTGTTTCAGCGTTAAGCCTATCGATTGTAAATATGGTGTATTTGCAGGTGTTAATGTAGGTCTTGACCGCTTCAAGGTTGTCCGCTGACTAATGATCTTGTCTGCTCCGAACTCGTATTTATCATTATTGTATATCAACATGCTGTGGCTTCAAATGTAACCTGATGGTTATAGTCTCTCCTCTGAAGTTGATTAAGTCACCGTCTTGGTCAAGGAGCTTCAATGTTAGAGAATTTATACGTTTGGTGTTCACAGGCAAATAGATTACATTTTTGGGTACCTCCACTATTTTATACCCAGGCCCAACGTTCGGGGAAAACTCGTGGAGAGTGTGTACTTGTGTGTTGTTGAAGAATGATCCTGATATAATATTACATTCGATGCGTATAGTATTTACTTTAATGATGTTGACTGACAACTCTGATGTATGCACTATATTAGCAGATAAGTTTCTTTTACTGAATCCTAGCAGAGGAGCTATGGATCTCTGTTTTTCAAAATGTATTTCTTCAGTTGCCTTAACTTCACTCTTCAATATATTATTGTTAGCCTTTATTGTAACCTTTATCCTTCTCCCTTCTTTATCCAAGTATCCTTGTACATATTTTGCTATATCATCAATCTCATAGGATCCAACAGGTATCTCAACAACCTCATTCCCTACATGAACCAGATTATTGCTCACATCAATATTTGGTATAGAGTTGTATGTTTGAAAATCAATTAATCCACAAACATAATCCGTTGCTAGCTCCAGCGGAGGAAAGTACTCAGCACTGAGTAGAGATGAATTTCCCGTGAGAGTAAGTGTTAATGACATGGCGGTTGATAATGAACTGTCACAATTTCAATATATATACATTTATTTATAGATAATAATTAATGGCTATAACAATTATATAAAAACTCTAAACATAAGTGACCGCAAATTACTGCATCATAGTTCTGATAAGAACTGTAGTTGTACGTAATATTACTACCCAAGTAGTTTATGAGCTCCCGTAGTGGTTGGAGATTGCCAAAGCTAACAAAGTACTTGATGTTATCACCTTTCTTGTAGTACGCTACCCAGTGTGTACCTGCTCCAGTTGAGATGTCCAAGTTAACAATACCGCTTTCTCGCTTCCATGGCTTTTTAGGTAGATTATCACGCATAAATACTCCTCTGAAGTGCGGCAAGTGTGTGGTATATTTGTGAAGATCCAACTCGTTTAGCGGTCTTTTGGGTAGCGTCTTTAATAGTTTTTTGGTTGAGGTTGTAGATAGAGTCCAAGTCCTTTTCTGCATGGCTTCAAGAACAGCCCGTTTCCATCTTTACCAACCGCTATAGTTTCCATTGCTTGGTTATGACGTTTGATTTCTTCCAATTTTGCCTTTGCCGCACTGGTATCATTTACTGCTTTAGCTATGCCTATAGCTTCCATCAAGTCTTTTGGTTTTTTGATTTTTAAATTCTTTCGTGCATTTCGTACTGCTTCTCGGAAAGTGGGTTGGCGTTTATTTTTAGCCTTAAGACCAATACCTAGCTTAATTTTAGCCTTCATTGCGTTTGTTATAAGCCAGGCGTTGGCACGTTCACTCTAATTTGCATCCGTAGATTTTGCACGCTGCCAGGCTTTTTCAGCTAATATTTTATCAGCTATATGTCGATCACTTGTATCTTTATGTCGCGAGTATGCTATATCGTGTTCTTTGCAGGCTGCGTCCAATGGATTAATGCCCAGATCTCCTCTCGCCAATCTTTTTTGTAACTTTGTTCCTGGTCCACAGTACTGGTATCCCGGTAGATGTAATTCTATAGGTAATTTGTTGATGATTGAATTTAATAGTCCTCTGCCCCCTTTCAAAGATTTTCTGGAGCGTTTCGATTTGTGATCCGGCATCTTATAAGGTTCCGATGATACTGCTGAAATGTAATATAAACAGGTATACTTATAGGAATCCCGTTAGTCTTCAATATGCGGTTCATTAAACAACAACAAGCTTTTCCTGTTCGAAATGCTGATGTAGCTGTTATGAAGGTGAAAAACAAGCATGGGCCCCTATTGCCTAATAGTATAAGGAGCATCATTGTTGGACCATCCAATTGTGGAAAAACTAATGTTATGATAAGTTTGCTGGTTTAAGATATGAAAATATTTACATATATTCAAAATCTTTACATCAACCAAAGTATGAATACTTGAAGCGAGTGATGACTCCCATATCAGGATTGGGGTATTATACATTCTCAAACAACTGCTACGTTCTACCTCCAGAGGAAGCCAAATCACATTCAGTGTTTATTTTCGATGATGTAGCATGTGAAAAGCAAGATAATGTGCGATCCTATTTTTGCATGGGTCGCCACGAAGATATAGACAGCTTCTATCTCTGTCAAACATATATGCATATACCAAAGCACTTAATACGTGACAATGCTAATTTAATCATCTTATTCAAGCAAGATGACTTGAATTTGAAACATATCTATAATGATCATGTGAACACAGACATGAAGTTTGATAAATTTCGAAGAGCCTGTGCTGAGTGTTGGAAGGATGAATATGGTTTCTTGATGATTGATAAGGATAGCTCATTAAACAAGGGACGCTACCGTAAAGGATTTGATACCTTCATTGTATTATAAAAGGATGAAACATGCGCAATATTCATAAGTCGAAGTTGTAACTCAGCCGAAAGCGCACCGAATCCTGTGGAACTGCTGAGTAAATTAAAGCCGTTCACCTGTTATCAGACCTGTTTGAAAAGCTGTTAAGCTGTTATCAGAGCTGTTTTAAAAGCTGTTAAGCTGTTACCAGAGCTGTTTGGAAAGCTGTTAAGCTGTTATCAGAGCTGTTTGAAAAGCTGTTAAGCTGTTATCAGAGCTGTTTGGAAAGCTGTTAAGCTGTTATAAGAGCTGTTTTAAAAGCTGTTAAACTGTTACCAGAGCTGTTTGGAAAGCTGTTTACCTGTTATCAGAGCTGTTTGAAAAGCCATTATTCAGTTAATATCGAAGATGAATGAAAATCTATTAAAAGATATCATCAAGACAAGGAATGCAGTGCGAAGGAAATTTAAATCTCTAAAGACGGGAAGGATTGAAGCAGAAGCTCAACTTGAAGAAACTTTTAAGCCAATCACCAAACCCTTAAAAGAGTTTGTTACCAGAGCCAAAAACGAGCCACCAGTCAAATTGGAACCAAAAGAAGAAGAAGAAGACAACGAAATTGTGGAACCTTTTACTCCTCCAAAACAGAAGCAGAAGCTCAACTTGAAGAAACCCTTAAGCCAATCACTAAACCCTTAAAAGAGTTTGTTAGAAGAGTCAAATACGAGCCACCGGATATAGCCAAGTTTGAGACAAAAGACACAAAAGAAGAAGAAGAAGAAGAAGAAGAAGAGGAAGAAGAAGAAGAAGAAGAAGAAGAAGAAGAAGCAAAAGAAGAAGCCAATGACATTGTGGAACCTTTTACCCCTCCAAAACGAAAATATGTGAAAATGGAGGCTAGTAGTAGTAGTAGTAGTAAATTATGGAGATTATTCCTTAACATCTGAAGAAGAATTCGCAACCCCCAAACATTCAAGAACATTGACAGGAATGTCTCCTATCACCTCCCCGATACGTCTGGATACATAGTTTCAAACTATTTAAAGCTATTCACTGATAATAGCCCTAAAATTGATCCAACCTATGGAGTTTACTATGATGACAACGCGTGGAGAATCGGTAATTCAACGTTTGATTTTGATGATGTAGGAAATATTGTTATCAAGGGGAAGAGCTATAAAACAACTTTGGGGTTATGTGAGCTGCTATTTATGAAAGATCCTGTAAAAAGTCTATATACTAAAGAGGATTTAACTAATTATGGATCTATTTTGTGAGATACCAACGTGACTGTGCTGAAGTTGGACAAATAAAGGGTACTAGAGCGGCTAAGTATAAAGCTATAATCAGTAAACTTATACAGCATAAAGGCATGGGACTAATGCGTCTGCCTAAAGAAAACATTGATCACATTTACTGGGATGATCCAAATGAATTAGTGGATAGACTGCGCCTTCTAATGGCATCAAAGCAGGCTGGAAACACCAGTCACAACAATGAAATTGTACCTATCCTGGAGGAGTTGTGAGAAGCAGATATTGTAGTTTAAATACTACTTCATTACCATACTTCTTCACAATCTTGGTTGAAATGGATCCCTACAAGTATGTGAACAAGGGTTACCGCTATCTGCTGACAGTAATTGATACCTTCTCCAAATATGCATGGGCAATTCCAATTAAAAGAAAAACTGGTGCAGAAGTAAGAGATGCCATGCAATCTATATTAAGCGAGGGACGAATACCTAAAAACCTGCAGACTGATGATGGAAAGGAATTCTACAACAGCCTCTTTAAAAATCTAATGCTGAAGCATGCAATTAATCATTACTCTACGTACAGTTTCCTCCAAGCATCAATAGTGGAACGATTTAACCGAACTCTAAAGGATATGATGTGGAAGGAATTCAGCTTTAATGGAACTTATCAGTGGATTGGTATGGTAAAGAAACTGCTCACTGAATACAATTCAAGAATACATTGAACTACAAAAATGAGATCACGTGATATCAACGCTCCCAATGAGAAACAACTGCTTTCAACTGTATACAGTCATATAAAAATTGTTGTTCCTGCAAAGTATAAAGTTGGAGATTTTGTACGCATCAGAAAATACAAGCATATATTTGAGAAAGGCTATACACCAAACTGGACAGCTGAGATTTTTAAAATTATTAAAGTTCAAAGCACAAACCCCATCACATATCGGTTGGAAGATTATCAAGGAAATCCAATCACAGGAGGCTTTTATGAATTAGAGCTGCTGAAAGTTAAACACCTAAACCTATATCTCATAGAGAAAATCATAAAGAAGAGTGGAGATAAAGCTTACGTTAAATGGCTCGGATTTTCATCAAAACACAATTCTTGGATTAATGACAAAGATGTTTTATAATATCTTGAAGAAACAATTAACAATTTAAAATAAATTATAATACTTTATACATGTAGTTATAATGCAAATTACTTTAATAAATAAAACTAAAACTATAATACATTTATTATTTACACTAGACTGGGATACTATCTGTGGTTGCCAATTGTTGATCTGATGAAATGGAGTAATGCCTCCATGGTAGAGTATCCGTCGTTCCGCTCATAATACGTCGCTTATTATCATAAGGACTCAATGCGATCTTCTTTTGACTGACAGTGTACACGCTATAGTTATGGGATTGTATGGAGCTCTGATTGGCAGTTAATATTCGCTCGTTATTCAAGCATTCGACGTAGTCTTCGAAATTGATATGCTTCTGGACTACATTAGCCTTTACTCCTTTCACTTTTTTTACAGTTTTACCAGCGTTTATACGCAGACTGCACATTTTCGAGCGCAAGCCTACAAATTCGCTCATGATTTTCCCATTCAGCTCATCCTTCATTAGCCCAGGAATCTTTTTATTCATGAGCGGTAAATTGAATTCATTATCTTCTGGGTAATCACTTGTATCAAATTTGTTTATATTTTCGGCCATGAACTCATATGCATTTTTCTCTTCAAGCTCATATATTAGAGAATCTGTATCAGTATACATGACTTTACCTTTATCTCCATACTCACGCTGCATAAAACTGTAGTGAAAATCGTAGAGGCATATTTTCGAAATTTCCATAACTGCCATTCCTATATAGAGCGGCTTATTGAATAATATTTTGAGTCGCCTTAATTCCACAGCAACTAAATTCTCATCAAATATCGTTGCACTGTGGAAGTTTGGTGCCGCAATCCGAGCTTTTGCACCATAGCGACCTTCCCACTTCATGCAAAGCTTGATATCGCTATACTTGCGTACATTTTCCATGGTCTTACCAAAAGCTGCATTATTCATCTTCTTATAGCTGTCCTTCTCATGATCGCTTGTAGCCTGCATCCGTTTGGTGGTATTTAAGTCAATATATGGTTTAAGCCAAGCTGATTGGTCGAATTGAAGTACCCGGTGCACTTTTTTCAGGATGAGTCCATGTGATAAGCATTGCTTCAAATTTCGGTAGTGTATAACATATTTAGTTTTTGGATGTAATGTTGTCAGAAGCTTTTCTAATTTTGCTCCAGGTGGTGCTGCATGCTCAGAGCAAAACGGTAAGTCCTTATGCTTATCATGCAGATGTTGAGGATAATCCAAGTCGACTTCGAATATGTATCCAGTTGGACAATCATCAGGAATTTCGGAAACTTCAATATTGGGAACATCAACCCATTTGAATCCTCCGGTTGGTAAATGCTGTGACATGGCCCATCCATAAAGGTTATTGACATCATAATACATCAAGTATTTCTCTTTCTCCTCAGGCTTAAAATCATCCATATATTTGTTATTGGCTTTACTATATCTGTTCGAACATTGACTTATACCACCTCGAATGCCTCTCTCTATGAATAGCAGTATATCTACGTCGGTTATCAGCTCTAATTTCACATTAGTGTATTTTAGCATAGCATCCCATGTTAGGCCTGGCATGGTGTAATAATGTGCTGGATCTAAATTGTATGTCTTCATGCACACTTCTCGAAAGTTCTCAAACACATCGGCCAATAGGAGAACATCAGTCTTAAGGTATAGATCTGAATATTCACCAAGTGTTTGTATTTCAAATTTTTGCCAGACCTCTTCAGCATGATTGTAGTCCTCAGGAGATATAGCACTGTCAGTCAGTTTATTGTAGAACGCTTCCTGTGTTGGCAAGTTCCGGAAATCCAATTTATCCCAGTCATCAATAAAATCATATGGGAAGACACCCTTGCGTGTAAGAAGTTTGATAGTGTCATCATCCAATCCCTGCCATACTGATCTTGTAGTGTTCAATTTATCCATCGGCAGCAATGATGATAGCTTATCTAAAGATTCAGCCATAAAACGGAAGGAATCGATGAATCTGAATTTTATGTAGCTGCCATCCATGTGCTTGGTGAACGAGATATATCTTTCCTTGTTTATTGGCAAGAGATCAACATTTCCTGGGAAAGATGTAGCTATATCCTTAATAATGAAGTGAGCATCATATCCAGATAAATTGTGAAAAATGACTGGAACTATGGAGCAATCTTGGTACATCAGATTGCATGCATTGTGCGCTGGCCCTCGGTATTTTCATGTTAAAAGAATTTATGAAAAGAAATGAATTGAATTATGCTTCTCAGTATTTACCTGTTAAGTGACAATGGTCCCGGACTCGTTCCTCATCGGCTGCAAACGTTTTTTCACATATATGACAGCAAGTATTTTCCATATTTGAACGCCGTTCCTCTTTAGTCAGGGGTTGCATTGGCCTGATGTTCAGCTTCTCCTGCACAGCTATGGATGCAATCTTTTGCAATTCTAATACAAACCGTTTTTGACAGTCTTTGCCTCGATATGCTCTGTAATATGAGAGCTTAGCATCATGTTTGCAGTGGAAATAGAATCCTATGCTATGAACTTCATGTTCCTGGATTCGCTGTGTATTTTGATCGTTTCCCTGAATCGGCTTCAATATTGATTCAAGATCTGCATACACACAAAACGGGACTGGATTCTTATGGTTATAATTCTTATATTCCAACCATTTCTTTTCCTCTGAGGGAAACATAATTCTGCAATTATTTTGTTTCTCGCATTCGGGAGTGTGTGATGCTAATTTTTCTTCAGAGTAAAAGTAGAGCAAACATCTCTCACATATATACTTTCTACCATCATGTTTTGAAGTTTGCTTCGATATGAGTCGAGAAAGATCTTTGATCCAGCAGAAATGATATTTGCTTGCATCATCATCATCATCATCGTCATCATCATCCATATGATCTTCATCATCATCATCAGCCTGGTCATAGTCATCTTGCAGCATTAAGAGATTTACATGCCGCTCCATCCTGTGTTTCGTAAGTCTAACTGGAACTGTGGTGAAGAAACGCTCTTTCTCTAGGATGAACACGTTTATTTATAAATCGTTCTGGCCTTCAAATTGTGTAATTTGCTTAAGCGTCATGGGAAATGTTATTCCAGTTAAATTTAGCACAGTTGAATAATGTGGATATGATGAGGTCCTATCGGAGTGAACATTTGCAGGATATAGCGCTGATGGTATTGCCCACGCGAAGCATGCTTCATCATTATTTTGTACATTGATGCAAGCTTTCTTTGATGCAATCTCCTTTGGCAGAGGTATATAAAATGATCCCCGAATCGGCTCAAACTTGTTGATATGCACCGCTAAATGTATTATAGAATGCAGAGCCCAACCACTGTCTTTCTCTTGAAACTCTTCCAGTTGAGTAAGTATTGGGTCGTATATATTTAATTTATACCACTCATTCAAATTATCGTCCACACTGATTGGGGCAGTTCTTGCTTGGAAGTACTTAATGTCTTTAATAACTTCATTATCACCAGTTTCTTTAATAAACTCACCGCAAAACGTTGTAGCAACTTTAATATGATATTGTTGTTTTAATGTATTCTTAATGCGGCGAGCAAGTAATTTGGAAGCATCTTGCATAAAAAGCTTGGGATCTAGGTGGCTTATATTCACGATAACACCTGCCCTAATTCTACCTACGAATGCTGTTTTTATTTCTTCCCACTTAACAAAATCACTTCTTATTACTCGTTGATTAATTCCTCCACCTCGATGGGGAGCTTTGATTAACACTCTCAACGATTTAATTTGAGCAATACAGCTGTGCAAATGTTGTTTTCTAGCATTCTTATTACACTTCCGAAAGGCTGCTTGATATTTACGAATGTTTCTGTTGCACTCTTTAATAATATTGTTTTTATTCACAAAATTTGCATCACTTAAACACTTCAAAACATCTTCTCGCAATTTATTAATTAATGAAAAACTTTCATTTATTACTCTGATAGACATTTTTAATTTTTTTTATTCAACACTAACACTGTGAATCACTTCGATTGACTGGTGCTCCCCAAGAGTTTGCTTGCGCTTTTATAGCAACGGTTTGTAAACATGAATGATCCTGCTGCTACAATAATCATTGCACAGGATGAATTCCAACGAATTTGCTTACAGGCTGAGATGATATCGAATTTCACGATAAGAAAATCACTAAAATTAATTTGATTACTTTATTTTGCTGGTCGAATTTGCAAATAAGATTGTTTACATGAATGCATACATGAAAATGTGAAAATTTGTTTACATTACAATGAAACGTTTTGATCAGCAAAATTCTTGGAACAATAAAATGTTTGGCTGCCTACAGGAAGTGTGGCATCAAATTAGATGAAAGGAATAAATGTGCTGATATAGCTTAAATTTGTTTACACAGGTGTGCATGACTCATTCAGCTAAAATGCGAATTTGTAAACAGGAAGTTTACACAGGTGTGTATGAACCATGCAGCTTAAATGCGAATTTGTTTACGAATTCCAATGAAACGTTTCGATCAGTAGAATAAACATGAATCATTTGCTGATATTGCTTAAATTTGTTTACAACAGGATGTTTACGAATTCCAATGAAACGTTTCAATCAGTAAAATTCTTGGAATTGGGTTGCTTACAGGAAGTGTGGTATCAAATTACATAAATCATTCAGCGTATTGTGCTGATATTGCAAATTTGCTTTAAACAGGATTAAACTTGCTTTGGAATCATGACTATAAATTGAGGAGCTGAAGGAGATTTGCAATCAGTTTTATTTTGGAATTCAAGGAAGCAACAACGACTTAGAGTAAAACAATGGCTGGCGCAATGGAAGAACTAAGGAACCTGGAGCAATACTCACCAACCCTGAAGACATCCCAAATGGAGCTGGGCCAGAAATATAAGGTTGTTGCAGCAAGGCGATGCAAAACTGCATTTGGAGATCGTGTGGTTCTCGATTTGGAAAACTACCACCTTTTTCTTCCTTCGAGGTACAGCAGAATTTCAGAGGACTCTTTGAATGAAATAAACACCAAGGGAGACTTCTACGTAATCAATAAAGGAGTAATCTGACGTTCATACAAAATTGAATTTGTTCAGCATGACGAAAATTTGTATCCAATTAATTATTATAATCGTTAAATAAAAAATAAAATCAATAATGTGAAACTAGTTTTTTTATTATTAATATTTCTAAATTATTAGTGATAATGAAAGTTACATTTAGTACTAGTGCTCCACAAGTTTATATAATTGAATATGAGCCCAGAAAAGGACCTTGGGAGACATACGCTCTGGATCGCTTTCGTTTCCAAGATAGGATTCATAGAACTTCACTTATATTGCTACCAAGTTTGAATACAGAACATAGGGAAAAAGTTTATAACTTAAGATTTAGAAATAAATAATTAATTTGATGTGAATAAATAAATATTGAAATTTAATTTGGTTTGACAACATTATTTTCAGCAAAAGGAATTGTATCAATACACCTCACAGCAACCATATTTTTCCTTAAACTTGAAGTTTTCTATTAAATATTTACAGCAAGTGTTGATATTACTTAAATTTGTTTATTTTATGAGAATTACGCATCACAACACATTACTAATTGCCAATTAGCTAATTACCAACCAAGCTGCTAATTGCCAATTAGCTAATTGTTTGAACAAATGTCGCTAATATCTCGAAAACCAAAGCCCGTAGAGGATTTGTGATGAAAACTTCGTTACCCCTCCCACCCCACACCGCCAAGAATCCATTTCCATTAGCAAAAATAACTTGAAATATTAATACGCTAATATCTCGAAAACCAGAGCCCGTAGAGGATTTCTGATGAAAATTTCATTACCCCCTCCCTCTCTTTTTTATCCCCCCCCCCCACATACCACCCCTCTAGAATCCATTGGCATGAACAAAAATTTCCTACTATTAACTTTAATTATTAGTTCAAAACCAAAAGCCTACATTTAGGCGCTCAAGAAAAATCAATTATTACTAATATTAATTCAAAACCAGGCGCAACACTTGAAAACAACAAAAGCCTACATTTAGGCGCACTGTAGGCTTTGTTCAGCATCATTCGAATTTCAAAACATGACATCACCATGAACAGATTCTAGAAGAAGTCAGTGAGCCGATACTACCAGCATGCTCCGGTACTACGGTTTTGGATGTGTGGTACGATTCTTTTGGAAGTTTTTTGCTTCACTTTTGGCCACACGTGGCAGCATGCTACGGCTTTGGGATGTTTTTTGCTTCACTTTTGCCCACACGTGGCAGCATGCTACGGTTTTGGGAAGTTTTTTGCTTCACCTTTGTGGATGTGTGGTGCGCCTAAATATAGGCTTTTGTTGTTTTCAAGTGTTGCGCCTGGTTTTGAATTAATATTAGTAATAATTGATTTTTCTTGAGCGCCTAAATGTAGGCTTTTGGTTTTGAACTAATAATTAAAGTTAATAGTAGGAAATTTTTGTTCATGCCAATGGATTCTAGAGGGTCGGTATGTTGAGGGGGGGGGGGGGATAATAAAGAGAGGGAGGGGGAGGGTGTAATGAAATTTTCATCAGAAATCCTCTACGGGCTCTGGTTTTCGAGATATTAGCGACATCTGTTTGGGCGCAAACGCCATTTCTTGAGTAAGGTACCCTAGCGGCCTTAGCCGGAACTACCAGCATGCACTAGCGGGAGAGTTCTAGATATTGGCATGACGTCATAATGGTTTTGCTGTTTTCAAATCCTGCACGTTTTCTTAGCAGGGAAGTTGTAGATATCAGCAAATTATTATTATTATTGGGTCTTGGGGGTGCGTGCAGATAAAATTCACAGTTGCTCTTTCGACTGCAAACACCATTTCTTGAGCAAGGTCCCCTGGTGGCATTAGTCGGTACTACATCATCTTGGGCTTGGGGATAGGTACTGGAGGTTGGCTGAGAGCTTTAGTGGCAATATCTGATACTATGACTAGGATTGTCTGTGGTGTGTTGGATTCGGCTACGTTACCTATACCAAGGCTTGGGTAGAATGTATACGGCTTAAGTAATGATGTGAAATACCCTAAGCGAATTTATATCGGGGGCAGTATACTTGTCAGCTTGAGTTTGGTTTCAGTTGTTTACTTTAGTATGTTGGGCTGGGCTACTTGGTGGCTGAGGAAACGTTACCTAAGGCGCGGGTGGATGTGTGTAGCTGTGCATTTATTTGGATATGAGTCCTTATGAAAATAAGCAACATATTATGAGCGGAACGGCGGATACTTAACCTTGCGGCATTACTCCATTTCATCAGATCAACAAGTGGCAACCCCAAATAAAATATGTATTATAGTTTTAGTTTCATTTATTAAAGTAATTTGCATTATAGCTACATGTATAAAGTATTATAAATATGTATTTATTTTAAATAGTATTATAGGTGTTTTTTCAAGAAATTATAAAACATCTTTGTTATTAATCCAAGAATTGTCTTTTGATGAAAATCCGAGCCATTTAACGTAAGCTTTATCTCCACTCTTCTTTAAGATTTTCTCTACGAGATATAGGTCTGGGTGTTTAACTATCAGCAGCTCCAATTCATAAAAGCCTCCTGTGATTGGATTTCCTTGATAATCTTCCAGCTGATATGTGATGGGGTTTGTGTTTTGAACTTTAATAATTTTAAAAATCTCAGCTGTCCAGTTTGGTGTATAGCCTTTCTCAAATATATGCTTGTATTTTCTGATGCGTACAAAATCTCCAACTTTATACTTTGCAGGAACAACAATTTTTATATGACTGTATACAGTTGAAAGCAGTTGTTTCTCATTGGGAGCGTTGATATCACGTGATCTCATTTTTGTAGTTCAATGTATTCTTGAATTGTATTCAGTGAGCAGTTTCTTTACCATACCAATCCACTGAT
This sequence comes from Dioctria linearis, assembly GCA_963930735.1. Classification (NCBI taxonomy): domain Eukaryota; kingdom Metazoa; phylum Arthropoda; class Insecta; order Diptera; family Asilidae; genus Dioctria; species Dioctria linearis. The sequence continues at coordinate 222,853,517 of OZ005740.1, read as the reverse complement.
AAGTTCCATTAAAGCTGAATTCCTTCCACATCATATCCTTTAGAGTTCGGTTAAATCGTTCCACTATTGATGCTTGGAGGAAACTGTACGTAGAGTAATGATTAATTGCATGCTTCAGCATTAGATTTTTAAAGAGGCTGTTGTAGAATTCCTTTCCATCATCAGTCTGCAGGTTTTTAGGTATTCGTCCCTCGCTTAATATAGATTGCATGGCATCTCTTACTTCTGCACCAGTTTTTCTTTTAATTGGAATTGCCCATGCATATTTGGAGAAGGTATCAATTACTGTCAGCAGATAGCGGTAACCCTTGTTCACATACTTGTAGGGATCCATTTCAACCAAGATTGTGATGAAGTATGGTAATGAAGTAGTATTTAAACTACAATATCTGCTTCTCACAACTCCTCCAGGATAGGTACAATTTCATTGTTGTGACTGGTGTTTCCAGCCTGCTTTGATGCCATTAGAAGGCGCAGTCTATCCACTAATTCATTTGGATCATCCCAGTAAATGTGATCAATGTTTTCTTTAGGCAGACGCATTAGTCCCATGCCTTTATGCTGTATAAGTTTACTGATTATAGCTTTATACTTAGCCGCTCTAGTACCCTTTATTTGCCCATCTTCAGCATAGTCACGTTGGTATCTCACAAAATAGATCCATAATTAGTTAAATCCTCTTTAGTATATAGACTTTTTACAGGATCTTTCATAAATAGCAGCTCACATAACCCCAAAGTTGTTTTATAGCTCTTCCCCTTGATAACAATATTTCCTACATCATCAAAATCAAACGTTGAATTACCGATTCTCCACGCGTTGTCATCATAGTAAACTCCATAGGTTGGATCAATTTTAGGGCTATTATCAGTGAATAGCTTTAAATAGTTTGAAACTATGTATCCAGACGTATCGGGGAGGTGATAGGAGACATTCCTGTCAATGTTCTTGAATGTTTGGGGGTTGCGAATTCTTCTTCAGATGTTAAGGAATAATCTCCATAATTTATAGGTGTGCTACTAGCCTCCATTTTCACATATTTTCGTTTTGGAGGGGTAAAAGGTTCCACAATGTCATTGGCTTCTTCTTTTGCTTCTTCTTCTTCTTCTTCTTCTTCTTCTTCTTCTTCTTCTTCTTCTTCTTCCTCTTCTTCTTCTTCTTCTTCTTCTTCTTCTTCTTCTTCTTCTTCTTTTGTGTCTTTTGTCTCAAACTTGGCTATATCCGGTGGCTCGTATTTGACTCTTCTAACAAACTCTTTTAAGGGTTTAGTGATTGGCTTAAAGGTTTCTTCAAGTTGAGCTTCTGCTTCTGTTTTGGAGGAGTAAAAGGTTCCACAATTTCGTTGTCTTCTTCTTCTTCTTTTGGTTCCAATTTGACTGGTGGCTCGTTTTTGGCTCTGGTAACAAACTCTTTTAAGGGTTTGGTGATTGGCTTAAAAGTTTCTTCAAGTTGAGCTTCTGCTTCAATCCTTCCCGTCTTTAGAGATTTAAATTTCCTTCGCACTGCATTCCTTGTCTTGATGATATCTTTTAATAGATTTTCATTCATCTTCGATATTAACTGAATAATGGCTTTTCAAACAGCTCTGATAACAGGTAAACAGCTTTCCAAACAGCTCTGGTAACAGTTTAACAGCTTTTAAAACAGCTCTTATAACAGCTTAACAGCTTTCCAAACAGCTCTGATAACAGCTTAACAGCTTTTCAAACAGCTCTGATAACAGCTTAACAGCTTTCCAAACAGCTCTGGTAACAGCTTAACAGCTTTTAAAACAGCTCTGATAACAGCTTAACAGCTTTTCAAACAGGTCTGATAACAGGTGAACGGCTTTAATTTACTCAGCAGTTCCACAGGATTCGGTGCGCTTTCGGCTGAGTTACAACTTCGACTTATGAATATTTCGCATGTTTCATCCTTTTATAATACAATGAAGGTATCAAATCCTTTACGGTAGCGTCCCTTGTTTAATGAGCTATCCTTATCAATCATCAAGAAACCATATTCATCCTTCCAACACTCAGCACAGGCTCTTCGAAATTTATCAAACTTCATGTCTGTGTTCACATGATCATTATAGATATGTTTCAAATTCAAGTCATCTTGCTTGAATAAGATGATTAAATTAGCATTGTCACGTATTAAGTGCTTTGGTATATGCGTATATGTTTGACAGAGATAGAAGCTGTCTATATCTTCGTGGCGACCCATGCAAAAATAGGATCGCACATTATCTTGCTTTTCACATGCTACATCATCGAAATAAACACTGAATGTGATTTGGCTTCCTCTGGAGGTAGAACGTCGCAGTTGTTTGAGAATGTATAATACCCCAATCCTGATATGGGAGTCATCACTCGCTTCAAGTATTCATACTTTGGTTGATGCAAAGATTTTGAATATATGTAAATATTTTCATATCTCAGACCATTGGGATGTTCCAGCAAACTTATCATAACATTAGTTTTTCCACAATTCAATGGTCCAACAATGATGCTCCTTATACTATTAGGCAATAGGGGCCCATGCTTCTTTTTCACCTTCATAACAGCTACATCAGCATTTCGAACAGGAAAAGCTTGTTGTTGTTTAATGAACCGCATATTGAAGACTAACGGGATTCCTATAAGTATACCTGTTTATATTAAATTTCAGCAGTATCATCGGAACCTTATAAGATGTCGGATCACAAATCGAAACGCTCCAGAAAATGTTTGAAAGGGGGCAAAGGACTATTAAATTCAATCATCAACAAATTACCTGTTGAATTACATCTACCGGGATACCAGTACTGTGGACCAGGAACAACGTTACAAAAAAGATTGGCGAGAGGAGATCCGGGCATTAATCCATTGGACGCAGCCTGCAAAGAACACGATATAGCATACTTGCGACATAAAGATACAAGTGATCGAGGTATAGCTGATAAAATATTAGCTGAAAAAGCTTGGCAGCGTGCAAAATCTACGGATGCAAATTTGAGTGAACGTGCCAACGCCTGGCTTATAACAAACGCAATGAAGGCTAAAATTAAGCTAGGTATTGGTCTTAAGGCTAAAAATAAACGCCAACCCACATTCCGAGAAGCAGTACGAAATCCACGTAAGATTTTAAAAATCAAAAAACCAAAAGACTTGATGGAAGCTACAAAAATAGCTCTTAGTGCAGCTAAAAATATTGTGAAAAGAAAGAAGAAATCAATTAAAACTCCACGAGTGATACCTGTACCAAAGGTTGGTGGAGCACTTCCATTCCTCATCCCGTTGTTTGCTGGGCTTTCAGCATTGGGAGCACTATCGGGAGGTGCAGGAGGCATAGCTAAAGCAGTAAATGATACCAGTGCGGCAAAGGCAAAATTGGAAGAAAGCAAACGTCATAACCAAGCAATGGAAACTATAGCGGTTGGTAAAGATGGAAACGGTCTGTTCTTGAAGCCATACAGAAAAGGACGTTGACTCTATCTACAACCTCAACCAAAACACTATTAAAGACGCTACCCAAAAGACCGCTAAACGAGTTGGATCTTCACAAATATACCACACACTTGCCGCACTTCAGAGGAGTATTTATGCGTGATAATCTACCTAAAAAGCCATGGAAGCGAGAAAGCGGTATTGTTAACTTGGACATCTCAACTGGAGCAGGTACACACTGGGTAGCGTACTACAAGAAAGGTGATAACATCGAGTACTTTGTTAGCTTTGGCAATCTCCAACCACCACGGGAGCTCATAAACTACTTGGGTAGTAATATTACGTACAACTACAGTTCTTATCAGAACTATGATGCAGTAATTTGCGGTCACTTATGTTTAGAGTTTTTATATAATTGTTATAGCCATTAATTATTATCTATAAATAAATGTATATATATTGAAATTGTGACAGTTCATTATCAACCGCCATGTCATTAACACTTACTCTCACGGGAAATTCATCTCTACTCAGTGCTGAGTACTTTCCTCCGCTGGAGCTAGCAACGGATTATGTTTGTGGATTAATTGATTTTCAAACATACAACTCTATACCAAATATTGATGTGAGCAATAATCTGGTTAATGTAGGGAATGAGGTTGTTGAGATACCTGTTGGATCCTATGAGATTGATGATATAGCAAAATATGTACAAGGATACTTGGATAAAGAAGGGAGAAGGATAAAGGTTACAATAAAGGCTAACAATAATACATTGAAGAGTGAAGTTAAGGCAACTGAAGAAATACATTTTGAAAAACAGAGATCCATAGCTCCTCTGCTAGGATTCAGTAAAATAAACTTATCTGCTAATATAGTGCATACATCAGAGTTGCCACTCAACATCATTAAAGTAAATACTATACGCATCGAATATAATATTATATCAGGATCATTCTTCAACAACACACAAGTACACACTCTCCACGAGTTTTCCCCGAACGTTGGGCCTGGGTATAAAATAGTGGAGGTACCCAAAACTGTAATCTATTTGCCTGTGAACACCAAACGTATAAGTTCTCTAACATTGAAGCTCCTTGACCAAGACGGTGACTTAATCAACTTCAGAGGAGAGACTATAACCATCAGGTTACATTTGAAGCCACAGCATGTTGATATACAATAATGATAAATACGAGTTCGGAGCAGACAAGATCATTAGTCAGCGGACAACCTTGAAGCGGTCAAGACCTACATTAACACCTGCAAATACACCATATTTACAATCGATAGGCTTAACGCTGAAACAATGAATAAAGGAATACTAGATATTGCACCAGACGCTCGCTTTGATAACAGTGTTACTAAATTTGAACATCACTCCTATCCACCATTTCTAACATCATTTAAAAACAGCGATGAAATCCGTATCTCTGTACAACATCAGGACTTGAATCTTCTACCCAGCAGGAGTTTTCTTTACATTGAGGGGTCGCTAACAAAGCTGGATGGAACGGTTTCAGCAACCGCAAAATTAGCTAACAACGTTCTACCATTTCTTTTTGAGGAAATACGCTATGAATTGAATGCAGTGGAAATCGATCGTACAAGAAATCTTGGGATTGCGACAACATTAAAAAACTACGTATCGCTAAATGCAAATGTAAGCAGGATACTACTCAACGGCAGCTGGTCACCAGATTCATCCGTTATACCAGCCAATGGACTGTTTAACTATTGTGTACCTCTGAAATATTTATTGGGATTCGCTGAAGATTACAAGAAAATTCTGATAAATTCCAAACATGAACTCATATTGATCCGGAGCAGGACAGACGATAATGCCATTATATCACCAACTGATGTGGTGAAAATTGAAATTACCAAACTTCAATGGAGCATTCCGCATGTTACAGTATCCGATGATGAAAAGCTGCGACTATTTAAAATTATCGGGAGAGGTCGCCCGATACAAATACCATTCCGCAGCTGGGACATATATGAGTATCCAGTACTACCGGAATCCACGCATCAAACCTGCATCAAACCTGGTCAGTTAAGACTTCCACTCAACTGGAGAAACCTCGATTTATCATCTTAGCATTACAAACGGATCGAAGGAACGATAAAACCAAAGATGCAAGCAAGTTTGATCACTGCAAACTCACCGATGTTACAGTTCATTTGAACTCAGAATCAAATCCCTATGATGATTTGAATTTGAAATTTGATTTGAATAGATACGCATTGCTGTATGAGATGTATATAAAGTTTACACAATCATACTATGGTCATCAGTATCAGCCGTTCCTCACATGGGAGAAGTTCAAAACCGATGCTCCGATCGCTGTCATTGATTGCTCACATCAAAATGAAACAATAAGGACTGGACTTGTTGACATAAGGCTAGAATTCAAAACATCTGAAAATATACCGGCTAATACAACAGCATATTGCCTGCTTCTACACGATCGAATAGTGGAATACAGTCCGCTGGCAAGTGAAGTTAGAAAGTTAAATTAAGAAGATGGCTATCATCGTAGACGTCCAAGGATTCAAAACAAATCTCAATGAATTCATCACTAAAGAACTGGCAATTTTAAACAATGAAAACCAGATGCAGCACTTTATATTTCAACCACCGTTCAGATACAAAGATTTGACTTCAGCAAAAAAGAGACAAGTAAAATGGCTTCAACACAATTTTCATGGATTCCGCTGGGATGATGGCTACATACCGTATCACTAGCTGTACACTATAGTTGAACCACTGCTTCGAAACAAAACCGTATATGTAAAGGGAGCTGAAAAAGTTCATTGGGTGCAGAAGATAGTTGGAGGGGGTGAAATCATTATTAACGTTGAAGATGAATACAACTGTGGAAAACTAATAGAGATTAACACAAATGCGCCATCTTGCCAAGTTCATATTGGACAATGTGCTATAAGAAATACTTTTATAATAAGAAATTTTATTGGAAATAAAAACAAGTGTTTATAAAACATAAGACTTTGCAGTACACACATACCCCAGAACCCTCACTGACATCGTCTAGAATCTGTTCATGGTGATGTCATGTTGTGAAATTCGAATAATGCTGATATCTACAACTTCCCTGCTAAGAAAACTTATTTAGGTGCAACAAAACCATGATGACGTCATGCCGATATCTAGAACTCTCCCGCTAAAAGAAAACAGTAAAATCAAGGCATGCTGGTAGTTCCGGCTAACACCACTAGGGTACCTTACTCAAGAAATGGCGCGTAGAAGATTTCTGATGAAAATTTCATCCCCCCTAATACCCCCATCCCAACCATCTAGAATCCATTGGCATGAACAAAAATTTCCTAGCGTTAACTTTAATTATTACTAATATTAGTTCAAAACCAAAAGCCTACACTTAGGCGCACCTATGTATGTATTTAAGAAAACCGTAGTACGGGAGCATGCTGGTAGTACCTGCTAATGCCGCTAGGGCGCAGTCAAGACCAAATGACACATCCCGGTAGTACCGATTAATCCCGCTAAGGCGCAGTCGAGACTCAATGAAACCAAAAGCCTACATTTAGGCGCACCACATATCTATTTAAGAAAACCGTAGTACGGGAGCATGCTGTTAGTACCGGCTAATGCCGCTAATGCCGCTAGGGCGCAGTCAAGACCAAATGACACATCCCGGTAATACCGATTAATCCCGCTAAGGCGCAGTCGAGACTCAATGAAACCAAAAGCCTACATTTAGATGCACCACATATCTATTTAAGAAAACCGTAGTACGGGAGCATGCTGTTAGTACCGGCTAATGCCGCTAATGCCACTAGGGCGCAGTCAAGACCAAATGACACATCCCGGTAGTACCGATTAATCCCGCTAGGGCGCAGTCGAGACTCAATGAAACCAAAAGCCTACATTTAGGCGCAGCACATGGTGCATCCAAGGCGCAATGGTGTAGCCAAGACACAAACCAATATAACCAAGACACAAACCTACATTTAGCATGGGATCAAACCACCTAGCGACGGAGGCGCCATCTGTGGCTAAATCCTGGAAGCTAAAAAAGTGGGCCAGTAGCCCCATAGTTTATCTACTACACACGAGCTGAAAGGCTTAAAACTAATAAAGCTGCTCCAATTATGGATACCTGTAGCATATTAAATGCCAATTTAGCAAATGCCTACAACCCGTATGATAATTTATTAGTTGACGAGCAGCTATTCCTGTACAGAGGACGCACAAGATTTACACAATATATTCCGAGTAAGCCGGCGAAGTATGGAATTAAGGTCTTTTGGGTTTGCGATACCAGAAATTCATTTCCATGCAAAGGAATAATTTATACTGGTAAAGAGACCGAAACCAGTGCCCGCCAAGTTAACGTTGGGCAAAATACCGTAATCGAATTAGTGAAAGACTTCCGAGGAACAGGTCGGAAATTCACAACTGACAACTTTTTCACCTCATTGCCACTGGAGAAAATTAAGCACAATGTGAATGACTGCCGTGAGAACAATTAGAAAAAAAGCTTACATTCCGCATCAGCTACAAGCATCAAGGCAGCGAGAGGTTTTATCATCAATTTTTACGTGCCGAAGAAGCTATGTGCGATTAAGAATACGTTATATTTGTTATGAGTTTGCACTCACAACAGAAATAAGTACTTACGTGTAATATGTACGCAATATTAAAAAAAATCATTTCATTTCGTGTCATACCAAGTCTACAAATTGTACACTTTGCTTTTCTCACGTACAGAATTGCTGACGGTGAGCTTTATTGCCCACCAGCGATAGGAAATACAATATTTCTTGTTAGGGGATATTTCCTCCAAACATGTTGAGTAAATAAAACGGCGCACGATTAGTTTTCTTCGCGGTACTCTTATCGCAAAAGAAACCAAGAGCGGCGATGGTGGCTGGAGATATGAGAGGCTGCCAAAATGGTCCGTTGGGGCTGTCGATCAGTTACCGGCGGTGAATACTTGCAAAAATCAAGTTTTCCTCTCGAATAATCAAATAAATAAAAGATCTTTTTCTATTAAATACTTGTTAAAATCAAAGATCAAAAAGTGTCCTTGTACTTGTTAAGGCTGAATGGCAGAAAATAAAGCTCTCGATTCCGAGCTTCCATTTAACTATGTACTAGTAGCGTGAGCTTTCGTACAATGGCATAAACTGTTTTTGTAATTTTATTATTGCTTTCCATACAGACTTTGGGATCTTTATATAACATTGTTATGTAAGGGATACTCACTGATCACCACTATATGTAGTCAAACCTGCTCCTTTTCGTGGGGTTACCTTGGTTCGGGAATATGATTTCACTGGTATCGGGATTCAATCAAAAATCACGACTCATCGCTGCACTGATCACCATTTATTTTTTTTATGTGGAACTACAATTTTCCTTTTGATTCTTATTATTTCTAATCCTATCTTGTTCACAATTTTCCTCTTCTTTTGTTTAATCTAATACACTTAACTGTATTTTAAAAACTGGCGACCGCTCGAGAGCCTTTTTTTTCTAACAAAAAATAGGAACACAATCTTCTCTAGACTGATCTTAAAAATCGACTGTGTCGAGACTTGATTTTTTGATTGTCAAGTCTCCTCGTTCAGGATAGGAAAATGCTTAATTAGCATTCAAATTTCATCTCAACCATCGTCCGTCGCGATAATTCTGGGCATGTTTAAACATGTCCAGCGGGAAACAATTTCTCAGGATAGTAATGCTAATTAAGCATTTTCCTATCCTGAGGAAATTGTTTGCCGCTGGACATGTTTAACCATGCCCAGAATTATCGCGACGGACGATGGTTGAGATGAAATTGGATATTTATGGTTGCGCTCACAATGTATGCAGCTCGCGACAATTTGGTGATAAGAGCTTTTTTCGGTGAAGACGTGATCGTTTCAGTCTTCACCGACGTAAAATTTCATGCGCCCGATATGTATGTATATGTGTACATACATATCGTATTTACGACAAATCTTACTGAAGGTAAGATTTGTCGTGGGGCTTTTTTCTATTGAAACGACTTGGGATGAAACTTAAAACTTTTATTTTTCTCAAGTTCCTATGTGGGAAAATATTTTAGTTATTTTCGAAAGAATTTGAAGAAATTGCTGATGGCAATTTCTTCATCTTGGAAGTAAATAAGCTAACCATGTTTTAAGCATGATTAGCTTATATGTATGCAAACATTTAATCAATTTAAATTGTTTTTTAAATTCCCTATCTTAGGTAATTTTGATATGCAACAACATCCTTTGTCTTATAGTGCTGAACAATCACGGAGTTCAATGGATGTTCGCTACAAGTAATAATACGCCAATATATATCGTGTGTGACAACCAGATGTTCTCTAAGATACTACAGGGAACAGGACTATTACAAATTCAGCCCCAGTGCACCATAAAAGAAAAATTGATCACAATTCATGGGCATTATCAATCTACACTACAACCAATGTGAAATCATCATATACTATCCTGGGATAGTCAGTGGAGCACCTAAAAACAACGAAGTCACTAACACACGCCGAGTACGATAGGCAATATCAACCTCAACTGAAGGAACTATTGAAGTTACACGAGCGTGTCATATCTCTAAACCTCAATAGTCTACCCAAACGGATCCAGGAGAGCACCATACAACAATTATCAATCAGTTACATAGCACTTTTCGCAGTCCTACGATCGCCATATATCTGGCCTGGAAATGTAGAGCTGAAGCCTGCAAGTGCTGCATGAAGAATTCACGGCCTATACATCAGCCAAGGCAGCATATTAACCAGATCAACCATATTTGAACCACGGTTCAAACGTGGGGAGGATGCAAAATATAATTTTTCTGGCATAGAATAAGTAAATCAGATCATGTTAATTTTTAGTCATTAATTTCTCAATGCTACATCTATACATACATTACGAGGTGAGTGCACTCAGGGAAGCATCAAGTTTCCCAGTTCATTCATCGAGTAAATGTGCATGTTTGCATTATTGCGCATTTTGTCATTCCTAACATACTTGCAATTGCAATATGTTTTCTCTCATATTTCTACATTCCTATTTTGCAATGTAATCGTTGTATGGGTTCATTGTTTCATCGAACTCAATAAATGATATTGTTAGAATAAGCAATAAATTAATATAAATGTACGGACTCCATAAATTAGAAACATAGTTAATTTTCAACCATCGCATCGAAATAATCAGTGATTTTATTTACCTACTAATCAACTTGTTTTCAGGTAATTTGGTGTAGTGGTTTAAGAGCCGCTGCATCCCCATCAAAGGCAAAGGTGTAACACCTAGATTAAATCAGAGGGAAGAACACGTGGTGATAGCGGAAAGTTTTCAGCATCGGACAAAGTCCTTACCGCCCAACCTTAGTGGGTGATAGGGATCAGGTTGACTACCCCTTAACTAGAGAATAAGAATGGATCCGAGGGAAATATGGGGGCTACATTGTTTGCCATGTTGTGCATATATTTATATATATTTCTTATTAACAATTTCGTTTGCGCCTTAAACCCAATTGCCAGATCAGAGAGAAATTGAAAAGTGGCCGCACCAAGCTTTAAATCTGACGTCTCAAAAGATTAAAAGTTTGCAATTCAGCCGGGTCTCTTCATGGAGTGTTTTGAAAACTCACCACTTAATGTTGTAGTAAATATTGCTTGGAATGAGTGGCAACGACCTCCCAGCATTAGCTGCTGAAAACAGTCCAACTTCAATTTCGATTGGGGAGACCTCACCTCTGCACCAGCGGAGGTGTAGCCAATAGAACAAATCGCAGCCGAGGCACCCAAGTAAGCAGCCCCCCCCCCCACTCCGAAACCCTTCCACTAAGCTCAAAAGGGGCAGATCGAATGAGGAAGCCACTCCAGTTTAAAAAAGGAAACGGGAACACAGAAGAGCTTCGCTAAAGTCGTCAGGGAAAATAGCAACATCTTCATCAAGGGGGTCGTAATTAACGCTGGTGCAATCGGGGGGTAAGTTCTTGGGAGAAAGCCAGACCACCTTCGACAACGCCTGGATGTGGAGGATTTGCCGGTCCGGTTTGCCTGAAGTGGCATCAGCAGGGGGCTCTTCAGGATGACCTGGGAAGATAACTTCACGATTAAGTTATTGAAAGAACAGGCGAAGGGATTCGGAAATCTTTGGGAAGGCGGCAACGTGCAGGTAGTAGGGAAAGACGAAATCCCAAAAATTTTCAGGGTCTCCGTCACCACAAATGGCAAACCATGTGCCAACAAGGAGATCTTTGGGTGCTTGAAAAAGTAAAACTGCTTAATATCCGACCTGTGGGAGGTTTACAACTGTAGCGAAGAACAGAATTATCTGTTCCTGGTTTCTTGTATCGACCAAGAGTCTTAGTTGGCTCAATGAGAAAGAAGGCCTGGCCTGTAATGACCAGGCTGAAACTCAAACCTGGCAGCAAGATGGAGCCATGTTCCTGTGAGACTATCGAGATGGGCACTGATTCTAAGCAGTCCAGGACAATTAGCTTGAGGGTTCTCACCAAGCCGCACCGGCCTTGCTCGTCGCTGAAAATCAGCTTGCTGGCGAAGTAGGACACGACCCTCACATAGCTGTGATGAGGTAATATTCTACTGCCGTTGACAAAACTGCTGATCACTGTCATTCTAGTTAGCAGCTGGGCTATAGTAAACAAACCGGCAACAGTCAAGCAGATTATTGTGCGAAATAACATGCTTGGTATTTGTTGCTTCATTTGTGAACAATCACACAGTTGTGCCAGTGAAGTAATTAAGCACACAGTTGTGCCATGAAGTAATTAGGCACACAGTTGTGCCGTGAAGTAATTAGGCAGTCAGTAGTAAACAGCACGCAATAGCCCAGCATTTTGCTATATGAGGCAATACGCTCTGCGATTGCCTACTGCTAGTCCACACAATGCACCTGTCATTTAGTGGTCCATCAGTTCCGCTTCCACATACAAGTTCAGGCCATTACACAAATACACATCCAAAAGGGGCGCCAGTCGCAGCGTTGAGGCAACATCTCGATCAGAGCTGGATTCACGCTGCAAGGAGAGTTCCAAACGAGTTCATCTTTCAGTTCATGCAGTCGGTCGCACCTGACATTGATATGCACAGCGACCATCTCCTCGAGACTAAGCTGAAAAGCAACTTTAAATCGAAATTTCCATTTAGGGCAGAATGGGAATCATACTCGGTGCTTCAGCCATTGACAAACCCTTTATCTACACAGATGGCTCCAAATCTGAAAAAAACCCCGGGACATGCGTTTTCGTCGAGGAGTCTCATGTGGAAATTGCCAAACACCTGAAAGCCATTTCAAGGTTTTCCAAGCGGAAGTCAAGGCCTTGCTGGAAGTGGGCAGGTACCTCTATAACTTAGATATTGAATGCAAGGAGCTTGCCATCTGCTCGGACAGCCAAGAAGCTTTAGGACCCTGTCGAAACCCTTTACAACCTCCAAACTGGTATTGGGATGTAAAGCCACCCTTAATTCTTTCGGAGTACCAGGGTACTCGTTCTCTTGGTGCCGGACACAGCAATTTCAGTCGGAATGAAAAGGCGAACGAGCTCCACAATCGGAACTGCACCAAAACACCTTGCTTCAAACATTTCAGTTTGGGGCGATCGCTTTGATTAGTTGATCCATCGGGTAGAGCTACAAAGAAACTGTAGGGTAAGCTTAACCCATACCTGAAAAAAAAATGTATTGGCAATAAACAAGTCAACCCTGAGAACTCTAGTGTCAATTCTCACTGGGCACGCTTTCCACAGGGGTGACCTACATAGGATGAGACTTGTTGCCGATCCTGTATGTAGAGAAGGCGGAGAGTAATCCGAAACGGCGACTCACTTTCTTTGTCACTGTCCGACTCTCGGAGGAAAGTTTCGCGACTCATCTCCTGGACGAACTGCATAAAGCCGGTAAAAAGTTTTGGGAGACAATATTGAATTTTGTAAGATCATCCGATTTCAACTTATTTCAGGAGGATAAAAGGCTTGTTTTGACGTACAGGATCCCCATCTCTTCAATCCATCGATCCAAACATGGCTTTTGCATTAATTTACTTATTACTAAATAAGCAATTTTTCCTCCTATAAAATCTGAAATAGCCAAACGGCAGAATTGACACTCTAGATGAAATTTTCATTATACATATTTTCAAAGTCCACCCAAACGGGGAATTTTTCTAGTAAATTATAAAAAGAAAGTTTATCTGTATCAATACATAGAGCCAAAATGGTAAAAAAAAACTAAGCTTTCATTATCCTAAGCTGACAAAGAACCTATTCTTCAGATGACGGCACTTCTCTTCATATGCATTCTGTTATGACAAGCATCAATTATTTTGATAGTAAGCAGTAGGATGAGACTTAATCTTAAAACTAGTCCATATTTTGGAAACAATCGGTAGAAATGACATCGAGAATGCTGCCTCATTGAGAGACAGCAGCATCTTCGCCGTTAGTTATGTACAATCGACTCACACGAATTTGTACAACATTTAATAATGTTTAAGCACAAACATTCACCAAGAAAAAATTAAGATTTATGTAAATTACAAAAGAAAAAAATTTTAATAAAATAAAATGACACAAATATAAAATTGAAAATAATTTTAATTAATATAGCTGGGATTGATTCTCTCCACTTTGCTCCGCACTCGCACCGGTGATTTTCTCTTTTTTCTTGATAAAATATGTTTTTGTGGCTTTTTGGGCGAGTTTGAATTTTTCAGCCTTTTCACTTTTAACTCTCGATTACGTCGTGCCATTATCACATAAGGAAGCTTATCCTCTTCGGACATTGCCCTCCATTTTGCGCCTCCTTCTTTAGCTAATTCCACTGCATTGAAATAATTGCGAGATTTTCGCAAATCACGCAAATAATTGAAAAATGGGTTTTTGGAGAATGAGATTGAACTTGATTTTTTTTCATCTTTAATATGAATTCCAAAAAGTTTGTTATACTTCGAATGGATCGGTATAACTGATTGTGGCTTGAGTTCATTCCTATCCGAAATACTGCGTCGTCCCCTGATACGTACATGGCCGGCATCAGAATTCTTCATATATCTACATTCTCTCGTTGCGGGAATCACTTTTCGATTATTCATATCTTGTGAATTATTCTTCTTACTTCTTAGCTGAGTTCCAACGTAATGAAATAATTTATTAAATAGATTCTCAGATGAGAATAAACTTGAAATAAAAGCTGTAAAAATCCGACGTATCTTTGAAGACATAGGGAGAGAATAATTTTGAATTTTTTTGTAAATTTACTGAATCCAATTGAAGTATTCTGCTTGCAACTAAAATTAATTAACAAAATTTAGAAATTGATACGACAAAATAATTTTGAAAACTGTCGAAAAAATTTCTCAAATCTATTGACAGAATTGTATTCAGGGCCAACTTAAAATAAAATTGCTTTTCTCTTTATTAATATCAAGTAATGTATGAAATGAGTAAATAATTTATGTTTGTAATTATAAGAAATGAGAGAAATGCGTACTTTTTAGAGCAAAATTAAATAAACTTTGAAAATGATCGACGCTTAACAGGTATAATAAAATAAAGATGAATCGGAGCAGGAAAATGGAATCGAGAGTAGGAAGAAAGACTTCTGCGATTATTAGTTGATTTAATTTTCTCGTGTAGAATGACACAAGTGCTCAGTGTAAAAACTGAGTAAGAAAGAATATGTCTAAGAACACAACGCAATAAAACATCTTGTTGAAAAATATTTGCAGTAACGGTCTTTTCATTCCTTCTTCATTGGAAACTAAGTAGAACTTTTCGTACAATCAGACAAAATATTATCTCTGAGGCCTCTGTTTTTCTCAAACAGAAATGACATGAAGTTGTCTAGAGCTTTTCAATTTTGTTAGGGTGATACCAATAGTGAAAAATGCTTACTTATACAGCCATTTGCTGCCCAATCGCACTTTTTAATGTTCACTCTGCTACTGAACTTGGAATCTATGATTTCTAGTTACACTCAGAGATACCCCAATGTTTTTTTTGGTGGCGATTTCAATGTCTATAGATTTATGCGAACAGCTCTACTAATATCTTTGAATTTATAATGCAATCGTTACACTTAAGTCTTGTAAATAATCAGCCTACCTATTTTAATACATCTAATCCATCAATGTTAGACCTAATCCTTGTTTCTGATAGTAATGCCTC
Organism: Dioctria linearis; assembly: GCA_963930735.1. Taxonomy (NCBI): domain Eukaryota; kingdom Metazoa; phylum Arthropoda; class Insecta; order Diptera; family Asilidae; genus Dioctria; species Dioctria linearis. Next base: position 222,837,911 of record OZ005740.1, on the reverse strand, counting down.
TTATTCCATAACCAGATTGAACCTCCTTCTGTATTTTATTCTTAACGTATAATTTCTTAATACACACACTCGGATAAGTTGTATAATACTATCTCTTTTAGAAATTATAGAAATATTAATATGGCTGAGTTAGCTCAAGAATATGCCGCTCTGCCTTGGAATGAGCTTTATATAACCCCATAAATAAATGATTAATTGAATATTTTCTACAACCTGATTTACCATCTAAAAATCGACAAATATTCAACTCTCAGAACACGGTCGGTCAATGTGGACGGTTGCCCGTCATTTTCTCAAGAGATTGTTGATTCCTTAATTGTTGAGCGCGATTTTTGTGTCTATGAAAGCCGTAATCGTTAAAAAACAATTAGAAATAAAGTAAATTCCCAGATTCGTGCAGCTAAATTTTGCTATTTCAAACGTAGGTTTGACATTAACCTGCCTCCAAAAAGACTGTGGAATAATTTAAAACGGTCAGGTATTGGAAAAGATATAGATGCATATGAACTAGATCCTAAAACCTTACGGACTTCGATTAAACAGTACGGAGTTCAGGTAAAAACTGAACATTTTCATACAAATTTTACCGTTGGTGAAATCCCAAGCAACAATTTTACTGAGGTCTTTACTAATCCAGTACGGAGTTCACTGGTAAAAAGCGAGATTTTTTCTATTATAAGATATGTGGCGTTTTGTAAGTCTCCACTCATTTTACTGACCAATGTGCGGAGCAATAAAATGCTGGTAAAACTTTGACATTTCTTTGATTGTTCACAAAGCGAGTTTATTGAGTATTTCTCGTGGATTTCCTTGACGACGATACACACTTAGACCTGCCGCAGCAACAATCTTGTCGTCGATATGCTTTATAAATAATAATCATTTAACATTTTTAAAAATATTTCCGATTAATTGTGATTTTCACAGCTGTCACTTCGTTTTCTCAACATAAAACTTACGTCAACTTTTTACCAGCATTAAAGTGCTATTTTTTGGAGACCGCGTTAATTTTTACCACTACCCGAGCTGCATACTAGGCTTAATAACTTAAATGTGCATTTTACATCAACACAAACTGTTGCATTGAATTCTGCCTTAGCTTCTGTAGATTTTGTTAACAGACACGCAGGTGAGGCTCAGACGGAAGTTCTGCCGAACGAAGTCAGTAAAGCTGTTCATTAAATAAAATCTGATGTAGTGGGTCTAGATAGAGTTCCTCCACAATTTCTCAAGATAGTTCTACCTCATATAATGCATTCAGTCTTGAATATCTTAGACCAATAGTTAAAATTAGTAATCCGAGAAACTTAACTGACTACAGGCCTATAAGTGTGTTATGCTATCTTTCAAAGGCCCTTTAGAAGATAATTTATTCCCAAATAATTGAGCATTGGGAAAGCAATAACCTCTTAACTCGCTGGCAATTGGGCTTTCGTGTTTTTCACAGTTGTGAAACCGCTCTATTAAAAGTCAGCAGTGATATGAATGGATGTCTGTCGTAGTTTAGGATTAGATAACTATAAGGAATTAAAATGCAATAATTTGATAGATGAATTTTTAGATTTAAATATTTTAACATACAATATTGTAGGCTTAAAGAATAAGTTGATAGTTCCAGGCTTTTGGGAGTATGTACACAAATATGATATAATTAATACAACAAGTATTTTGGAGATTTTGAGCTTTGCTGGGTAGGTGAAACAAGATCAACACCATATGGTAGAGCAATGGGTGGATGCGTTTATGGAGTCAAAAAAAGCTGCAGATTCAGTAACGCTGTCAAATTTCAGTACATAAATAGAGGTGTAATACTAGCAATTAATGTAAATAGACGGGCTTTATTCATAATACCCACCTACCTTAACTGCAATAACTGGGAGACAGATTTCTTAACATTGACGGAATGTGTAGAAACACTTTGTTTAGAAAATTTAGTAATACTTGGCGACCTCAACGTAAGAATAGGAGAAGAACAAGAGATACCATCTGAGCTCGGGATAACCAATTATAATCTTACCTTGGCCAGAAAATCAAAAGACAAAAGAGTAAACAGCAGGGGAAAAAAATTTATAGAGCTCTGCGATGACCACGGACTAATTATACTAAATGGACGAACACCAGGAGACTTCACAGGAGAATATACATTCATCAATACAATAGGAAGTTCAGTGAATGATGTAATAGCTATCAGCCACACTTTGACTTCAAATATTAAAAGACTTTTTGTCCAGAATCAAAGTTATTCGGATCACCTTCCAGTGGAATTAGTATGCACTGTAAACAGAAAAATGGGTCTCACAAACTCAAGAACAGATATGAAGCTGCTACCTAAACTTGAGTGGAAAACACAAAATGTAAGCCGGTATCAAAGAAAACTAGAGATCGCGAAAATGGATCTTCCGAATGAAACTTCAGTAAACGAACTAGTAAAAACAATTGAAGGCGCGGCTATTAAGGTGGACCCTGCATATCGTAAGATATATAGAAATAAATGGTTCGACACGATATGCCAGAAGGCGAGACAAAAATCATTCAAGTGGCTTAACCAATATAGAAAACACAATACTGATTTCGAAAAGGGTATGTATATACTAGAGAATAGAAATTTCAAAGATTTGTTCAGGAAGAAAAAACAATCCTACTATGAAGAACTGGCGCGTAAATTTGCCACCGCACGGGATAGCAAAGAGTTCTGGTCTCTGGTAAAGGAGATCAGGGGTAGTATATTTATAACAGGGAACAACCTCTCCATTTCTAATCTTAAAAATCATTTTGAAGAACTTTTGAACCGACCTATCTGTGCGAATCCGATCCTATATGCGGCACCATATGTTGAGGATGTCATCCTTGATGACGAAATTTTATTATGTGAACTCCTATCAACTCTACAGAAAGCAAAAGATAATAAGGCACCAGGACCTGATCGAGATCCATACGAATTCTATAAATATGCTCCTATAGAATTCTTAAATAAGATGGTAAGAGCTTTCAACAACATATTCGACAGTGGGAACATGCCAGACAGCTTCACAAATTCTATTATCTTCCCTATCTATAAGAAAGGAGATCCAAATCTTCCGGAAAATTATAGAGGATTGTCTTTTATGGATGCCGCTGTAAAACTGCTGACTGGTATTGCAAACAACCGGCTAGTTTTATGGGAACAAAGTCACGGCATATTGAAAGAATCTCAAGCTGGATTCAGACCAGGATATTCAACGATAGACAATATATTTAACCTTTTTAACATCGTTAAAATCAAACTGAAAAAAAAGAAGAAAAGTCTATGCATTCTTCGTGGATTTTAAAGCGGTATTTTATATGATTGACCGAGCGGCACTCTTCTACAAACTGTATCAGATTGTGGTCTCCACTAAATTCATAAAATTTTTACAGGGCCTATAAAAGCTCACCAGTGCGCAAGTGTGGGGTGGTAACACTCTATCAGGGAAATTTTGCACCAATACGGGACTCAGGCAGGGATGCTTGATGAGCCCATTGTTATTTGCCCTGTTCATGAATGATATCGATGACCTCATGCATGGTGGAGTAAACATTGATGGATATGTTATTAAGCGAGTAACTGGGTATGTGCTAAGATTTGTTTCAAGGTGCAGACAAAAACATGCGATAATTTCGCCAATGCTGACTGCTTCAGAGTTCGATGAAGCCTTGTTCAACATAATCAAGCTAATGCAACAAGAAGAATTTCAAGAAGACATACGTCATCTCCTACGGTATAAAGAGGTATCCAAGCAAAATCCACTAGCTACGCTGGCACCATTTTTGGACGAAAGAGGGATTGTACGAGTTGAAGGTCGACTTCAAGACTCTGGACTTACATATGACTCGAAACATCCAATGCTGCTACCGCACTCACATGAGCTAACCAAACTTATTATGTCAGAGAGTCACAAAAGGAACTACCACATAGGACCGCAAGGGCTTCAATCAGCAATTCGTCAACGTTTTTGGCCTTTAAAAGGAAAGGGAATTGCGCGTTCAATAGTTCAGCATTGCATTCAATGTAACAAAAACAAGCCCAAAATGATGACACAAATGATGGGCAATTTGCCAGCAGCCAGGGTTCAACCAGCACGGCCTTTTATCAACAGTGGAGTTGATTTTTGTGGACCCATCTGGATTCACTATAAAATTTGAAGGAAACGACCGCAAAAGGCGTATGTGGCAATATTCTGCTGCTTCGCAATCAAGGCTGTTCACCTCGAGGTTGTAAGTGACCTTACTACGGAGGTATTCATCGGATCATTAAAACGTTTCATAGGTAGACGAGGACATTGTCGCAATTTATACTGCGATAACGCCACTAACTTTGTGGGAGCAAGAAACCAGCTAGCAAGACTCTCTGAAGCAATCCATTCCGATCAACGACAACAAAAAATCACGACCATGTGCAGTCAGAAAGGAATCGACTTCCATTTTATTCCTCCATGCTCTCCACACTTTGGCGGGTTGTGTGAGGCCGCCGCAAAGTCAGCCAAACATCTTTGGTTGGCACAATATCTTCGGCTTCATTAACATATGAAGAACTTGAAACCGCCCTGATTGATGTAGAGGCAATGCTAAATTCTCGCCCTCTAACGCCACAGATCCCAATGATCTTAGTGCTCTAACACCTGGGCACTTACTGATAGGTGGACCGCTGACAGCACCAATTGATTCACAAGCAAAACCTATAAAGACTAAATTGCTTAGAGATGGGAGTTAGTTTATGAGATAAACAGCAATTTTGGAAACGGTGGTCTTCGGAATACCTAAATGAGCTACAGTATCTATTTAAGTGGAAACAACAATCACCCAATGCCAAGCCAGGAATGCTTGTCATTTTGAAAGAAGATAATACACCAGTGCAGCAGTGGCCCTTAGGCAGAATTGTAGAGGTTCATAAAGGAAAGGATGGTTATGTTCGGGTGGCAGATGTAAGAACGTCAACAGGAGTCCTTCGCGGACCAATACATAAATTGGCTCCATTACCTATGGAGGAAGGCCCAGACAAAGAAAGAGCATCTGAAGAGGATTGCACAGCATCTAACGACGAAACCCTTAGGCCAAGTTCGAACAAACGGCAAAACGAAGATCAAGTCAGTTCTAAACCATCACCTACAATAGCAACAAAACGAACAAAAACTTCTCTGGGAACATCGCTACTTACGTTATTACTAACTGTTTGCATGGTCCCGTCGTGTGCTAAAGGCGAACTCATCGAAATCACGCAGTTCGGGCCTCAATTAGGCATACACTTCGAGGGCCTTGGAGCGACAAACTTAATAACATCAGACTGGAAAATAATTGTTCATTACAACTTACAACCATATTGGATGGAATTAAACATTTCGGAAAGTGGAACTAAGGCACTTCAAATACTTTGTGACCAATTGACTCCCAAGAGCGCATGTCGACAAATAATCTCTCAATTTGATCATCTTCAAAATGAGATTAAAATTGGAAACGAATTGCTTTCACCTTATTCAAGTCCTAATCGCCAGAAGCGAGGACCACTCAATATAGTAGGGAACGTAGCCAATGTTCTTTTCGGAGTGCTTGATCAACAATATGCGGAAGAGATGTCTAAAACAATCCAATCAATCAATGAAAATGAAGACCACCTACTGACTTTACTAAGAAATCAGACTTCAGTCGTTGATTCAACTATAAACCTCATAAGGAAGGACCAAGCGGCCATCAAAAAAAAAATTCGAGTCCTTGGACAACTACATCCTTCAGATAACGAATCGTCTCAATGAGCAAGGTGATACTGTACGAGTATGACAACAATTTATGTCATTAGCACTGCAGATGAGCCTAGTCACCACCAACTTGCAGCATATTCAAGGTCTAATAACTGATGTCATCACTGACACAACTCACGGAAAAATAAATCCACTGTTGGTAACACCCAGCCAGCTGCGACAAGCTGCCGCAGTAATAAGAAATAATCTATTATCGACCCTTAAACTACCGATTCATCAAGACAATATTTTGGAGCTATACAAACTGATGAATATAAAGGGTGGAATCACTCAAGATCATATCACCTTCCAAATTAAAATTCCCCTAGTCAATTGGGAAACGTTTAATTTATTGAAGGTCTATCCCATCCCTGTCTGGATCAACAATTCATTCGTCACTGTACAGACTCACTCTCGATTTTTGATGGCTTCGCAACACCGTGATCATTTTTATCCGATTACAGAGTTAGAACTGACCACATGTACCACGATAGAAGGGAAGGTACATCTTTGCAATCAACTACATCCGATTTACCATCAAGGTGCGACCATGTGTGCATGTGAAATGGATTTTTTAAACAATAATTCAAGGTCCGAACGGTGCAAGTTGACCCAGACACTGGAGCAGCCCATTTGGTTACAATTGTTTGACGCCAATCAATGGATGTTCGCTACAAGTAATAATACGCCAATAAATATCGTGTGTGACAACCAGATGTTCTCTAAGATACTACAGGGAACAGGACTATTACAAATTCAGCCCCAGTGCACCATAAAAGAAAAATTGATCACAATTAATGGGCATTATCAATCTACACTACAACCAATGTGAAATCATCATATACTATCCTGGGATTGTCAGTGGAGCACCTAAAAACAACGAAGTCACTAACATACGCCGAGTACGATAGGGAATATCAACCTCAACTGAAGGAACTATTGAAGTTACACGAGCGTGTCACATCTCTAAAACTCAATAGTCTACCCAAACGGATCCAGGAGAGCACCATACAACAATTATCAATCAGTTACATAGCACTTTTCGCAGTCCTACGATCGCCATATATCTGGCCTGGAAATGTAGAGCTGAAGCCTGCAAGTGCTGCATGAAGAATCCACGGCCTATACATCAGCCAAGGCAGCATATTAACCAGATCAACCATATTTGAACCACGGTTCAAACGTGGAGAGGATGTAAAATATAATTTTTCTGGCATAGAATAAGTAAATCAGATCATGTTAATTTTTAGTCATTAATTTCTCAATGCTACATCTATACATACATTACGAGGTGAGTGCACTCAGGGAAGCATCAAGTTTCCCAGTTCGTTCATCGAGTAAATGTGCATGTTTGTATTATTGCGCATTTTATCATTCCTAACATACTTGCAATTGCAATATGTTTTCTCTCATATTTCTAGATTCCTATTTTGCAATGTAATCGTTGTATGGGTTCATTGTTTCATCGAACTCAATAAATGATATTGTTAGAATAAGCAATAAATTAATACAAATGTACGAACTCAATAAATTAGAAACATAGTTAATTTTCAACCATCGCATCGAAATAATCAGTGATTTTATTTACCTACTAATCAACTTGTTTTCAGGTAATTTGGTGTAGTGGTTTAAGAGCCGCTACATCCCCATCAAAGGCAAAGGTGTAACACCTTGACTTAAATCAGAGAGAAGAACAAAATAGTTCTTAACACGTGCTGATAGCGGAAAGTTTTCAGCATCGGACAAAATCCTTACCGCCCAACATTAGTGGGTGATAGGGATCAGGTTGACTACCCCTTAACTAGAGTATAAGAATGGATCCGAGGGAAATATGGGGCTACTTTGTTTGCCATGTTGTGCATATATTTATATATATTTCTTATTAACAATTTCGTTTGCGCCTTAAACACAATTGCGACTTCAACAATAATATCTGCCATCGTCAAACGCTAGCTCTAATGCTGATTTCATTACAAATAAGACGTCGCTGCTATACAAATATCAGTTATCTATAATCGATTCGCTGATGGCTTCTGAGGTGTCTCACTCTTATTCCACCGAAAAACACGCTATTAATCAGATCACAGAGGAATTGAAAAGTGGCCGCACCATGCTTTAAGTCTGACGTCTCAAAAGATTAAAAGTTTGCAATTCAGCCGGGTCTCTTCATGGAGTGTTTTGAAAACTCACCACTTAATGTTGTAGTAAATATTGCTTGGAATGAGTGGCAACGACCTCCCAGCATTAGCTGCTGAAAACAGTCCAACTTCAATTTCGATTGGGGAGACCTCACCTCTGCACCAGCGGAGGCGTAGCAAATAGAACAAAACGCAGCCGAGGCACCCAAGTAAGCAGCCCCCTTACCACTCCGAAACACTTCCGCTAAGCTCAAAAGGGGCAGATCGAATGAGGAAGCCACTCCAGTTTAAAAAAGGAAACGGGAACACAGAAGAGCTTCGCTAAAGTCGTCAGGGAAAATAGCAGCATCTTCATCAAGGGGGTCGTAATTAACGCTGGTGCAATCGGGGGGTAAGTTCTTGGGAGAAAGCCAGACCACCTTCGACAACGCCTGGATGTGGAGGATTTGCCCGTCCGGTTTGCCTGAAGTGGCATCAGCAGGGGGCTATTCAGGATGACCTGGGAAGATAACTTCACGGTTAACTTATTGAAAGAACAGGCGAAGGGATTCGGAAATCTTTGGGAAGGCGGCAACGTGCAGGTAGTAGGGAAAGACGAAGTCCCAAAAATTTTCAGGGTCTCCGTCACCACAAATGGCAAACCATGTGCCAACAAGGAGATCTTTGGGTGCTTGAAAAAGTAAACTGCTTAATATCCGACCTGTGGGAGGTTTACTACTGTAGCGAAGAACAGAATTATCTGTTCCTGGTTTCTTGTATCGACCAAGAGTCTTAGTTGGCTCAATGAGAAAGAAGGCCTGGCCTGTAATGACCAGGCTGAAATTCAAACCTGGCAACAAGATGGAGCCATGTTCCTGTGAGACTATCGAGATGGACACTGATTCTAAGCAGTCCAGGACTATTAGCTTGAGGGTTCTCACCAAGCCGCACCGGCCTTGCTCGTGGTGGGTATTATGAATAAAGCCCGTGTATTTGCATTAATTGCTAGTATTACACCTCTATTTATGTACTGAAATTTGACAGCGTTACTGAATCTGCAGCTTTTTTTGACTCCATAAACGCATCCACCCATTGCTCTACCATATGGTGTTGATCTTGTTGCACCTACCCAGCAAAGCTCAAAATCTCCAAAATACTTGTTGTAATTAATTATATCTCTTTCGACTACATGAGTTTCGTAAAGAAAAAAAATATCGTATTTGTGTACATACTCCCAAAAGCCTGGAACTATCAACTTATTCTTTAAGCCTGCAATATTGTATGTTAAAATATTTAAATCTAAAAATTCATCTATCAAATTATTGCATTTTAATTCCTTATAGTTATCTAATCCTAAACTACGACAGACATCCATTCATATCACTGCTGACTTTTAATAGAGCGGTTTCACAACTGTGAAAAGCACGAAAGCCCAATTGCCAGCGAGTTAAGAGGTTATTGCTTTCCTAATGCTCAATTATTTGGGAATAAATTATCTTCTAAAGGGCCTTTGAAAGATAGCATAACACACTTATAGGCCTGTAGTCAGTTAAGTTTCTCGGATTACTAATTTTAACTATTGGTCTAAGATATGCAAGACTGAATGCATTATATGAGGTAGAACTATCTTGAGAAATTGTGGAGGAACTCTATCTAGACCCACTACATCAGATTTTATTGAATGAACAGCTGTACTGACTTCGTTCGGCAGAACGTCCGTCTGAGCCTCACCTGCGTGTCTGTTAACAAAATCTACAGAAGCTAAGGCAGAATTCAATGCAACAGTTTGTGTTGATGTAGAATGCATATTTAAGTTATTAAGCCTAGTATGGAGCTCGGGTAGTGGTAAAAATTAACGCGGTCTCCAAAAAATAGCACTTTAATGCTGGTAAAAAGTTGACGTAAGTTTTATGTTGAGAAAACGAAGTGACAGCTGTGAAAATCACAATTAATCGGAAATATTTTTAAAAATGTTAAATGATTATTATTTATAAAGCATATCGACGACAAGATTGTTGCTGCGGCAGGTCTAAGTGTGTATCGTCGTCAAGGAAATCCACGAGAAATACTCAATAAACTCGCTTTGTGAACAATCAAAGAAATGTCAAAGTTTTACCAGCATTTTATTGCTCCGCACATTGGTCAGTAAAATGAGTGGAGACTTACAAAACGCCACATATCTTATAATAGAAAAAATCTCGCTTTTTACCAGTGAACTCCGTACTGGATTAGTAAAGACCTCAGTAAAATTGTTGATTGGGATTTCACCAACGGTAAAATTTGTATGAAAATGTTCAGTTTTTACCTGAACTCCGTACTGTTTAATCGAAGTCCGTAAGGTTTTAGGATCTAGTTCATATGCATCTATAGCTTTTCCAATACCTGACAGTTTTAAATTATTCCACAGTCTTTTTGGAGGCAGGTTAATGTCAAACCTACGTTGGAAATAGCAAAATTTAGCTGCACGAATCTGGGAATTTACTTTATTTCTAACTGTTTTTTAACGATTACGGCTTTCATAGACACAAAAATCGCGCTCAACAATTAAGGAATCAACAACCTCTTGAGAAAATGACGGGCAACCGTCCACATTGACCGACCGTGTTCTGAGAGTTGAATATTTATCGATTTTTAGATGGTAAATCAGGTTGTAGAAAATATTCAATTAATCATTTATTTATGGGGTTATATAAAGCTCATTCCAAGGCAGAGCGGCATATTCTTGAGCTAACTCAGCCATATTAATATTTCTATAATTTCTAAAAGAGATAGTATTATACAACTTATCCGAGTGTGTGTATTAATTAATTATACGTTAAGAATAAAATATAGAAGGAGGTTCAATCTGGTTATGGAATAAGAGGCATTACTATCAGAAACAAGGATTAGGTCTAACATTGATGGATTAGATGTATTAAAATAGGTAGGTTGATTATTTACAAGACTTAAGTGTAACGATTGCATTATAAATTCAAAGATATTAGTAGAGCTGTTCGCATAAATCTATAGACATTGAAATCGCCACCAAACAAAACATTGGGGTATCTCTGAGTGTAACTAGAAATCATAGATTCCAAGTTCAGTAGCAGAGTGAACATTAAAAAGTGCGATTGGGCAGCAAATGGCTGTATAAGTAAGCATTTTTCACTATTGGTATCACCTTAACAAAATTGAAAAGGTCTAGACAACTTCATGTCATTTCTGTTTGAGAAAAACAGAGGCCTCAGAGATAATATTATGTCTGATTGTACGAAAAGTTCTACTTAGTTTCCAATGAAGAAGGAATGAAAAGACCCTTACTGCAAATATTTTTCAACAAGATGTTTTATTGCGTTGTGTTCTTAGACATATTCTTTCTTACTCAGTTTTTACACTGAGCACTTGTGTCATTCTACACGAGAAAATTAAATCGACTAATAACCGCAGAAGTCTTTCTACCTACTCTCGATTCCATTTTCCTGTTCCGATTCGTCTTTATTTTATTAGACCTGTTAAGCGTCGATCATTTTCAAAGTTTATTTAATTTTGCTCTAAAAAGTACGCATTTCTCTCATTTCTTATAATTACAAATATAAATTATTTACTCATTTCATACATTACTTGATATTAATAAAGAGAAAAGCAATTTTATTTTAAGTTGGCCCTGAATACAATTCTGTCAATAGATTTGAGAAATTTTTTCGACAGTTTTCAAAATTATTTTGTCGTATCAATTTCTAAATTTTGTTAATTAATTTTAGTTGCAAGCAGAATACTTCAATTGGATTCAGTAAATTTACAAAAAAATTCAAAATTATTCTCTCCCTATGTCTTCAAAGATACGTCGGATTTTTACAGCTTTTATTTCAAGTTTATTCTCATCTGAGAATCCATTTAATAAATTATTTCATTACGTTGGAACTCAGCTAAGAAGTAAGAAGAATAATTCACAAGATATGACTAATCGAAAAGTGATTCCCGCAACGAGAGAATGTAGATATATGAAGAATTCTGATGCCGGCCATGTACGTATCAGGGGACGACGCAGTATTTCGGATAGGAATGAACTCAAGCCACAATCAGTTATACCGATCCATTCGAAGTATAACAAACTTTTTGGAATTCATATTAAAGATGAAAAAAAATCAAGTTCAATCTCATTCTCCAAAAACCCATTTTTCAATTATTTGCGTGATTTGCGAAAATCTCGCAATTATTTCAATGCAGTGGAATTAGCTAAAGAAGGAGGCGCAAAATGGAGGGCAATGTCCGAAGAGGATAAGCTTCCTTATGTGATAATGGCACGACGTAATCGAGAGTTAAAAGTGAAAAGGCTGAAAAATTCAAACTCGCCCAAAAAGCCACAAAAACATATTTTATCAAGAAAAAAGAGAAAATCACCGGTGCGAGTGCGGAGCAAAGTGGAGAGAATCAATCCCAGCTATATTAATTAAAATTATTTTCAATTTTATATTTGTGTCATTTTATTTTATTAAATTTTTTTTCTTTTGTAATTTACATAAATCTTAATTTTTTCTTGGTGAATGTTTGTGCTTAAACATTATTAAATGTTGTACAAATTCGTGTGAGTCGATTGTACATAACTAACGGCGAAGATGCTGCTGTCTCTCAATGAGGCAGCATTCTCGATGTCATTTCTACCGATTGTTTCCAAAATATGGACTAGTTTTAAGATTAAGTCTCATCCTACTGCTTACTATCAAAATAATTGATGCTTGTCATAACAGAATGCATATGAAGAGAAGTGCCGTCATCTGAAGAATAGGTTCTTTGTCAGCTTAGGATAATGAAAGCTTAGTTTTTTTTTACCATTTTGGCTCTACGTATTGATACAGATAAACTTTCTTTTTATAATTTACTAGAAAAATTCCCCGTTTGGGTGGACTTTGAAAATATGTATAATGAAAATTTCATCTAGAGTGTCAATTCTGCCGTTTGGCTATTTCAGATTTTATAGGAGGAAAAATTGCTTATTTAATAATAAGTAAATTAATCCAAAGGCAATGTTTGGATCGATGGATTGAAGAGATGGGGATCCTGTACGTCAAAACAAGCCTTTTATCCTCCTGAAATAAGTTGAAATCGGATGATCTTACAAAATTCAATATTGTCTCCCAAAACTCTTTACCGGCTTTATGCAGTTCGTCCAGGAGATGAGTCGCGAAACTTTCCTCCGAGAGTCGGACAGTGACAAAGAAAGTGAGTTGCCGTTTCGGATTACTCTCCGCCTTCTCTACATACAGGATCGGCAACAAGTCTCATCAAGTTCTCAGGGTTGACTTGTTTAGTGCCAATAATTTTTTTTTTCAGGTATGGGTTAAGCTTACCCTACAGTTTCTTTGTAGCTCTACCCGATAGATCAACTAATCAAAGCGATCGGCCCAAACTGAAATGTTTGAAGCAAGGTGTTTTGGTGCAGTGCCGATTGTGGAGGCTACACCAAGACGAGCAAGCTCGTTCGCCTTTTCATTCCGACTGAAATTGCTGTGTCCGGCACCAAGAGAACGAGTACCCTGGTACTCCGAAAGAATTATGGGTGGCTTTACATCCCAATACCCGTTTGGAGGTTGTAAAGGGTTTCGACAGGGTCCTAAAGCTTCTTGGCTGTCCGAGCAGATGGCAAGCTCCTTGCATTCAATATCTAAGTTATAGAGGTACCTGTCCACTTCCAGTAAGGCCTTGACCTCCGATTGGAAAACCGTGAAATGGCTTTCAGGTGTTTGGCAATTTCCACATGAGACTCCTCGGCGAAAACGCATGTCCCGGGGTTGTTTTTTCAGATTTGGAGCCATCTGTGTAGATAAAGGGTTTGTCAATGGCTGAAGCACCGAGTATGATTCCCATTCTGCCCTAAATGGAAATTTCGATTTAAAGTTGCTTTTCAGCTTAGTCTCGAGGAGATGGTCACTGTGCATATCAATGTCAGGTGCGACAGACTGCATGAACTGAAAGATGAATTCGTTTGGAACTCTTGTTGCAGCGTGAATCCAGCTCTGATCGAGATGTTGCCTCAACGCTGCGACTGGCGCCCCTTTTGGATGTGTATTTGTGTCATGGCCTGAACTTGTATGTGGAAGCGGAACTGCCTGGACCACTAAATGACAGGTGCATTGTGTGGACTAGCAGTAGGCAATCACAGAGCGTATTGACTCATATAGCAAAATGCTGGTCTATTGCGTGCTGTTTACTATTGACTGCCTAATTATTTCACGGCACAACTGTGTGCCTAATTACTTCATGGCACAACTGTGTGCTTAATTACTTCACTGGCACAGCTGTGTGATTGTTCACAAATGAAGCAACAAATACCAAGCATGTTATTTCGCACAATAATCTGCTTGACTGTTGCCGGTTTGTTTACTATAGCCCAGCTGCTGAGTAGAATGACAGTGATCAGCAGTTTTGTCAACGGCAGTAGAATATTACCTCATCACAGCTATGTGAGGGTCGTGTCCTACTTCACCAGCAAGCTGATTTTCAGCGACGAGCAAGGCCAGTGCGGCTTGGTGAGAACCCTCAAGCTAATTGTCCTGGACTGCTTAGAATCAGTGTCCATCTCGATAGTCTCACAGGAACATGGCTCCATCTTGCTGCCAGTTTTGAATTTCAGCCTGGTCATTACAGGCCAGGCCTTCTTTCTCATTGATCCAACTAAGACTCTTCGTCGATACAAGAAACCAGGAACATATAATTCTGTTCTTCGCTACAGTAGTAGACCTCCCACAGGTCGGATATTAAGCAGTTTTACTTTTTCAAGCACCCAAAGATCTCCTTGTTGGCATATGGTTTGCCATTTGTGGTGACGGAGACCCTGAAAATTTTTGGGATTTCGTCTTTCCTTACTACCTGGACGTTGCCGCCTTCCCAAAGATTTCCGAATCCCTTCGCTTGTTCTTTCAATAAGTTAACCGTGAAGTTATCTTATCAGGTCATCCTGAAGAGCCCCCTGATGATGCCACTTCAGGCAAACCGGACGGGCAAATCCTCCACATCCAGGCGTTGTTGAAGGTGGTCTTGTTACATACAGAGCATCAATTAAACATGTATATACATACAGGCATGCATCTCTGAATCGATTTCGCTTCACGCAGAATTCTAAAATTCATGCATCAATAAAGAAATGCAAACATGTAGATATGTACATACCTACAGCATTCTCATTGCATGCAGAATTACAATTCTCAGCTGCAAGTATAAACATATATCTACAAACATATTTGCAAGTTCAGTAAAGTCACTCGCTACTGACCTACACCAATTTCTTAATCATATAAAGAACCAAGTGAAGGCAGTGACACAATCCCATGCGCGCAAGAATTCACACGATGCAATTTGATAACCTTGCGCCAGCGGTAGAACTCAGGTGAACGAAACAATAATGGTTCACGATGATGTCATAATAGCAGCAAAGCGGCGAACGGTCTGCGGAAGTATTTATGTATGTACATGTGAAAGCGATGAATGCCGTGATGTAATAACAACAAACCGGCAAAAGCTTTGCGGAAATTAAATTATGAATGCCACAAAGAAACACTTTGCGGAAATAATATTTATATACGAATTAATGCTGTGATGAAATTAGCTTA
Source organism: Dioctria linearis (assembly GCA_963930735.1). Taxonomy (NCBI): domain Eukaryota; kingdom Metazoa; phylum Arthropoda; class Insecta; order Diptera; family Asilidae; genus Dioctria; species Dioctria linearis. The sequence continues at coordinate 222,822,458 of OZ005740.1, read as the reverse complement.
GCGTAGTAAGAAAATAACAATAGTATTAAGTGAAAAACTGTATAAATAAACTGTGATTTTGAATAAAGAAGTCAGTAAGTGAGTTAGTCAGAACACGAGTTGTTTCACTTACCCAGGAGTAAAGCTAGTAAGCTGCTCCATTCATCTGTACCTAGGAGTAAAGCTAGTAAGCTGCTCCATTCATCTGTACCTAGGAGTAAAGCTAGTAAGCTGCTCCGTTCACATATACTAGGATTAAAGCTAATAAGCTGCTCCATAGAACCGTACTGGGAGTAAAGCTAGTAAGCTGCTCCATACGCATCGCTGCTCTACCTATCTCGGGACAATCAAGTAAAACGCCCAATCATCTTGACGGCACGTAGTGTGATTTCCGTGTCGTGTTCCAGATCAAAAGGTGCTCAGATGAGAGTACTAGAAGTACATTAATAAACTCAACAATTTCGGCGCAGCCGGTAGGATCGGGGAAGTTATATAAATTCAAACTTGAAAAACCTTGATCCTCGAATTTACAACAAACGAGTGCATAAGAGCGCATTATTTTTGAGTCTGGCACACAAAACCTAAACGTTGGGCATTTCTAACAACATCCATTGACATCAATAACAACAATAAAAGCATCATATCTGCATAGCGGAAAAAACGTTAACATCTTTTCTATTCTCTTCAACTAAAGTGAAGTAAAAGTAAGTTAAAAAAAAAAAAAAAATTTAAGAAGACGCGTCAATTTAGTAGCAAAATTACTTTAGACTAATAAAAAATTAATAAATAAATAAAGAAATAAATACAGTAGTCACAGCGATATATGTGCATGTACATAAGCGACAAAAAACAGTAGAAACATTTTAATTAATCATTCTAATTTCTTCGGTTATTATACGGAATTAGATAAACTACCTAATCTCTTTTTTCTTCGCTCTCAATAATTACGTAAAACTCGAAGTTTTGTCTTTCATGCCAAGACCTGATCAAAGCTCTCCTGGCTCAGATTTTGAGGCAGCAATAAGCTCATTGTCTTTTGACAACACAAGTCCTCCAGACAGCCCAATAGTAGAGCGAAATTCACCCCAAAGCAGACCATCCATAAATTGGTATCGCGAGCATCGCTCAGGTAAACGCTTCAGAGGGCACAGTCTAATTAATTTCCTAGCAAGAAATTATAGTTTAGGCGCCCTAGTATCCCAGCAGGCGTTAGACACACCAACTGCGAGTATAAACACTCAAATTACTTCCAACACAGTGCAACACAATAAAACGGATAAAATGTCGGTAAACTATGAAAAAGTAGTAAAACTGACGGCACAAATGGTGCCTTTGTTCTCTGGGGAAATTAGCGCGCAAATTCTTACAGAATTACAGACTTTTATAGGCTGTTGTAAGCAAGTGCAACAGTGTCTAGGGGAAGAGGAAAGGAAAGCCTTCATGCAGATTTTCCCCACCAGACTGAGAGGAAACGCGTATCAATTAATAGCGTCCAGCTCTCTCACCAAATTTGAAGAAGTCGAACAACTGCTTTACCGAACGTATTTACCTCGTGAAACATACCATGAACTAATAAACAAGTTAATTACTTGCCGGCAATATCCGCCAGAATCATTTAGTTCATTTACAAATAGATTAAAAAGTCTTTTAATTCAATGCAACGAGGCAGCACAAAGTAAATACGGATCTGAAAACTTTAAAGTAGTAAAGCAGCAAATAGAAGATTTTGCTATGGCTTCCATAAAGAGTGGTGCAACTAATCCCCATATAAGCGCCTATTTACTCACATTGAATGAAAATTCTTTGGAAATTCTCATTCAAAAGGCACTAGATATGGAAAGATTGCAGCAAGGACTCTTTTTCATTCCACAACCAACAAATTATATCCCTAACCCAACAAACTCTTTCCAAGTGGACCCTTTTCTAAGACATAATATCCCAAATTTCTCTAATACCTATGGTTATCCCATACCTGAGAGTGTAAATTTGTCTTCCTACCCTTACACAAAGGAATTCGGAAGACATAACATAAAAACTGAAATTGGTATACCTCCAATAGCGGAACAACCAAGAGAAACTTCAGTATCCTTTAGTACCGACAGAAACTCAGAAAATTATTGGCGCTCTCCTCAAACAAACATAACAAGGAAATCGTTAGGAAGTCCACCTCCAAACAAGAAATCTTTTTACGAGCAGGCAGAAAAAAAGTACGATAAACAGAAAGTGCTGTTAAACAAGATCACCTGCAGCTACTGCAATTATAAAGGGCACACGTATGACGAGTGCCTAAAGCGTAAGAATACTTCTTATTGTACTAACTGCAGAATGAAGGGCCATGATGCCCAATATTGTAAACAGAATATTAAAGCACCACCCGAACATGTAAGCTCAAAAAACAATGCTCGGTGGGGCTCTGCAGATAGGGAACAAAGATTTAACCCCATACATAATATGTGCGATTTCTGTGGGAGAAGAAGTCATACGGTGTCCACTTGTCAGCAGAAACAACGATGGGAGGCCACACATTCGGGAAACGGCATACTGTCGACCGAAAAATCCCCGGCTCGACTTTAAATAAAACTGCTCAAATTACTTCAGGGTCCTCTCAAACAAAACAACAATTAAATAGAGAAAATGTACCAGTGGTAGACTTACCACTGGACATAGGCAAAAACACAGCCGTTCGGCTGATAGTAGACACCGGAGCTGAAGTAAGCATCATAAAAAAGGAAGCACTAGATAACCCAAAACATATAGAACGAAGCCAAAAGGTAACTTTGAAAACTCTATTTGGAGAAGGAGAAACATTGGGAAACTGCCAAGGCAACAATTTATTAAGCCGCAGTGTCCCATGCAAACTCCAGGTAGTAGAAGACATTGCCCAAATCTCCCACGATGGGCTGTTAAGCAATGACTTTCTTGCAAAAAATTGTAATATCGAAGGGCCTAATAAATAACTCCGGTTCCTTCGCACGGAAACCAACCCTATTGAATTCACGCTACCTCTCGAAACATCCCTAGAAGATGGAGAGGAAATACCAAGTGATCAATTGGAGGAGCAATTTAAATCACGGGCACCAGATAACAAAAATGCCTTACTTCCAATGGAAGAAACTCTGAATACCTCAAAAGAAGATGAAAGTAGGCAATATGAAGTAGTACTTCAGCGATCCAATAGAATACCCCCTCGATCTCAAATGCTACTGAGCATACCGTTACAAATAGACCAAGAAATGATCTGTTTGTCTCAGGAGATCCAAGAAGGAGTATTTGTCGCAAATTGCCTAGTTAGTCCTCATAAAAGCTTCATACCGTTATCCGTTCTAAATGTAAACACGGAACCAGTATTCCTAAGGAACTTAACGCTTACTCTAGTTCCAAGTAATTGCTATAACATACAGTATCTCCATGTACCTTTGGACGACGTAAATACCCAAAGTACTCATAAAAAGGGTGATCCACCTTTCCTAAGTGCACAAAACAAAAGCACACACAACGTCAAAAACGACAAATTGAAATTTAATTCCAATCCATATTCAAGAAACGTAAACCATATTAAAAGCTATAACCCGGACAGACTTGTGGCTTTACGTAAAGAATTACTGTTGGATGAAAATTTAAATCGCGAAGAAGAAAAATCAATTCTTGAGTTATGCTATAAGTATAACGATCTTTTTTATTTAAAGGGAGATAAGCTCACATGCACTAATACCATAAAGCATACCATCCCCATACTACACAATCAGCCACCCATAAATCAAAAGATGTATAGACTTCCAGAAACACACCGGGCAGTCATAAATGAGCAAATTAAGGAAATGTTGGACAACGACATAATCCAATTAAGCCCGTGGAATTCTCCATTGCTGGTAGTCCCCAAGAAAGCTGGGCCCGACGGCAATACATGTCGGCGAGTAGTAGTAGATTTCCGTAAAATTAACGAGAAATCTATAGGGGATGCCTTTCCATTACCCAGGATAGAGGATATACTGGATCAGCTTGGGCATTCGCGGTATTTTACTACACTTGACCTTGCAAGCGGATATCACCAAGTATTGGTAGACCCAAGGGATAGACCAAAAACTGCATTTAGTACCGCTTACGGGCATTATGAATTTAAGAGAATGCCATTTGGGTTGAAAGGCGCACCTGCGACTTTTCAACGCCTGATGAATTACATTCTAACGGGTCTCCAAGGATTAGAATGCTTTGTCTATCTTGATGATATTGTTGCGCGCGTGGCCTTTGGTTCGTTATTTAAAACACAATATTAAATAATTAATATATAAGTTCTTTATTACACTTAAATCATATAAAGTTCACAAACATTTATTTAATCAACTCAACTCTAATTATCGCTAACACTGTACTTTCAATTATCGCAATCTAATTACATACACTTCCAACACTATCGCTTCTTTATTACTTTCGCTTCTTAACACTGCAACGTCTAAAACAAGACTCTTTTTCTGGCGATGACAACTGTTATATTTATACCCTAGAAACACTCCGGATTATTCTGGAGTGTTCTATTCCAAAAGCTTCTAGACTATTCTATTTGTTCTATTCCTGAACTTTCATAATCGATTCTCCGAACCTGAAGTCATTTACTCTCCGAACCTGAAGTTGTTTATTGCCAGTAGATGTCACCAGTTGTCTCTTTCTATTGCACGTAACACTGCCCTCTTCTTAAACTTGTTCGTCCCGAACAACAGCTGGTCCACGGTCTTGATGCTCGTAGTATTGACACAAGCGGTCCAAATGAACAATTTTGTGCTTGCCTCTTGTGCCACGCTGAATCCTGTATACCACGTCATTAATTCTAGTTACTACTGAATACGGTCCTTCCCAGTGTTGTTGCAATTTTGGAGAACGTCCCTTACGTCGTTTCGGGTTGTACAGCCAAACAAGATCACCTTCGTTAAATCCTGCGGAATTAGCGCGTAAGTCATAGCGGGTCTTCATCCGATCAGTATTTGTTGCTAATTTCGTCCTCGTGGCCACGTGTACATCGGCTAATTGTTGTTTGAGCTCCGATACGTAGTCTTCTGGTAACTTTTGTTCACCTCTGGGGGTACCGAATTTGAGGTCGCTAGGTAAACGCATCTCTCTTCCGAATATGACTTTAACTGGGGTTTGTCCGGTAGTACTATGAACGGCTGATCTATAAGCCATTAGGAATACAGGAATATGTCGATCCCAATCGCGTTGATGATAGTCAACTACTTTCTTTAGATGCTCGATCAATGTTCTGTTGAAGCGCTCTACCATGCCATCAGACTTTGGGTGTAGAGGAGTTGTTCTAGTTTTTCTTGTTCCCAACATTTTACACATCTCCTGGAAAGTCCGCGATTCGAAGTTCCGTCCTTGGTCCGAATGAAGGCAACCAGACCTACTGACCCAATTCGTTATTATTTGTTCTGCAACTGTGGTTGCCTCTTGATTAGGGATTGCATAAGCTTCAGGCCATTTACTGAAATAGTCAATGGCAACTAATATATAACGGTTACCGCCATCCGTTTCTGGAAAAGGTCCAGCGATGTCTATAGCTATCCTTTCAAAGGGGGCTCCGACATTATACTTATGCATTTCTCCTCTGCTTCTGTGTTGCGGCCCTTTGCAAGCAGCACAGACAGTGCATCTGCGGCACCACTCCTCCACATCTTCTCGCATATGTAACCAATAAAACTTTTCTCGTATTTTGGAAATGGTTTTGTTCACTCCCAAATGTCCTCCAGAGGTTCCACCGTGCATTTCTTCTAGAACATCTTTGACATTTGATGCCGGCACGACTATCTGCATTCGGAAAGATTCGCCATTAGGTGCTTCCCACTTGCGTTTTAATATACCACATTCAACATGAAGAGAGTTCCATTGAGCCCAGTAACTTTTTAGCTTCTCACTCCGTTCCGAAATATCCTTCCAGTCTGGTCTTTCCATGTCTTCTTTCCAAGCAAGAATAGGTGAAATGTCCGGATCTTCTCGTTGTGCTGTTCGTAGGTCCTCGTTATCCCAACCTGTAGATGGCTCCACGGTTACCAACTGTATAGTTGCTGCTGTTTCTTTTTCTTCTATTCGTGTGCAATGTTTGCACTCAAGTTTACATGGACGTCGTGAAAGTGCGTCTGCATTTCCATGGATACGACCTCTTCGGTGTTGTATTTCAAAATCATAAGTCTGGAGTCGCTCTATCCATCTCGCCACTTGTCCCTCAGGATTCTTAAACTGCAGAAGCCATTTAAGCGCTGCATAGTCGGTGCGAAGGATGAATTTCTGCCCATAGAGATATTTATGAAAATGCTTTGTTGAACTTACAATGGCAAGTAGCTCCTTTCTTGTAGCACAATAATTTTTCTCTGACTTTGAAAGTGCTTTGCTATAGTAAGCTACTGGAACTTCTTGACCATTCTCCTCCTGAGAAAGCACTGCACCAATACCTTCATTGCTGGCATCCGTGTCTAATGTAAATGTTTTTCCCAGCTTTGGATAGTGAAGTACTGGAGCCTCACAGAGCTGTTGCTTCAAATTTTCAAAACTTTCGTTGCATTTATCCGACCATATGAACGGCTTTCCCTTTTCGGTAAGTTGATGTAGGCTTCTTGCTATATCTGCAAAACCTTTCACGAATCGCCTGTAGTAGGTAGCTAAACCAAGAAAACTCCGTAATTGATGTTTGTCCTTTGGAGCTGGCCAATTTTTGACGGCTTCTATTTTCTCTGGATCGGTTCTTACTCCTTGTGATGAAACTATGTGCCCTAAATATTTAACCTCTTTTTTAAATAGAGCACATTTACTCGCACTGAGCTTTAATTTTGCATCTTTGAGCCTTTGAAGTACATCCCGTAAGTTTTTTTTATGTTCCATGAATGTCCTTCCGATTACTATTATGTCATCCAAATAGACAAGACATGTTTTCCAGGTTAAACCTCGTAGAACACATTCCATTAGTCGTTCAAATGTGGCTGGAGCATTACATAACCCAAATGGCATTACTTTGAATTGCCATAAGCCACTGCCAACTGAGAAAGCAGTTTTCTCTCGGTCCTCGGGATGTATTTCCACTTGCCAGTAACCACTCTTCAAATCCAGCGTGGAAAACCATTGCGCTCCGGAAAGGGTATCCAATGTGTCATCAATCCTTGGTAATGGATAGCTATCTTTTCTCGTCACGTTATTTAGTTGGCGGTAGTCTACACAGAATCGGGTGCTGCCATCCTTCTTCCTAACCAGAACAACCGGCGATGTCCAAGGGATGTTAGATTCCTCTATGATGCCTTGTTTCTTCATGGAGTTCATCATGTCTGCAACTTCTGGTTGTTTGGCTAATGGCAATCTTCGTGGTGTCTGTCGAATGGGTCTGGAATCTCCTGTATCGATTCGATGCTGGACAAGATTTGTTTTACCATAATCATCATCATTCATTGCAAATAATTCCGAAAATTCATCGATCACCTCTTTGGCATCGTTGTGTTGTTGTTCACTTAAGGCACTGGACGAAAGAAGTTTCTGAACCTGTTGGGTAGTAGCTGGTATAGTTTTTGTCTCCTTGACATTACTACCATTATCTAAATTGACGATTTGGTAAACGGGTTCACAATTTCCAATTATAGCACCTTCTTTTAGTTGTATCTCGTTTTCGGATGTGTTAAGCAGTCTGACTGGAATTAATGTTGCACCTTCTGCCTTCACTAAAGTCTTGCCAACGATGATGTTCGATGTAACTTTTGTGGGGTTAGGCTCCACCAGATAGAATCGGCAGGTCCCGATGTCATCAGTAAGCTTTGTCCATATTAGTGTCTCGGAGCATGGCGAAAGAGTAATATTTTCGCAAACCATCGTCCTTACTTTCGCAGGATGATCTGCTTCTTCTCCTAGTTTCATAGGAATTTCTATGTTGCCATATTTGAGAATCCGCTCTCCGGCATCCAGATTTATTTTGTATGTGGTCATGAAATCTATTCCAAGAATGCAGTCATCCATTATGTCTGAAACCAGGAAAGTGTGAGGAAATAGTAGTTCGCCTAGTTGAACATCTAAAGTTATTTCTCCAAACACCTGTGCTGCCGCTCCAGTTGCTGTTCTTAGTAGATATTTGGTGGTGTTATGATGCCATTTGTTCTTAACAATATCTGCTCTAATAATTGATCTTGAAGCTCCAGTATCGATAGTAACTGCGCAGTCATTTTTTCCTACACTTCCATATATAACAAGACTGCTATTATTTCTCTGTAACTGACTTACTTGGATGATGACTTCGGGGCTGTCGATTCCACCAACCAACTTCTGCCCCACGAAGTTGGTTTTTACTAGTTTTCCGACTGCTCAAGAGGAGAGATGATGCGACTAGTCGCTGTTTGATATCTAGTCTCTCCACGAATTGCTTGTTCCCTGGCTCGACATCTTTGGCATTCTTCTTTCCCCTCTTCTTCTGGTGATTCCACTCGTCGACGTTTTCTGCAGTCTCTTTGAAGGTGCCCTGGTTTATTACAATTCCAGCATCGAGGGACACCACGTGAAGGCGGGCTCTGTGATGATTGCACTCTGTTACAAGTACATTCTTCCACTGAAATTTCTCTCACTCGTACAGCACTCCGTGAAGCTTGTCTGGCGGATTCATACGCTAATGCATAGGCTAGTGCTTCTGCTGTTGATTTCTTTCCTGCTAGCCTCAATGATTGTTGTAAATTTTGATCTGTAATAGCGTTCACAAATGCCTCCGTCGCTACTTCATTGAGAAAATCCGCATTCACGCTGGAGTATGACAGATGCGCTAATCTTTCTACATCTGCCTGCAGTTGTTGTAGTGATTCGCCATGTTTTTGAATCCTGTTGCGCAACTGTAGGCGATATACTTGCTGCATGTGCTCATCTCCGTAACGTAATTCTATCGCCTGTACTAATGAAGAGTAATTACGTTGATTTTCAATCGGTACAGTTTGTAAGAGTTCTGACGCAGGACCTCGAAGTGCTAACACCAGAGCTATAGCTTTGTCTTCATCATTCCATCCATTTACCTCTGAAGCTGCCTCGAATTGTCTCTTGAAGATATGCCACGAATTTTGTCCATCAAATATGGGAGGTTTCATTCTACCTGCACCGGATATTTCAGTTGATCCGCTTAGAGGCTGACGATGCTTTATTCTTTCCAGATCTGATTTAAAACTGTCAAGCTGCTCGGTGACTTTTTGTTGAGCTTCCGCCAGTTCCTGCTCGATTCCTTCAATTTTAAAATTTTGTTCGTCTAATGAGTTTTTCAGGAAAGTCTTCTGTTCCTCCAAACGAGTTTCTAGACAATTCTCCAAAGAGATCTTTTGTTCGTCCAAACGGGTTTCCAGAGATTTCTTTTGTTCCTCAAAATCAATCTTTTGTTCATCAAAACGGGCTTCCATAGATTTCTTCTGTTCATCTAAACGTGATTCCAGAGAATTCTTTTGTTCGTCGAGAGAATTCTTTTGTTCGTCCATAGATTTCTTCTGTTCATCTAAACGTGATTCCAGAGAATTCTTTTGTTCGTCCATAGATTTCTTCTGTTCATCTAAACGTGATTCCAGAGAATTCTTTTGTTCCTCGAGAGAATTCTTTTGTTCATCAAAACGGGCTTCCATTTTGCTCATTAAAATACTCAAAAGCTGTTCCATTTTCATCTCAGGCTCTTCTTCAAATTCGGTTCCTTCCAAGTTCTCTTCGAAAACAAATGTCTCAGGATTCTTTCCTTCCGCTATCAAAGCTTGTCTAAGTCGCTCGACTAGAACTTTCTTTGCACCTGTCGTTTGTACTGAGCGGTTCGCTAGCTCCACTTTCAAATCCTGTATTCGAAGCTCCTCCAATTTGCGCCCCATTACTGTAGGAATTCACTCACAGTCGAATATAAATTATTTTCCAGAACTTTTAAAATTTAACACAATTCCACAAAATTAATCACACTTTTAATTTTTCAGTCAATTGCCACCACTTTATTTCTCAAATATATTTCACTTCTGACACCAGTTGTTGCGCGCGTGGCCTTTGGCTCGTTATTTAAAACACAATATTAAATAATTAATATATAAGTTCTTTATTACACTTAAATCATATAAAGTTCACAAACATTTATTTAATCAACTCAACTCTAATTATCGCTAACACTGTACTTTCAATTATCGCAATCTAATTACATACACTTCCAACACTATCGCTTCTTTATTACTTTCGCTTCTTAACACTGCAACGTCTAAAACAAGACTCTTTTTCTGGCGATGACAACTGTTATATTTATACCCTAGAAACACTCCGGATTATTCTGGAGTGTTCTATTCCAAAAGCTTCTAGACTATTCTATTTGTTCTATTCCTGAACTTTCATAATCGATTCTCCGAACCTGAAGTCATTTACTCTCCGAACCTGAAGTTGTTTATTGCCAGTAGATGTCACCAGTTGTATCTTTCTATTGCACGTAACAATATTGTAATATATGGAAAAAAATTTACAAGATCATAACGAGAAACTGGCTAAAGTATTCGACAGACTTCGAGCCCATAATCTTAAATTGCAACCCGAAAAGTGACAGTTCCTTCGCAGAGAAGTAATATACCTCGGACACAAATGCTCAAACGAAGGGGCACTTCCAGATCCCAGTAAGACAAGCTGTGTCCAGAATTTTCCTCCACCACGAACTATCAGACAAACTCAATCGTTTCTGGGGTTGGCAAACTACTATCGCAAGTTCATCCCTAATTTCTCAAAGATAGTCAGGCCAATAACAAATCTATTACGGAAAGACGTCAAATTTAATTGGACGCAAAAGTGCCAAGACTCTTTCAATGAGATTAAAAATTCTCTTATAAATCCACCTCTACTCAAATATCCAGATTTTACCCAACCTTTTAATCTAACAACAGATGCTAGCAATGAGGCATTGGGAGCTGTTTTATCACAAGGGGCAATAGGTAAAGACAGGCCAATAGCGTACGCAAGTAGAAGTTTGAATAAGGCGGAACAAAGATACTCCACAATAGAAAAAGAGTTGCTCGCTATTGTGTGGGCCGCCAGGAACTTCAGGTGTTATTTACAGGGCAGAACGTTCACGGTCTACACCGACCACAAGCCCCTGAAAGGCGTATTCAATGTGAAAGACCCGAAATCGAGATTAGTCAGGTTTCACCATAAACTCTCAGAGTTCGACTATAAAATTGAATATAAGCCTGGAAAATATAACACTAATGCAGGCGCGCTTAGTCGAATACCTGCCCAGCTAAACCAGGAAAACTCCAATTCGTTCATTGTGGAAGCTCACGTACTTCACCGAGCCGATTCGGACATGGACGAAAAGGATTCTAGTTCTCCAACACCCTCAAAGCCTAAACAAAAACATTGTCATACTGTTACGAGAGCTCAAATAAGGGAGGCACAAAATAATATTGAAGAGGAAAATCAAAACACAGAAACTCCCAATAAAGTTCAAAAATATCCACGGAACCTCCAAAATGAATTAGTCGAAATTGACTCAACTGATAGCAGCAAATCCGAAAGCAGTGCATCTGAACACGGCGAATCACCCTGGAACCAAAATCTAATAAATTCCCAACATACATTACCAGAAAATATCTCAGACCCTGAGGAAATCGAAACAATTCTGAAGAACTATCATGACTCCGCATTTGGTGGTCACCAAGGAGTAATCAAAACTTATAGCAGAATAAAGAAGAAGTATAAGTGGAAAAACATGCTTAGTTCTATCAAGAAATATATTCGGAAATGCTCTAAATGCCAAAAACTGAAGGCTAGCCCGGAGTATTGTATGCCAATGGTCATAACAGATACTGCCCATATGCCCTTCGACAAAGTTTATTTAGACATAGTAGGTCCTCTTGAGGAAACGCACTCAGGAAACAAATATATTCTGACTTTCTAAGACAATCTAACGAAATTCGTAGATTGTTATGCCATACCAAATGGCGAAGCAGAAACGGTAGCAGAAATATTTTTCGATGAGATAATCACTCGTTATCGCATCCCTAAAAAGGTAGTAACTGACCAGGGTTCTAACTTCTTAAGCGATCTTTTCAAACGAGTATGTAAACTTCTGAAAATAAAAAAAATGCAGACTTCCGCTTACCATCCGCAATCCAACGGCGCACTGGAGCGAACCCACAGACCCCTAGTGGAGTATTTGAGAGCTATTGTATCTGAAAATCCAAAGGCTTGGGATCGATTCCTGAGAACCGCGACTTTTGTATACAATAATAGTCCACATGATGGCACCAAGCTCACACCAATGGACTGTCTGTTTGGGTTCACAGCGGATGTTCCCTCTAATCTGAAAAGAGAGCCGGAACCCATTTACAACCACGAAAGTTACTACCACCTTCTGAGGTACAAAATACAAAAAGCGTACGCTACCGCTCGGAAAAATTTGTTGAAAGCTAAGGAAAAGTCAAAAGTTTACTACGATAAGCGTTCACGTCCAGTAACCTTCAAAACAGGAGATAAAGTTTTACTGAAAAACCCCGCTAAAAACACAAACTTTCCCAGATATGGCTAGGACCATATCTAGTGGTACAAGTCTTTAACACTGTTAATACTGTTATTCAAATCGGTAAACGAAGAGTAACAGTACATAACAACAGATTGAAGCCATTTCACGAATAATAGCTGTCAAAAATAAAAAATAAAAAAAAAATGGGGGCAGTAAAACAATGGATAAACTTAAGAAGCAACAAAAGGCAATCCAACATACCTATTCAGTAAAAAACACAAAAAAAAAACAACAACAAAGAAAAAGAGAATATAATTTGATAAACTTTATTTTTCAAAAATTGCACGGGAAAACATTTTTTTTTTTTACTTATTATTATTATTTTTTTTGGTACGTTTAATCTCATTTATTTGGCGCACCCTATCCTTCACCAGTTTCCCGAATTTAACTCGATCATCTCTAGAGGTAGCCAGACTAGCCCTCAGTTTGAAGTAGTGTAGCTCCCTTGTTAACCTGGCACGTCTACCTCCCCGGGTCGAACTAGGCGCTACTGGAAGTCCACGATCTTCCTCACAGCACTTCCCAATTTTTTTCCTGTACTCTTCAAGTGTGAGCTTCTGCGGGCCAGGTATATTATCCGGAACCTCCTTTGAAGTCCCAGGCAACGCTTTAGGTACGTATGGCTCCATGGGTCTGCCCACCGGATAAAGAGCCAAACCGCTAGTAGTCCTCTCAGGAATCCTTATCGACTCAGCCTTCGCAATTAAACGATCAAGTGCCTTGCTGATTTCGTTAGCCATAATTTTTACACGTAGAAGAAAGAAACACCACAACAGATTGAACGAACAGACAGTAATACGTGAAACTCAATAGTATCACATGATATTTATACAAATTTCTTTTTGCTTATCTATAATTCACAAAAAAAAAATTTCAGGAAACACCTCACAACGGCACTAACAGAAAATTCAGGTCATAAATAAATGGGTATTATAATAATTTACTTTTATCAGCATGACACAATTACTAGCAAAGAAGGCATTTGCTTACTTTTTCATTATTGATTTACAAATCAATTGAAATTAATTACGCCAAACTTGCAGACAAAGCATAATAAACAAAATGCAATTCAGGCATTCGACCTATAAAACTCTGCAATACATTCTTTACAATAACTTTAAGAATGATATTTTGTAACTACAATATTTTTAGTAAATATTGAAGTTCTTACGCAATAATTTTATTTACTATATCATCTGATCTTACAGATTCAATTCTCAGACATGGAACTAATCTTATTGAGAACATTTCTCCCAATCCTCGTGATGGTAACAAGTGCAGCTACAGAACCCTTCCAGATACAGCCTTTAAACAATACTGGAATAATGTTTGAAGATTTGGAACAAATAATATTATTCCATGATACATGGAACCTTTTCACCCAAATAAATATTAGCGATTTGGAAGCGGAAACAACTCTAATGGAGCATACTGGTTTTCTCATCAATCGACTATGCGAAACTCATAATTCCACTACAAGCGCATGTTCGGAGCAAAATGCATATATACACAGCCTAATAGAATCCATTAAAAGGCGAACAACGACAATCAGGGAAATGATAAGCCCCCGACATCGAAGATCTTTGTTCGATGGAATAGGTAAAGGCCTACACTATCTTTTCGGAACAATGGACGCAACAAATGAAAAACAAATATACAGTAAAATTGCGAACTTAGAAACTGATACACAGGCACTATTGGAACTGGAAAAACATCAAATAACGATATTTAAATCTTCATTCGAGAAAATGAGAAAACCAATCAACCAGCTTGAATCCAACCAAAGAGAGCTAACGAAAACCGTAAATGATCTAATTGATATGGTTACTGGAGAAATAAATTCGAGACAACGCATTCAAGAAGTGGTGACCACAATCAGTTTACAAGTATTAGATATAGAACTAAGACAGCAAACATTTATCCAAATACTGACAGCACTAAGAAATAACCACGTACATCCATTGTTACTATCACCATCTACATTATTAGAGACTTATTATAAGACACATCCCAAGAAATCTAACAGAGTTCAAGATATGGCTATATTGACACAGGCACTGGAAGTAAAGTCTGAAATCCTAAATGAACTACTTGTAATAAGAATTACTATTCCAATTCTTAATATGCAGCCTTTCAAACTGCAACAAATCCATTTATTCCCCTTCAAAACCCCAGATAATCATTCATTGTTACTAGACATTAAACATGCCTACATTGCAAGCCACCTACCCACACAGGAGTTCGTACTATTCAAACAATCTGAATTTCGGGTATACACCAAATTATCAAACAATCTGAATGAAAGTACCTACATTGGTCCCTTACTCAACCCAATTCTACAAGGGCATTACTTAAAAGAATGTCCCATAAGCTTTTTATTCAACCCCTATAATGAAACAGGTAACTGCGAATATCTGGTCCAAACTCAAGTTCCACAACTGTTAGTGAAGTTAACAAGGAAAAACTCTTGGCTCTTTTCATTTCCAACTACTCAGAAAATTACAATTTCATGCAGTAAAAATTTACATAGTTCCAACCTACTTGGCAGCGGAGTTTTAATATTAAACAAACCCTGCCACTTCCAAATAGCTGATCAGATTATATACTACGAGGATGAAGATCATCAGAGTATTAAAATCTCACAACCGGAATATCCTCACCCGCTAAATTCTAGTATGAATGACACCATTCAGAAATTTATTAAGAATACCAATCTCACTACCCAAAAACACATAGTTATGTTAAAAACAGAGGATGCCAATCAGATTTTAAATGAAAATTCACACTCCCTGGATCAGCTGGAAGAACAGATAAATACACTGGACAACCAAAGAAAAGAAAGAAATCAAACACAAATGATGCAAATAAGCTCTTTATCCCTAAGTTCCGTAGTAATTTTTGTACTCTGCATAATTGGAATATTGAAACTATGTAAAGTTATAAGTAACAAGAAACGAAAAATAGTAGTCAAAACACCCACAGTATTAACTGTCAGTAACCAAAAGGTACAGTTAGACACTGAGACATACCCTAAATTTTCTAAAGAAGCTACGGATACCTTGAACCACGAGTCCAGAATAGATACCAAGTTTCAAGATAAACCATCTCCACAACAAGAGATTTTTCCCACAAGTAAAGTCAAGCAGATCTCGCAAAATTTCCAGTCGGAGATCACTAACACAAACAAATCAAAATTTAAAACTCTATCATCTGTAGAAGTAACGACAACGAGAAACAAAGAACAAGCTGTCTCACAAACTTCTCATTCAGAATTAAAGGATGCCATTAAACAACGTGCCACCCATCAGCAACAAGCAGGTAACAGACAAAATTTACCTATTCCTCCACCACCACCACTTCCACAAACACTAAGCCGTGTCGAATCTGAATCAATTCCACGCACAGGCCATTTACAGGTAGTTTAATTCCATCTCTAAATAAATTCTGCATAGCCAAAGATAAAACAAACATCTCAATGGTGAATTCAATTGCTACACACTTTTTACATGTACATATATCATTAATAAATCAATATAAATAATTTATAAATGTATAAATAGGTTTAAGTTAAATTTTATAAATAGCAAAAAATATGTATTCACACATATAGTGCTAATAAAAATAAATATGTAATTACACATATAAAACATAAAAATAATAGTACCATAAAATATGTATTCACACATATAGTACGAATAAGTACCTATAATAAAAAAAATAATTGTACCAAAAATGTATATAAATTGTTGTAGTCGTAAATAGTAGACATAAAAATAGTTATAACAAAACAATAAAAAAAAATATATATATATATAAATAAATAAATAAGTACAAAATACAGTTAAGCTAATACAAATTAACCCTCGCTTAGATAAGCTTGGTTCTTTTTAATACAGCTAAACACCACATGTACTCATCTCAGCATTACGTATATACAAAAGTTTCAAGTAAATGTATTTCTTTTTCCCAAGCTATCAAACAAATAAGTTAATTTTTTAATGCGTTATTCCTCTCCCAAGAATAACACATTTTTTTAAAAAGGGGGAGATTTGTTACATACAGAGCATCAATTAAACATGTATATACATACAGGCATGCATCTCTGAATCGATTTCGCTTCACGCAGAATTCTAAAATTCATGCATCAATAAAGAAATGCAAACATGTAGATATGTACATACCTACAGCATTCTCATTGCATGCAGAATTACAATTCTCAGCTGCAAGTAGTAGTAGTAGTAGTATCTACAAACATATTCGCAAGTTCAGTAAAGTCACTCGCTACTGACCTACACCAATTTCTTAATCATATAAAGAAACAAGTGAAGGCAGTGACACAATCCCATGCGCGCAAGAATTCACACGATGCAATTTGATAACCTTGCGCCAGCGGTAGAACTCAGGTGAACGAAACAATAATGGTTCACGATGATGTCATAATAGCAGCAAAGCGGCGAACGGTCTGCGGAAGTATTTATGTATGTACATGTGAAAGCGATGAATGCCGTGATGTAATAACAACAAACCGGCAAAAGCTTTGCGGAAATTAAATTATGAATGCCACAAAGAAACACTTTGCGGAAATAATATTTATATACGAATTAATGCTGTGATGAAATTAGCTTAGCGTAGTAAGAAAATAACAATAGTATTAAGTGAAAAACTGTATAAATAAACTGTGATTTTGAATAAAGAAGTCAGTAAGTGAGTTAGTCAGAACACGAGTTGTTTCACTTACCCAGGAGTAAAGCTAGTAAGCTGCTCCATTCATCTGTACCTAGGAGTAAAGCTAGTAAGCTGCTCCATTCATCTGTACCTAGGAGTAAAGCTAGTAAGCTGCTCCATTCATCTGTACCTAGGAGTAAAGCTAGTAAGCTGCTCCGTTCACATATACTAGGAGTAAAGCTAATAAGCTGCTCCATACGCATCGCTGCTCTACCTATCTCGGGACAATCAAGTAAAACGCCCAATCATCTTGACGGCACGTAGTGTGATTTCCGTGTCGTGTTCCAGATCAAAAGGTGCTCAGATGAGAGTACTAGAAGTACATTAATAAACTCAACAGTCTGGCTTTCTCCCAAGAACATACCCCCCCATTGCACCAGCCTTAATTACGACCACCTTGATGAAGATGTTGCTATTTACCCTGACGACAAAGTTTACCTAATAATAAGTTAAGAAGCTGTAGAGCAAAATGGGCAAATTTCTGGTGTTTTTTAGAATGAAACAAGTAATTTCATATACTTTCGTCTTTTGCATGAATGGGGAAAAAGAACTTGTCTATGCACTATTGTAGTGCAACTGAGACAACGAGTTAAAAACAAAAATCGAGAGAACGTAGGATTACCCGAACGACAAAATCTTATTAAATCCCTCACAATCCTTTCGACCTATTCATAATAATGTACTTCGGGCCACACTACCTCTCATTTTTAAGAAAAAGATAAATTTCGTTTTGGCCCAGATGCTGAAAGGCGATGTAAAATTCCTCTCAAATGAAATTCTCATTTTTCCCGAAAATATCAGAGAATCCAGGATGAGTTCTCCCACTTAATCTCTTCATAGCAAAACGAATGTAAACAGAAACACGCGCTGTTCAAATATCATAGGATTACAGCAACAACATGTGTCCTTTTATACCTTTTACAACAACAACATGTGTCCTAACATTATCAATATTTCATGAAAACCGGTTTTCACAAAAGCGCGGGTGCATTTTATGAGAGTAAAACGTGAAAACTCCGCCCTTTCTCATTTATTTACGAAAATGAAACATTTGCCATTCTGTTTCGGTGCATGCAACTTGCGCTTTCACATTTTATATCTTTATTCATAAAATTTTTAAAGAGAGTTCAATTTTTTTTCGATTTTTTTTCTTTCTTTCTTCCTTTTCTTGCCGTGTGCATTTTAAATGTAAAACACTCGGATATCTCACCAGCTTCTTAACTTATTATTAGGTAAACTTTGCTGACGACTTTAGCGAAGCTCTTCTGTGTTCCCGTTTCCTTTTTTAAACTGGAGTGGCTTCCTCATTCGATCTGCCCCTTTTGAGCTTAGCGGAAGTGTTTCGGAGTGGTAAGGGGGCTGCTTACTTGGGTGCCTCGGCTGCGTTTTGTTCTATTTGCTACGCCTCCGCTGGTGCAGAGGTGAGGTCTCCCCAATCGAAATTGATTTTGGACTGTTTTCAGCAGCTAATGCTGGGAGGTCGTTGCCACTCATTCCAAGCAATATTTACTACAACATTAAGTGGTGAGTTTTCAAAACACTCCATGAAGAGACCCGGCTGAATTGCAAACTTTTAATCTTTTGAGACGTCAGACTTAAAGCTTGGTGCGGCCACTTTTCAATTTCTCTGTGAACTGATTATTAGCGTGTTTTTCGGTGGAATAAGAGTGCGCCACCTCAGAAGCCAACAGCGAATCGATTATAGATAACTGATATTTGTATAGCAGCGACTTCTTATTTGTAATGAAGTCTGCATTAGAGCTAGCGTTTGACGATGGCAGATATTATTGTTGAAGTCGCAATTGTGTTTAAGGCGCAAACGAAATTGTTAATAAGAAATATATATAAATATATGCACAACATGGCAAACAAAGTAGCCCCCATATTTCCCTCGGATCCATTCTTATACTCTAGTTAAGGGGTAGTCAACCTGATCCCTATCACCCACTAATGTTGGGCGGTAAGGATTTTGTCCGATGCTGAAAACTTTCCGCTATCACCACGTGTTAAGAACTATTTTGTTCTTCTCTCTGATTTAAGTCAAGGTGTTACACCTTTGCCTTTGATGGGGATGCAGCGGCTCTTAAACCACTACACCAAATTACCTGAAAACAAGTTGATTAGTAGGTAAATAAAATCACTGATTATTTCGATGCGATGGTTGACAATTAACTATGTTTCTAATTTATTGAGTCCGTACATTTATATTAATTTATTGCTTATTCTAACAATATCATTTATTGAGTTCGATGAAACAATGAACCCATAACCGATTACATTGCAAAATAGGAATGTAGAAATATGAGAGAAAACATATTGCAATTGCAAGTATGTTAGGAATGACAAAATGCGCAATAATGCAAACATGCACATTTACTCGATGAATGAACTGGGAAACTTGATGCTTCCCTGAGTGCACTCACCTCGTAATGTATGTATAGATGTAGCATTGAGAAATTAATGACTAAAAATTAACATGATCTGATTTACTTATTCTATGCCAGAAAAATTATATTTTACATCCTCCCCACGTTTGAACCGTGATTCAAATATGGTTGATCTGGTTAATATGCTGCCTTGGCTGATGTATAGGCCGTGGATTCTTCATGCAGCTGTTGTATACCAGTATGTATATCGATATATATTTATAATTCCAAAAACGGGTACTCACTGTCTGCTGCACAAACTGTTGGTATTAACAACAACTTTTCGTTTCTACCACTTTTCTTTATTACTAAAACACTTCCTTGTTATCTTACAATTTTTCTTTTTTTTATTGCTATTACACTTCGAGCTTTGCTTTTTTATGAATTTTTTTCTGTATTGCTATTACACTTCAAGCTTTTCTTTTTATGATTTTTTTCCTATTGCTATTACACTTTAAGCTTTTCTTTTTATGATTTTTTTTTCTATTGCTATTACACTTTAAGCTTTGCTTTTTACGGATTTTCTTTTTTTTTAACTCCCGTGACAAAAACTCCGTTTCAAAAACGACTCTTCTCGACTCTACTACTTTAAAAAATCAACTCTGTTTAAAAAGTCAAAACTCTTCTCGTAAATTTTTGCCGAACCGCCGTATTCTAATTTAAAAATCCAACTCAACTCTTGATCACATTCATCGTGATCAAGAGCCGTTGTTCAGGAACGAAAATGCTAAATTGCATTTTCTTATCCTGAGAAAATTTTACTTTTTCAATTCTGGACTTGTTCAAACATGTCCAGAATTATTCGCGTTGAACGATGGCTTCAAAAATGTAATCTTACACTTTTTAAAACATCAGCCACCGTTTCCAATCGCGACGCGCCTATACATACAATGCATTTATGCTGCGCGCGTTTCTTATCGTGAAAGCTTTTTTCGTAATATGTATGTACGTATGTACATACACGTTGTATTTTTCGCGACAAATCGTACTGAAGGTACGATTTGCTTTTTGATTTCTTTTTTAATTAAATTGTTGAAATGACAAATTTTGCTGAAGGCAAAATTTTGTCGTGGAAATTTTAAAGTAAAACGACTTGGGGTGTAAAATGAAACTTTTGTTTTTCCCAAGTCGTTTGATGGGAAAAATTTTATGACTTGTTTGGAATGTGAAGAAAATTGCTGATGCAATTTTCTTCACTCTTTTTGGACGATAAACTAATCATGTTTTGTGCATGATTAGATTATTGAATTTTTATATTTTATGGTTTTTCTTTTATATGCCCAATTTTAGGTTTCTAGGTATATAGGGCTTATTAATTATTTGTTTTTTTTCTTTTTACCTGTTAGGCCCTAAGGTTTTATATACCTACCTATGGTACATATATGTACCTAGGTTTTTTATACATAACACAGCACTTGCAGGCTTCAGCTCTACATTTCCAGGGCAGATATATGGCGATGAGTAGGACTGCGAAAAGTGCTATGTAACTGATTGATAATTGTTGTATGGTGCTCTCCTGGATACGTTTGGGTAGACTATTGAGGTTTAGAGATGTGACACGCTCGTGTAACTTCAATAGTTCCTTCAGTTGAGGTTGATATTCCCTATCGTACTCGGCGTTTGTTAGTGACTTCGTTGTTTTTAGGTGCTCCACTGACAATCCCAGGATAGTATATGATGATTTCACATTGGTTGTAGTGTAGATTGATAATGCCCATGAATTGTGATCAATTTTTCTTTTATGGTGCACTGGGGCTGAATTTGTAATAGTCCTGTTCCCTGTAGTATCTTAGAGAACATCTGGTTCTCACACACGATATTTATTGGCGTATTATTACTTGTAGCGAACATCCATTGATTGGCGTCAAACAATTCACATGCACACATGGTCGCACCTTTATGGTAAATCGGATGTAGTTGATTGCAAAGATGTACCTTCCCTTCTATCGTGGTACATGTGGTCAGTTCTAACTCTGTAATCGGATAAAAACGATCATGGTGTTGCGAAGTCATCAAAAATCGAGAGTGAGTCTGTACAGTGACGAATGAATTGTTGATCCAGACAGGGATGGGATAGACCTTCAATAAATTAAACGTTTCCCAATTGACTAGGGGAATTTTAATTTGGAAGGTGATATGATCTTGAGTGATTCCACCCTTTATATTCATCAGTTTGTATAGCTCCAAAATATTGTCTTGATGAATCGGTAGTTTAAGTGTCGATAATAGATTATTTCTTATCACTGCGGCAGCTTGTCGCAGCTGGCTGGGTGTTACCAACAGTGGATTTATTTTTCCGTGAGTTGTGTCAGTGATGACATCAGTTATTAGACCTTGAATATGCTGCAAGTTGGTGGTGACTAGGCTCATCTGCAGTGCTAATGACATAAATTGTTGTCATACTCGTACAGTATCACCTTGCTCATTGAGACGATTCGTTATCTGAAGGATGTAGTTGTCCAAGGACTCGAATTTTTTTTTTGATGGCCGCTTGGTCCTTCCTTATGAGGTTTATAGTTGAATCAACGACTGAAGTCTGATTTCTTAGTAAAGTCAGTAGGTGGTTTTCATTTTCATTGATTGATTGGATTGTTTAAACATCTCTTCCGCATATTGTTGATCAAGTACTCCGAAAAGAACATTGGCTACGTTCCCTACTGTATTGAGTGCTCCTCACTTCTGGCGATTAGGACTTGAATAGGGTGAAAGCAATTCGTTTCCAATTTTTATCTCACTTTGAAGATGCTCAAATTGAGAGATTATTTGTCGACATGCGCTCTTGGGAGTCAATTGGTCACAAAGTATTTGAAGTGCCTTAGTTCCACTTTCCGAAATGTTTAATTCCATCCAATATGGTTGTAAGTTGTAATGAACAATTATTTTCCAGTCTGATGTTATTAAGTTTGTCGCTCCAAGGTCCTCGAAGTGTATGCCTAATTGAGGCCCGAACTGCGTGATTTCGATGAGTTCCATGCAAACAGTTAGTAATAACGTAAGTAGCGATGTTCCCAGAGAAGTTTTTGTTCGTTTTGTTGCTATTGTAGGTGATGGTTTAGAACTGACTTGATCTTCGTTTTGCCGTTTGTTGACGTTTCCTTTATGAACCTCTACAATTCTGCCTAAGGGCCACTGCTGCACTGGTGTATTATCTTCTTTCAAAATGACAAGCATTCCTGGCTTGGCATTGGGTAATTGTTGTTTCCACTTAAATCGATACTGTAGCTCATTTAGGTATTCCGAAGACCACCGTTTCCAAAATTGCTGTTTATCTCATAAACTAACTCCCATCTCTAAGCAATTCAGTCTTTATAGGTTTTGCTTGTGAATCAATTGGTGCTGTCAGCGGTCCACCTATCAGTAAGTGCCCAGGTGTTAGAGCACTAAGATCATTGGGATCTGTGGCGTTAGAGGGCGAGAATTTAGAATTGCCTCTACATCAATCAGGGCGGTTTCAAGTTCTTCATATGTTAATGAAGCCGAAGATATTGTGCCAACCAAAGATATTTGGCTGACTTTACAGTGGCCTCCCACAACCCGCCAAAGTGTGGAGAGCATGGAGGAATAAAATGGAAGTCGATTCCTTTCTGACTGCACATGGTCGTGATTTTTTGTTGTCGTTGATCGGAATGGATTGCTTCAGAGAGTCTTGCTAGCTGGTTTCTTGCTCCCACAAAGTTAGTGGCGTTATCGCAGTATAAATTACGACAATGTCCTCGTCTACCTATGAAACGTTTTAATGATCCGATGAATACCTCCGTAGTAAGGTCACTTACAACCTCGAGGTGAACAGCCTTGGTTGCGAAGCAGCAGAATATTGCCACATACGCCTTCTGCGGTCGTTTAATTCGATTTTTATAGTGAATCCAGATGGGTCCACAAAAATCAACTCCACTGTTGATAAAAGGCCGTGCTGGTTGAACCCTGGCTGCTGGCAAATTGCCCATCATTTGTGTCATCATTTTGGACTTGTTTTTGTTTCATTGAATGCAATGCTGAACTATTGAACGCGCAATTCCCTTTCCTTTTAAAGGCCAAAAACGTTGACGAATTGCTGATTGAAGCCCTTGCGGTCCTATGTGATAGCTCCTTTTGTGACTCTCTGACATAATAAGTTTGGTTAGCTCATGTGAGTGCGGTAGCAGCATTGGATGTTTCGAGTCATATGTAAGTCCAGAGTCTTGAAGTCGACCGTCAACTCGTACAATCCCTCTTTCGTCCAAAAATGGTGCCAGCATAGCTAGTGGATTTTGCTTGGATACCTCTTTATACCGTAGGAGATGACGTATGTCTTCTTGAAATTCTTCTTGTTGCATTAGCTTGATTATGTTGAACAAGGCTTCATCTAACTCTAAAGCAGTCAGCATTGGCGACATTATCGCATGTTTTTGTCTGCACCTTGAAACAAATCTTAGCACATACCCAGTTACTCGCTTAATAACATATCCATCAATGTTTACTCCACCATGCATGAGGTCATCGATATCATTCATGAACAGGGCAAATAACAATGGGCTCATCAAGCATCCCTGCCTGAGTCCCGTATTGGTGCAAAATTTCCCTGATAGAGTGTTACCACCTCACACTTGCGCACTGGTGAGCTTTTATAGGCCCTGTAAAAATTTTATGAATTTAGTGGAGACCCCAATCTGATAGAGTTTGTAGAAGAGTGCCGCTCGGTCAATCGTATAAAATGCCGCTTTAAAATCCACGCAGAATGCATAGACTTTTCTTCCTTTTTTTTCAGTTTGATTTTAACGATGTTAAAAAGGTTAAATATATTGTCTATCGTTGAATATCCTGGTCTGAATCCAGCTTGAGATTCTTTCAATATGCCGTAACTTTGTTCCCATAAAACTAGCCGGTTGTTTGCAATACCAGTCAGCAGTTTTACAGCAGCATCCATAAAAGACAGTCCTCTATAATTTTCCGGAAGATTTGGATCTCCTTTCTTATAGATAGGGAAGATAATGGAATTTGTGAAGCTTTCTGGTATGTTCCCACTGTCGAATATGTTGTTGAAAGCTCTTACCATCTTATTTAAGAATTCCATAGGAGCATATTTATAGAATTCGTATGGAACTCGATCAGGTCCTGGTGCCTTATTATCTTTTGCTTTCTGTAGAGTTGATACGAGTTCACATAATAAAATTTCGTCATCCAAGATTGCATCCTCAACATATGGTGCCGCATATAGGATCGGATTCGCACAGACAGGTCGGTTCAAAAGTTCTTCAAAATGATTTTTAAGATTAGAAATGGAGAGGTTGTTCCCTGTTACCAGAGACCAGAACTCTTTGCTATCCCGTGCGGTGGCAAATTTACGCGCCAGTTCTTCATAGTAGGATTGTTTTTTCTTCCTGCACAAATCTTTGAAATTTCTATTCCCTAGTATATACATACCCTTTTCGAAATCAGTATTGTGTTTTCTATATTGGTTAAGCCACTTGAATGATTTTTGTCTCGCCTTCTGGCATATCGTGTCGAACCATTTATTTCTATATATCTTACGACATGCAGGGTCCACCTTAATAGCCGCGCCTTCAATTGTTTTTACTAGTTCGTTTACTGAAGTTTCATTCGGAAGATCCATTTTCGCGATCTCTAGTTTTCTTTGATACCGGCTTACATTTTGTGTTTTCCACTCAAGTTTAGGTAGCAGCTTCATATCTGTTCCTGCGTTTGCGAGACCCATTTTTCTGTTTACAGTGCATACTAATTCCACTGGAAGGTGATCCGAGTAACTCTGATTCTGGACAAAAAGTCTTTTAATATTTGAAGTCAAAGTGTGGCTGATGGCTATTACATCATTCACTGAACTTCCTATTGTATTGATGAATGTATATTCTCCTGTGAAGTCTCCTGGTGTTCGTCCATTTAGTATAATTAGTCCCTGGTCATCGCAGAGCTCTATACATTTTTTCCCCTGCTGTGTACTCTTTTGTCTTGTAACGAAGTTACAAATTTAAGACCGAATTCAATTATTTTTGCCCGCCTATGGGCTATTTAATTAAAACTTGAACGTAAGTTCAAGTAACCACGCCACTGGGGCATGCCAACAAGCTGCCATAGTCACAGGCTGCCTGATCAGCTCCCCAGCACATGTACTAGTCAAGTACAAGAAAAGCTTTTCAAAAGAGCTTGCAAGCTCTTTTATACTTACGCCAGTAGAAGCATCAGGCACTCAGCTACTGAGAAGCTCTGACCCCCGGCTATATAAAGCGTGCCATTTGCCCACAGAAATCAGTCTGGTCAGCAAGCTCAACGAGTTAGGCAATCAGACATTTTACTGGGTGACTAGTGGAGCGCGAACTTCCCACACTAGTAAACCCTTGCACGTCGTGTGAATAATCCCCGTGCATTTTCTTAAATATCCGTTCCCATCCGTTGTGTTAAGGTTAGCGTGAACCATCCCGCCTTAACACTTCCCTGGTACGTCGTGTGATTTTTCCCCGTACCATCCGTCCTCATCCTCATCCGTTGTGTTAAGGTTAGCGTGAACCATCCCGCCTTAACACTTAATTGGTACGTCGTGTGATTATTCCCCGTACTATCTCTCTTCATCACATATTCTCTTGATACGTCACCGTCTCCCTCTCAGGTTATCGTATTGTTGAATTCAGAATTATTATAGTGGTAAGTCGTGTGAAGTTCCCCTTACCACTACCTAGTTTTCAGTATAGGATACATAGATGTAGGATATATATATATATATGGCATTTGTAAGAACTAGTCTCTTTAAGTATTAAATTCAGAATTATTAACATAGTAGTAAGTCCTGTGAAGTTCCCCTTACCACTACATGATCTCTAGTATAGGTGATAAATAGAACTAGATTAAATTAGCTGTGTAACTGGTAGGCTATTTTGTTAAATAAAGAATTAATTTTATTTATATTGTAACTGAAGGAGTTTCATTTTTAAGAAACCCTGGTCCGACGAGCTATCCGCAGCCATCCCACCGAAACTCCGTTACAGTCTTTTGATTTTCTGGCCAAGGTAAGATTATAATTGGTTATCCCGAGCTCAGATTGTATCTCTTGTTCTTCTCCTATTCTTACGTTGAGGTCGCCAAGTATTACTAAATTTTCTAAACAAAGTGTTTCTACACATTCCGTCAATGTTATGAAATCTGTCTCCCAGTTGTTGCAGTTAAGGTAGGTGGGTATTATGAATAAAGCCCGTGTATTTACATTAATTGCTAGTATTACACCTCTATTTATGTACTGAAATTTGACAGCGTTACTGAATCTGCAGCTTTTTTTGACTCCATAAACGCATCCACCCATTGCTCTACCATATGGTGTTGATCTTGTTGCGCCTACCCAGGAAAGCTCAAAATCTCCAAAATACTTGTTGTAATTAATTATATCTCTTTCGACTAGGTACATGAGTTTCGTAAAGAAAAAAAATATCGTATTTGTGTACATACTTCCAAAAGCCTGGAACTGCCAACTTATTCTTTAAGCCTGCAATATTGTATGTTAAAATATTTAAATCTAAAAATTCATCTATCAAATTATTGCATTTTAATTCCTTATAGTTATCTAATCCTAAACTACGACAGACATCCATTCATATCACTGCTGACTTTTAATAGAGCGGTTTCACAGCGAGTTAAGAGGTTATTGCTTTCCCAATGCTCAATTATTTGGGAATAAATTATCTTCTAAAGGGCCTTTGAAAGATAGCATAACACACTTATAGGCCTGTAGTCAGTTAAGTTTCTCGGATTACTAATTTTAACTATTGGTCTAAGATATGCAAGACTGAATGCATTATATGAGGTAGAACTATCTTGAGAAATTGTGGAGGAACTCTATCTAGACCCACTACATCAGATGTTATTTAATGAACAGCTTTACTGACTTCGTTCGGCAGAACTTCCGTCTGAGCCTCACCTGCGTGTCTGTTAACAAAATCTACAGAAGCTAAGGCAGAATTCAATGCAACAGTTTGTGTTGATGTAAAATTCACATTTAAGTTATTAAGCCTAGTATGGAGCTCGGGTAGTGGTAAAAATTAACGCGGTCTCCAAAAAATAGCATTTTAATGCTGGTAAAAAGTTGACGTAAGTTTTATGTTGAGAAAACGAAGTGACAGCTGTGAAAATCACAATTAATCGGAAATATTTTTAAAAATGTTAAATGATTATTATTTATAAAGCATATCGACGACAAGATTGTTGCTGCGGCAGGTCTAAGTGTGTATCGTCGTCAAGGAAATCCACGAGAAATACTCAATAAACTCGCTTTGTGAACAATCAAAGAAATGTCAACGTTTTACCAGCATTTTATTGCTCCGCACATTGGTCAGTAAAATGAGTGGAGACTTACAAAACGCCATATATCTTATAAGAGAAAAAATCTCGCTTTTAACCAGTGAACTCCGTACTGGATTAGTAAAGACCTCAGTAAAATTGTTGCTTGGGATTTCACCAACGGTAAAATTTGTATGAAAATGTTCAGTTTTTACCTGAACTCCGTACTGTTTAATCGAAGTCCGTAAGGTTTTAGGATCTAGTTCATATGCATCTATATCTTTTCCTATACCTGACCGTTTTAAATTATTCCACAGTCTTTTTGGAGGCAGGTTAATGTCAAACCTACGTTTGAAATAGCAAAATTTAGCTGCACGAATCTGGGAATTTACTATATTTCTAATTGTTTTTTAACGATTACGGCTTTCATAGACACAAGAATCGCGCTCAACAATTAAGGAATCAACAACCTCTTGAGAAAATGACGGGCAACCGTCCACATTGACCGACCGTGTTCTGAGAGTTGAATATTTGTCGATTTTTAGATGGTAAATCAGGTTGTAGAAAATATTCAATTAATCATTTATTTATGGGGTTATATAAAGCTCATTCCAAGGCAGTGCGGCATATTCTTGAGCTAACTCAGCCATATTAATATTTCTATAATTTCTAAAAGAGATAGTATTATACAACTTATCCGAGTGTGTGTATTAATTAATTATAAGTTAAGAATAAAATATAGAAGGAGGTTCAATCTGGTTATGGAATAAGAGGCATTACTATCAGAAACAAGGATTAGGTCTAACATTGATGGATTAGATGTATTAAAATAGGTAGGTTGATTATTTACAAGACTTAAGTGTAACGATTGCATTAAATTCAAAGATATTAGTAGAGCTGTTCGCATAAATCTATAGACATTGAAATCGCCACCAAACAAAACATTGGGGTATCTCTGAGTGTAACTAGAAATCATAGATTCCAAGTTCAGTAGCAGAGTGAACATTAAAAAGTGCGATTGGGCAGCAAATGGCTGTATAAGTAAGCATTTTTCACTATTGGTATCACCTTAACAAAATTGAAAAGGTCTAGACAACTTCATGTCATTTCTGTTTGAGAAAAACAGAGGCCTCAGAGATAATATTATGTCTGATTGTACGAAAAGTTCTACTTAGTTTCCAATGAAGAAGGAATGAAAAGACCGTTACTGCAAATATTTTTCAACAAGATGTTTTATTGCGTTGTGTTCTTAGACATATTCTTTCTTACTCAGTTTTTACACTGAGCACTTGTGTCATTCTACACGAGAAAATTAAATCAACTAATAACCGCAGAAGTCTTTCTTCCTACTCTCGATTCCATTTTCCTGTTCCGATTCGTCTTTATTTTATTAGACCTGTTAAGCGTCGATCATTTTCAAAGTTTATTTAATTTTGCTCTAAAAAGTACGCATTTCTCTCATTTCTTATAATTACAAACATAAATTATTTACTCATTTCATACATTACTTGATATTAATAAAGAGAAAAGCAATTTTATTTTAAGTTGGCCCTGAATACAATTCTGTCAATAGATTTGAGAAATTTTTTCCACAGTTTTCAAAATTATTTTGTCGTATCAATTTCTAAATTTTGTTAATTAATTTTAGTTGCAAGCAGAATACTTCCATTGGATTCAGTAAATTTACAAAAAATTCAAAATTATTCTCTCAAAGATACGTCGGATTTTTACAGCTTTTATTTCAAGATTATTCTCATCTGAGAATCTATTTAATAAATTATTTCATTACGTTGGAACTCAGCTAAGAAGTAAGAAGAATAATTCACAAGATATGACTAATCGAAAAGTGATTCCCGCAGCGAGAGAATGTAGATATATGAAGAAATCTGATGCCGGCCATGTACGTATCAGGGAACGTCGCAGTATTTCGGATAGGAATGAACTAAAGCCACAATCAGTTATACCGATCCATTCGAAGTATAACAAACTTTTTGGAATTCATATTAAAGATGAAAAAAAATCAAGTTCAATCTCATTCTTCAAAAACCCATTTTTCAATTATTTGCGTGATTTGCGAAAATCTCGCAATTATTTCAATGCAGTGGAATTAGCTAAAGAAGGAGGCGCAAAATGGAGGGCAATGTCCGAAGAGGATAAGCTTCCTTATGTGATAATGGCACGACGTAATCGAGTTAAAAGTGAAAAGGCTGAAAAATTCAAACTCGCCCAAAAAGCCACAAAAACATATTTTATCAAGAAAAAAGAGAAAATCACCGGTGCGAGTGCGGAGCAAAGTGGAGAGAATCAATCCCAGCTATATTAATTAAAATTATTTTCAATTTTATATTTGTGTCATTTTATCTTATTAAATTTTTTTTCTTTTGTAATTTACATAAATCTTAATTTTTTCTTGGTCAATGTTTGAGGTTGTTCTGTTTGTACTTAAACATTATTAAATGTTGTACAAATTCGTGTGAGTCGATTGTACATAACCAACGGCGAAGATGCTGCTCTCTCTCAATGAGGCAGCAATCTCGATGTCATTTCTACCGATTGTTTCCCAAATATGGACTAGTTTTAAGATTAAGTCTCATCCTACTGCTTACTATCAAAATAATTGATGCTTGTCATAACAGAATGCATATGAAGAGAAGTGCCGTCATCTGAAGAATAGGTTCTTTGTCAGCTTAGGATAATGAAAGCTTAGTTTTTTTTACCATTTTGGCTCTATGTATTGATACAGATAAACTTTCTTTTTATAATTTACTAGAAAAATTCCCCGTTTGGGTGGACTTTGCAAATTATAATGAAAATTTCATCTAGAGTGTCAATTCTGCCGTTTGGCTATTTCAGATTTTATAGAAGGAAAAATTGCTTATTTAATAATAAGTAAATTAATGCAAAAGCAATGTTTGGATCGATGGATTGAAGAGATGGGGATCCTGGAATGTACGTCAAAACAAGCCGTTTATCCTCCTGAAATAAGTTGCAATCGGCTGATCTTACAAAATTCAAAAACTCTTTACCGGCTTTATGCAGTTCGTCCAGGAGATGAGTCGCGAAACTTTCCTCCGAGAGTCGGACAGTGACAAAGAAAGTGAGTTGCCGTTTCGGATTACTCTCCGCCTTCTCTACATACAGGATCGGCAACAAGTCTCATCCTATGTAGGTCACCCCTGTGGAAAGCGTGCCCAGTGAGAATTGACACTAGAGTTCTCAGGGTTGACTTGTTTAGTGCCAATAAATTTTTTTTCAGGTATGGGTTAAGCTTACCCTACAGTTTCTTTGTAGCTCTACCCGATGGATCAACTAATCGAAGCGATCGGCCCAAACTGAAATGTTTGAAGCAAGGTGTTTTGGTGCAGTGCCGATTGTGGAGGCTACACCAAGACGAGCAAGCTCGTTCGCCTTTTCATTCCGACTGAAATTTCTGTGTCCGGCACCAAGAGAACGAGTACCCTGGTACTCCGAAAGAATTAAGGGTGGCTTTACATCCCAATACGTTTGGAGGTTGTAAAGGGTTTCGACAGGGTCCTAAAGCTTCTTGGCTGTCCGAGCAGATGACAAGCTCCTTGCTTTCAATATCTAAGTTATAGAGGTACCTGCCAACTTCCAGCAAGGCCTTGACTTCCGCTTGGAAAACCGTGAAATGGCTTTCAGGTGTTTGGCAATTTCCACATGAGACTCCTCGACGAAAACGCATGTCCCGGGGTTGTTTTTCAGATTTGGAGCCATCTGTGTAGATAAAGGGTTTGTCAATGGCTGAAGCACCGAGTATGATTCCCATTCTGCCCTAAATGGAAATTTCGATTTAAAGTTGCTTTTCAGCTGGAGCCTATCGCCATCTTGCCTCCAAAATGACTGTGGAATAATTTAAAACGGTCAGGTATTGGAAAAGATATAGATGCATATGAACTAGATCCTAAAACCTTACGGACTTCGATTAAACAGTACGGAGTTCAGGTAAAAACTGAACATTTTCATACAAATTTTATCGTTGGTGAAATCCCAAGCAACAATTTTACTGAGGTCTTTACTAATCCAGTACGGAGTTCACTGGTAAAAAGCGAGATTTTTTCTCTTATAAGATATATGGCGTTTTGTAAATCTCCACTCATTTTACTGACCAATGCGCGGAGCAATAAAATGCTGGTAAAACTTTGACATTTCTTTGATTGTTCACAAAGCGAGTTTATTGAGTATTTCTCGTGGATTTCCTTGACGACGATACACACTTAGACCTGCCGCAGCAACAATCTTGTCGTCGATATGCTTTATAAATAATAATCATTTAACATTTTTAAAAATATTTCCGATTAATTGTGATTTTCACAGCTGTCACTTCGTTTTCTCAACATAAAACTTACGTCAACTTTTTACCAGCATTAAAGTGCTATTTTTTGGAGACCGCGTTAATTTTTACCACTACCCGAGCTCCATACTAGGCTTAATAACTTAAATATGCATTTTACATCAACACAAACTGTTGCATTGAATTCTGCCTTAGCTTCTGTAGATTTTGTTAACAGACACGCAGGTGAGGCTCAGACGGACGTTCTGCCGAACGAAGTCAGTAAAGCTGTTCATTCAATAAAATCTGATGTAGTGGGTCTAGATAGAGTTCCTCCACAATTTCTCAAGATAGTTCTACCTCATATAATGCATTCAGTCTTGCATATCTTAGACCAATAGTTAAAATTAGTAATCCGAGAAACTTAACTGACTACAGGCCTATAAGTGTGTTATGCTATCTTTCAAAGGCCCTTTAGAAGATAATTTATTCCCAAATAATTGAGCATTGGGAAAGCAATAACCTCTTAACTCGCTGTGAAACCGCTCTATTAAAAGTCAGCAGTGATATGAATGGATGTCTGTCGTAGTTTAGGATTAGATAACTATAAGGAATTAAAATGCAATAATTTGTTAGATGAATTTTTAGATTTAAATATTTTAACATACAATATTGCAGGCTTAAAGAATAAGTTGACAGTTCCAGGCTTTTGGAAGTATGTACACAAATACGATATTTTTTTTCTTTACGAAACTCATGTACCTAGTCGAAAGAGATATAATTAATTACAACAAGTATTTTGGAGATTTTGAGCTTTGCTGGGTAGGTGCAACAAGATCAACACCATATGGTAGAGCAATGGGTGGATGCGTTTATGGAGTCAAAAAAAGCTGCAGATTCAGTAACGCTGTCAAATTTCAGTACATAAATAGAGGTGTAATACTAGCAATTAATGTAATGCGGCTTGGTGAGAACCCTCAAGCTAATTGTCCTGGACTGCTTAGAATCAGTGTCCATCTCGATAGTCTCACAGGACGATGGCTCCATCTTGCTGCCAGGTTTGAATTTCAGCCTGGTCATTACAGGCCAGGCCTTCTTTCTCATTGAGCCAACTAAGACTCTTGGTCGATACAAGAAACCAGGAACAGATAATTCTGTTCTTCGCTACAGTAGTAAACCTCCCACAGGTCGGATATTAAGCAGTTTTACTTTTTCAAGCACCCAAAGATCTCCTTGTTGGCACATGGTTTGCCATTTGTGGTGACGGAGACCCTGAAAATTTTTGGGATTTCGTCTTTCCCTACTACCTGCACGTTGCCGCCTTCCCAAAGATTTCCGAATCCCTTCGCCTGTTCTTTCAATAAGTTAGCCGTGAAGTTATCTTCCCAGGTCATCCTGAAGAGCCCCCTGCAGATGCCACTTCAGGCAAACCGGACGGGCAAATCCTCCATATCCAGGCGTTGTCGAAGGTGGTCTGGCTTTCTCCCAAGAACTTACCCCCCGATTGCACCAGCGTTAATTACGACCCCCTTGATGAAGATGCTGCTATTTTCCCTGACGACTTTAGCGAAGCTCTTCTGTGTTCCCGTTTCCTTTTTTAAACTGGAGTGGCTTCCTCATTCGATCTGCCCCTTTTGAGCTTAGCGGAAGTGTTTCGGAGTGGTAAGGGGGCTGCTTACTTGGGTGCCTCGGCTGCGTTTTGTTCTATTTGCTACGCCTCCGCTGGTGCAGAGGTGAGGTCTCCCCAATCGAAATTGATTTTGGACTGTTTTCAGCAGCTAATGCTGGGAGGTCGTTGCCACTCATTCCAAGCAATATTTACTACAACATTAAGTGGTGAGTTTTCAAAACACTCCATGAAGAGACCCGGCTGAATTGCAAACTTTTAATCTTTTGAGACGTCAGACTTAAAGCTTGGTGCGGCCACTTTTCAATTTCTCTGTGAACTGATTATTAGCGTGTTTTTCGGTGGAATAAGAGTGCGCCACCTCAGAAGCCAACAGCGAATCGATTATAGATAACTGATATTTGTATAGCAGCGACTTCTTATTTGTAATGAAGTCTGCATTAGAGCTAGCGTTTGACGATGGCAGATATTATTGTTGAAGTCGCAATTGTGTTTAAGGCGCAAACGAAATTGTTAATAAGAAATATATATAAATATATGCACAACATGGCAAACAAAGTAGCCCCCATATTTCCCTCGGATCCATTCTTATACTCTAGTTAAGGGGTAGTCAACCTGATCCCTATCACCCACTAATGTTGGGCGGTAAGGATTTTGTCCGATGCTGAAAACTTTCCGCTATCACCACGTGTTAAGAACTATTTTGTTCTTCTCTCTGATTTAAGTCAAGGTGTTACACCTTTGCCTTTGATGGGGATGCAGCGGCTCTTAAACCACTACACCAAATTACCTGAAAACAAGTTGATTAGTAGGTAAATAAAATCACTGATTATTTCGATGCGATGGTTGACAATTAACTATGTTTCTAATTTATTGAGTCCGTACATTTATATTAATTTATTGCTTATTCTAACAATATCATTTATTGAGTTCGATGAAACAATGAACCCATAACCGATTACATTGCAAAATAGGAATGTAGAAATATGAGAGAAAACATATTGCAATTGCAAGTATGTTAGGAATGACAAAATGCGCAATAATGCAAACATGCACATTTACTCGATGAATGAACTGGAAAACTTGATGCTTCCCTGAGTGCACTCACCTCGTAATGTATGTATAGATGTAGCATTGAGAAATTAATGACTAAAAATTAACATGATCTGATTTACTTATTCTATGCCAGAAAAATTATATTTTACATCCTCCCCACGTTTGAACCGTGGTTCAAATATGGTTGATCTGGTTAATATGCTGCCTTGGCTGATGTATAGGCCGTGGATTCTTCATGCAGCACTTGCAGGCTTCAGCTCTACATTTCCAGGCCAGATATATGGCGATGAGTAGAATTGCGAAAAGTGCTATGTAACTGATTGATAATTGTTGTATGGTGCTCTCCTGGATCCGTTTGGGTAGACTATTGAGGTTTAGAGATGTGACACGCTCGTGTAACTTCAATAGTTCCTTCAGTTGAGGTTGATATTGCCTATCGTACTCGGCGTGCGTTAGTGACTTCGTTGTTTTTAGGTGCTCCACTGACAATCCCAGGATAGTATATGATGATTTCACATTGGTTGTAGTGTAGATTGATAATGCCCTCAACTGAATTGTGATCAATTTTTCTTTTATGGTGCACTGGGGCTGAATTTGTAATAGTCCTGTTCCCTGTAGTATCTTAGAGAACATCTGGTTGTCACACACGATATATATTGGCGTATTATTACTTGTAGCGAACATCCATTGAACTCCTTGATTGTTCAGCACTAGAAGACAAAGGATGTTGTTGCATATCAAAATTACCTAAAATAGGTAATTTAAAAAACAATTTAAATTTATTAAATGTTTGCTTAGCTTGGTTAGCTTATCTACTTCCAAGACGAAGAAATTGCCATCAGCAATTTCTTCAAATTCTTTCGAAAATAAGCAAAATATTTTCCCACAAAGTAACTTGAGAAAAATAAAAGTTTTAAGTTTCATCCCAAGTCGTTTCAATACAAAAAAGGCCCCACGACAAATCTTACCTTCAGTAAGATTTGTCGTAAATACGATATGTATCTACACATATACACATATTAAAAGAGAAAACACAGCCAAAACCAACCAAGCGACCGCTCCGACCCAGGGCAAAAGCCAAAACAAAAACAAAAATCCTGAAAGAGGAACCGGAAAAGTTAAAAGGGGAACCACTTTTTTATTTTATATTAAAAGTTTAATCCAAATCTTATGGAAAAGAGAAGGAAAATTGGATACAAAAATTTAAAGAAATTTTTTTATAATAATAAAAGAAAATTTTTATACGGGGCACTCAAAAGCCATGCTAGTCTGCGTCCCAATCTTCGGAGTCGTCATCCCGGTCTCCAGGGTTCACATTCTCGCCAAGATCCCAATCTTCGGGGTCAACATGTTCGCCTGCTTCCCAGTCTGCGGTGGCTATGAGACCCCACCGGGGGGGGGAGTACCGAAGAAGGCCTGATAAAGGGCTGCTACGGGGTCAACCTCGGAAAACAGGCAGCAAAAACAAAATGATAGCTCCCTGCTGATGACCAGGGTGCCCCCCGTAAATGTTAAATTATTTTAGGATCCAAAATAAAAAAGAGAGGAAACTCACCCGAGACCGACCATCCCATACCTCCATGAGGAAGCAAGAACAAGTTTGTCGTATATGAATGCCCGTGCACCGCGGACTCCATCCAGACCACGGCAGGACGCTGGCCCCGCTCATGAAGAAGAAGACGGATAGGTCCTTATCACTCGCGGACAACTCGCAGCACACAAATGGTGGTGAGCCTGGCAGTTAATAAGCCGGGGCGAAACCACGGCGTTCGGTCTAAATCCACGAGAAAAGACATTGCTAATGAATGGTCCATACTCAGGATAGCCCCAGTTATCCTCAGGATACATTACAATGTATCCAAGCCATTAAAACAAAAACTAAATCTTTTTCAACTTGAGATAAGACTTATAGCGAAAGGCAAGAAATTTAAAACCTAAACATTTGATTTAACATGCACAGATTAATTTTTGTACCCATTTTCCCCTGAGAATTATTTCTCTTCAAAGAATAATACTCTTTTTCGCAGGGGGAAGGATTGTTACATACCAAAATTTCCTAAAATAGGTAATTTAAAAAACAATTTAAATTTATTAAATGTTTGCATACATATAAGCTAATCATGCTTAAAACATGGTTAGCTTATCTACTTCCAAGACGAAGAAATTGCAATTTCTTCAAATTCTTTCGAAAATAAACAAAATATTTTCCCACAAAACAACTTGGGAAAAATAAAAGTTTTAAGTTTCATCCCAAGTCGTTTCAATAGAAAAAAGCCCCACGACAAATCTTACCTTCAGTAAGATTTGTCGTAAATACGATATGTATGTACACATATACATACATATCGGGCGGATATGTATGTACACATATACATACATATCGGGCGCATGAAATTTTACGTCGGTGAAGACTGAAACGATCACGTCTTCACCGAAAAAAGCTCTTATCACCAAATTGTCGCGAGCTGCATACATTGTGAGCGCAACCATAAATATCCAATTTCATCTCAACCATCGTCCGTCGCGATAATTCTGGGCATGGTTAAACATGTCCAGCGGCAAACAATTTTCTCAGGATAGGAAAATGCTGGGCTACAGAACATCCACACGTATCTCGGAAGGCTTACAATAAGGAATTAACTCCGTTATAAAATGAGTTGCAGGTAATAAATTGCTTGTTTCTTTAAAAGGATGTCAGGTAAGCCATCCTTTATTACAAATTTACGCAGATTTCCAACCAAAAGAGATGCCAGCAGGTAGAAAATGACGATTCGTCATACTTTCTACTTTTTATTCAAAATGAGAGGCGTGTATTTTATGATTTTATAATACTTATCCCGTTTTTCTCCTACATGTAGTGGAAGAATATTTGCGTCATAACTCATAAACGGTGAAAGGTACAAAATGAAAACAAAGTGCGTTTTACAGAAAACAATCTTAGCTTCTAACAGGAGTAAAACAGAAAAAAAATGATAAGGTTTTTATTTTAGTTTTTTTGCTTCAAAAACAAAAAAATGAGGTACAAAAGCTGAAACTTGAAGTTTGGCAGACCGTATCTTCTAAACTACATACTGTAGAAGAAGCACTGACACATTGAATCAAAGGGCAGGACGTTCTCTATAAATTAGCACCCCGACCATCTTTCTACTGTTTGTCGTTTAGGAGATATAACTATTTTAGTACAAACCTACGTATCACGTACCCTTAGTCCTTTAACCCCGATTATCTCGGAAAGGGTTGAGAATGCACCCCCCTCTGCCATACAATGTTTTTCATTTCTCGGCATGACCCGTCGCCTCCTTCATTATTATCCACCACTTGTGAAACACCCTGTATGTATATTTAATTTTGACGAGTAGGCTAGTCGATTGCAAAGAGAATTTTTATCATTGATTCATGGTTAGTTTTTAAACACACCTAATATTGGAATTGTCGGATCGAAAAGATACCTTATCCTGATAAACAAATCTGAGGCTTAAGACACCTATAAATGTGTATTTATGAAAATTGGAGTACCAATATGTATACTTAATGTCTAATAATAACGCCACGAAATGATGCTTTGAAAAGTTTTCTTTCTCTTTTCTCTCTTCCAGAGTCCTCTCGGAATGGTGGTTGAATAGGTCCGCTCCTCCGCTACTCATATTTCAGGTTAACACTAGGGATGCTGGAAAATACTGCCCT
The DNA here is from genome assembly GCA_963930735.1 of Dioctria linearis. Lineage (NCBI taxonomy): Eukaryota > Metazoa > Arthropoda > Insecta > Diptera > Asilidae > Dioctria > Dioctria linearis. The sequence continues at coordinate 222,783,900 of OZ005740.1, read as the reverse complement.
CAGTGTCATTGGGAGGATGGGGCACAGCAGTGAAGGCAGATCATTTGCGCCTTTATGGTAAGTAAGGGTAAGTGGTGTAGAGTCCCTTCTGGCCGGATGTGGTGTTTCGTTTTTCACGTCCAAAAGTAACTCACTCTCAAGTTATATGCTACCATAACATTCATTTGGTGAGAAAATGGTCATTACAGTAAAAACTCTTTCCTGAGAACTTTATGCTGACTAGGCTTAAAATATGTATGTATTTAAATGATTTTATTTGCAAAGAAAATAATTGTGTTAGAATAAACGGCATTAAGGTACAACGTCTTTTATCTCTAAACAATTTCTTTTTCTAAAAAATATATTTCGAAAATAACAGATTGTGACAACTTATCAGTAGAAAAATAATTTATTAAATAAAATTATTAAATATGTGTAGACTGTAGTGCATACACCAGTTAACATGGAGCTTGAATTGTATAGTTTAGAGAGGCACATTAATATTGCATTAAGGAGTAAAACAAGATATTATTAAATAAAGAAAACAATAACATTCTTTAAAAACATAAAAATACTTTGATTAAAAAATAAATACTTTTCTTAGCTCTAGAAGCTACCTCACATATTTCGTTGCTAAAAGTTAAAGCTAAAGGTCAAAGCCACATTCAAAGTCAATGGTGTTTGTTTTGCACTTATTACAAATATTTGAGTTTACTTTCATTTCAACCAGGGACCGAAAGAGTTATAAGAAATATTTTAAAAGTCTGGTTTTAACACTTTGTTATTGATATTTTATATTTTATCCTCTAATGAAATAGTTAAAAAGAGAATTTTATTTTCTTCTGAGTAAATAACAGTCTTATCTTAAGTTTTATATTTCTCTCCCGGTTTAACATTTAAAAATGAGTTTATATTTTTTCTCTCAAAAAATAAAACTCATAATTCTAGTTTTTCATTTTACTCAGCTTTTAACAGTTAAAATGAGATTTATTTTTTCCTCAAGAAATAAAACTCCTTAATTGCGTTTATCATTTTTCTCAGCATTTAACAGTTAAAAATGAGTTTTATTTTTTCCCTCAAGAAATAAACCTGTCCGAGTAAGGTTCTTAGGGAAAGAAAAATTGGAATCGGCAACCCCTTCTTGATGTTGCTATATATAGCTTTGGTTTTTCACTCTAAACGGCCGTTTTAAAATAAAATGTAAATTTAAGTTCAAAAATAGGACCAATCGGGCAACTGTTTCGTACGGTTGCTATACAAAATTGTTTAAAAAAATTGACAAATTCTATCTTCTAACAAATATATGACAACAAAAATAGAGAACGTCCATTGATAAGTTTTATTTCCTGAGGAAAATAAAAAACTCTGATTATGAGTTTTATTTCTTGAGGAAAAAAATGAAACTCATTTTTAACTGTTATAAGATGAGGAAAATATAAAACTCGAATTATGAGTTCTATTTCCTGAGGAAAAAAATAAAACTCATTTTTAACTGTTATAAAACGAGGAAAATATAAAACTCGAATTATGAGTTTTATTTTTTGAGGAAAAAAATAAAACTCATTTTTAATTTTTATAATAGACGAAATATGTAAAACTCTGGCAAAGAGTTTTATATCGCTGTAAAATAATATAAGTATTTTTTTAACAGTTAAAATTGAAATATAAAAAATATATCTTACTACAATAACAGTTAGGATTGGATTTATATATTAAAATCGAAACTTTCTTGATTTCAACGTAGGCAGCTAGTCTAAGTGCTGTACATAGACCACTTTTGTACTACGGTACTTCCTAGAAAAGAGTTTTTTCGCTCACAAAAAAATAATAACAGTTATTTTCGGTCCCTGATTTCAACATTAATGATTTCGAAAATGTTTTGATTGAAAGTTTTGATAAATAGAAATAGTCTGATTGGTTTTCATGCGAAACCTATCGCTCGACGAAGTGCGCATTGTAAAACAAGTCTTTTGCATGGATGTCTTGAGTAAAATTTTTACACATTTATAAATAGTTTGTTTCAATTTGCTTAGCTTTTATCGATTTATAGTTAACTTCAGTGAAATTAGTTGTCTTCATCGTCCGCCTCAGCAATGATTGTATTTTTTATGACTGTATCCCGTTTTATCAAAAGTTGGTGATATTGCTACAGAGGAATATAATTAGAAAAAAAACATACATTTATCTTGCGGAAATTAAATACTTCTTCATTTTTTATTTCTATAATGCGGTGCTGTAGTTTTGGTGCTAGTTGACAGCTAACTTGCTCCAAGTCATCTAAAGACGCTCGTCTCAACATCTGAAATTATAATTACAATAATTTATGAAGAGTATTGAAAAAAAAAATTGCAACTAAAATTTATTATTCTTATTCTATACGCGACTGAACGCCGAGACCTTTCTAGAGTAGATATCATTATCTTTATAGGTGATATGAACGCTTAAATGGGCGCCGGCAACATCGGCAATGTTAGCGGCATTCGGCCAAACCTTAGAATATATAACAAACACGAACGCTAATGCTAAATATTAAGTGAATCCAGACCAATATTTGTGTTGAGCTCAAGTGTTCTATGAAGAGCTAGCAAAGTTCATGAAGGAGCAGTCAAGTTATTCTAATAACAGTGCAAATTTATTGACATAACTACAGCTGCAATTCATTTATCACTTATAATTCCACTTGTTACTAGTTTTTTTTGCTTGCATCTCATTCTGCTCTATCCTTCGTTATAATCACTCACCTCATCGAGCCAAAAGGGGTACTATTGGCTTCATTCATGTACACGAATTTGATATGATACCTCATCCCTATTTGTTATATGATCTAAGGGCCAAATACTAAAGCTAATAGTGATCCATGCGTTAAATTGTGCAGCTCTGAGTACCTGGTTGTGGGTGGTACGTACTTTTATCACAAAAGCACACATGACCACACCTAGGTGGGTGTCAGGTAATTGTAGTTTGAACACATATAAACTATGTAGCTTGCAAGAGCAGACGCAGAGATATTCTAAAGGACATCCGAAGCTGGACTTGGACGTGATGTCCAGACTGCCAGCATGAGCTGACAGATCACTCGGTAGACAGCGTTGACATGCAGGGCGGCACGCTAGCTCGCCTCGGCTATTGGCGGAGTGTGGGGATTCCACGAAAACTTGCCGCTGTTACCTGCCATATACAAAAAAAAATCGTGCCTAACCAAAAGCCGTCGCACACATCCGGTTCAGAAGGGACCTTCACACTACTTACCCATACTTACTTGAAGGCGCAGGTGACGTACTTTCGGCTGCTTTGCCTCATCCACCCATACGACACTGAGGGCAGCAATTTAATTTCAGCATCCCGGTACTGGAAATAACCTGGTATGCGTTACCAATTTCTGTCGGCCCATTAGGAAAGCGTTTTGTTGAAGCCTGAATCTCTTCTTGATCTAGACCCAATATAGAACAATCTTGAGCCTGTAATGATCCTTTAACGGCAACATAGGAATAAACATCTTCTGAAGGCACGGTATTTATTGTTGTGGCTATTGTATTTGTTCCTCATGAGTGGTTAAAATCACACACGGATGTACTAAATAAACCAAAATCGATTAAATATCTCTTCGCACTATACTTGCAGTCACAGAATTTTGACCGATGTCAGCCTCAAACACGATTATCTTCCCAGACTTCGTTGATTTTCCTCGATTTTTCTTAATCTTGTTCCGCCTTTTTTTCAGCTACTCCGTTCGTGACTTTTCTACAAGAACAAAATTTCTTTGACAGCCAGCGCTCTTCTTCTTCCCCCCATTCAGGTGCGTCCGGCGCGTATAGACACTCCGTCCATATAGAAAGCAGCCCGCTACGACCATAACAAAGCTTCAGAGGAGAACACATTTGAAGTGATTACTACCAACTTGTGGGTGGCATAATGCTAAAGGTTGTTAGAGTGATGAACGTTCCGCACCAGAAACATCTTAAGAACAGTATTAAATCCACTTGCAATCCATAACGACAGCAGATGAAAGAATTATTTCTTCAAAGCTCAAACAGGAGCAATAAGCGACAGCAAATATTAGCAATGAGAACATGAAACCCTTACGAATTGATGAAAGTATGGACCACGTCTATCTTCCCAGACTATTGAACGGAAGGTATGAGAATAAAAATGTCAAATGGATCCAACAAATAACTGAAAGAACAGAAGATGGTAATTTTTGTATAAATTAAAAAATACAGCCCCTCCTGCTGTAAAGCTTTTCGATTCAGTAGAAAGGAAGCTCATATGGAAACTGCTACGTCAACGCAGAAGTCTTCCAAAGGTAATAAGGTTAATAAAGGCTTCTTACATCCTTAATGTCTTACTGGTTAGATGTAAATTGGGATTAACCGTAAATTTAGATTATGCTGATGATACTTACTGGCACACGCACAATAAACTACAGATGCTTTTGTTGTCTTGGTAGCATATGTACTGAATTTGGTGACTTGATATCTTCAACATTACAAGGGTACCAATAAACTGGAATCCACTAGGAATACGTCATACAGAGAGATCCATTTTAAAATAAACAGTATAAACTGGAAAATTGTGGATTAAATTAAATGCCGTCTTCTTCGATACAGGTAATGCTGAATTGTTTCCAAATTCCATATAATTTAAAACATCGGACCGGAAATCACAGAGTACTCAAGAACTAATAACACACTACTGTCGTGTCCCTATGCAAATAAAATACGGACTTTACCTTTACTTAATATTTTATTTAAAAACAAAACGGACCTAACTTATGTACTCGCACGCAGGCGACCGTACTGTTAGCAATTAAACCCCCGAACTCGTCATACCATCGAAGTCTCGCGATCAGTTAACCTGTATACGGAAGCGAATTTGACCTTGCGACTATGTAATAACTTACTTCCAGCATTGCAGTCGCGATTTGTCAACAATAAATAAATGTAAGTATTCACCGGTAAAGGTGAGTTACTTAGCGATTATTCATTGCGTCATCGGCGACCACCACCTGTGTTATTGTTATTACACAGCGCCGCTTCTTGCTAACAACAGACAAAAGCAGTACCTCACTGTGCGAAGTGATGTGTCCAGTAATTATCCATTGCGTCATCGCTATATGCAGCTGTGGTGTTATCATTTGAGCAATAATGTAATAGCAAGTACCTCACTGTGCGAAAATGAAATGCTGGGCGATTACTCATTGCCTAATAATCCCAACAGCTGCCGATTGCTTCCGCCTCCGGTACTAGAGAAGCTGGGCCGCGACACTACAGAATATCAAAGATGAAGACAATTCTTTAATAGGTGCATTTCGTTTTTCTAAATAGCTTCAGAATTATATTGTACCTCTTCTAAAATATTTATTATAACAGCACCTTAATAGTGGTTCTTCTTGAAAAGAATCTTTATTTAAAAAAAAACCGACAAAAATCTAATTGTTCAAATTTAAAGGCTTATAATTTTCCAATGAGGTTAAGAAATCTATATATACCGGAGTGTCTACTATTGAATGAGGTAGCCTCCATAAATAACGTCAATAATATGAAACAAAAAACTACCCAAAATTCTTCAAGTACAATAGTGTGCGTCAGACTAAAAAAAATGCCTTTTAGGAACCTTTTTGAAGAAAATACGTCTTAAGACTAAAACACAACGTGAGCGAAACGCCAAATAACCCCGTAAAAAACGCTGTCATGTGATTCTAATAACACGTGATCACAATGTTTACAATACCGTTCGGCGTTGTCGTCGAATTTATGTGAAACTTTTCGCGCGTAGAGATTGTGTTTAGCAAAATTATGATTTTGAGTTGCGTTCATATGAATTGTTTAACGTTTATCGTAATTATATATTTTACTTGATATATTAAAAATATCAGCCAAAAAAATACAATCCCGTGGAAAATATCAAAATTAGTTATAAAAAATGGCAGAAAAGTTAATTGAGGCGGTAAAATGCCACCGTATATTATACGAATAAACGCATCCGCATAGAAATTTAACTCCAGCTGGGTTTCTCTATGTTGGCTATATTTTTTAAACTCTTCATAAGCCAAGAACGCAACACAATTTTTTAATTTATTCGTTGACATTAATCTTATTTGTAATTCAGCTCTTGTTGTGCTCGTGTCGTTTCCATTGTATTTTCACTGACGTTTCAACGACATTATTTATCGTGTCGCTCACATTGTGTTTTATGCTTTAGTTTTCCAATTCTATGTTGTTAAAAATTTTGTAGACGATTTCAAAATCCTCAATTGGCTTCAGGTTACGGCAATTCAATCGATTTTAACTTATTCAAAGAATTTCAAACAGTTACATAAAAGAAATTTTAAAGCCCGTATAAATAAATGGTTGAAAACTTGAGAAGGATATTGCAATAAGAAAACATAAATGATAATTATAAACGAATACACACCTTTCCGCTACTCGTTGAATAATCAATAGACTTATTGTTCGGTGAGCATGATAATTTTCTTATTGGCGATGGACCATCTAAGTCTAAATTATCCAACATTTGTATCATACTGTGTCTCCTAGACAGCGTTACTAAAGATTGTCGATGTTTGGAGTGTCTACCTCCTTTTCCCATTCGTATATCAATTGCTTTAAAGTGATTTTGTAATGCTAAGCCTAATTCAGGACAAGAGTCATCATCCATCTAAAATGCAAATTTCAATTATTTTTAATCCAATTAATGTCGCTTACATCTTACAATGACTTTGCAGTCTTTGAACATTGTGTATCCATCACAACCTCCATACATGTAACTTTTAATACAGATTTTGTAAGCTTGCCCGAAGTTCAAAAATTCATCACCTATTTGAATTAGGTGCGGATCGACTCTCTCGCCGGTTGGTTTTGATGGATCAAATACAAACGCTATTCCTGAAACCTTTAAATAAATAGGAAGATTTCATTAGTACATTTATAATGTGTTAGATTGAAATAGGGGTTGGAGTGGAACTGGAACAAAGTTAATCCAATCCTATCAATGCATTAAATTGACTTTGTTAGTCCTTTCAAGCCGATCCTCAGTTTCAATTCGGAATTTAAATGTACTATATCTATGCAATTTAAGTAAATATAACAAATAAAATGTATTACTATTAATAATTACCTGTGGAAATCTTCCTTCGAGTTTTGGAAAAGCTGATACAGCATTCTCTAGAGCTGCATGTATAACTTTTCCATCCACTTCCAGCACTATTAATGGATCTCTCATTGGAATAATATTTACTAAGTCTTTCAATGTAAATGGGCCAGGTGGATGAATTTGATCCGATCTAAATGTTCCCGAATTTATTATCGCAACATCTGCCCCTGTTGCAGCTAGAACCACATCGCAGACCCAATCTCCTAAATTTGTCTCACAAGTTCGTATTTGAGAAAATCTTCCATCCAATTCTACTGAGAAATTTCCAAAGACTTCTGTCATTTTTGAATCGATCATTTCTGTAAAAAAAATTAATTTCGCAATAAATATCACCCAAAGAACTACAAGAGCTTGTAATACAATCGATAATCCATAATTTGTTTAAATTTAATAATATCATTTTAAATAAATCTTTTATTTGACTTCACCAAGCCATTTAATTGAATTTCTGTTTTAGTACTAAGTATCGCTCAAATTGTTATTACTTTAAGTTTAACTTTATAATAGTTTTTGAATAAGTGCCTTAGATTAATAAACATTAATTTTGGGATAACCTCAAATGTTATTTTTATTTTGAATTTATGATGTCACCAGTTGTCTCTTTCTATTGCACGTAACACTGCCCCCTTCTTAAACTTGTTCGTCCCGAACAACAGGTGGTCCACGGTCTTGATGCTCGTAGTATTGACACAGCGCAGCGGTCCAAATGAACAATTTTGTGCTTGCCTCTTGTGCCACGCTGAATCCTGTATACCACGTCATTAATTCTAGTTACTATTGAATATGTTCATTCCCAGTGTTGTTGCAATTTTGGAGAATTACGTCGTTTCGGGTTGTACAGCCAAACAAGATCACCTTCGTTAAATCCTGCTGAATTCGCACGTAAGTCATAACGTGTCCTCATCCGATGGGTACTTACTGCTAATTTCGCCCCCGTGGCCCTTTGTACATCAGCTTTCAGTTTCAATGGGGCTCTGACATTACACTTGTACATTTCCTTTCTGCTGCTACGTGGCGGCCCTTTGTAAGAAGCACACACAGTGCATCTGCGACACCACTTCTCTACATCCTCCTTGGCTACATATGCCAATAAAACTTTTCTCGTATTATAGAAATTGTTTTATTCACTCCCAAATGTTCTCCAGATGCTCCACGATGCACTTTACCTAGAACCTCGTTGACCTTTGATGCCGGCACGACTATTTGCATTCGGAACGATTTACCGTTAGGTGCTTCCCACTTGCGTTTTAATATGCCGCATTCAACATGAAGAGAATTCCATTGAGCCCAGTAGCTTTCAGCTCTTCACTCATCCTCGAAATATCCTTCCATTCTGGTTTTTCTATGTCTACTTTCCAAGCAAGAATAGGTGAAATGTCCGGATCTTCTCGTTGTGCTGTTCGCAGGTCCTCGTTGTCCCAACCTGTAGATGGTTCCACGGATACCAACTGTATAGTAGCTGTTTTCTCATTTCCTTTCTCCCAGCCATAATGCTTACATTCAGGTTTCCATTGACGTTGTACCAAGGCTTCTGCATTTCCATAGATACGTCCTTTTCTGTGTTGGCTCTCAAAGTCATAAGGTTGGATTCTAGTCTCCCTAAGAATAGTTTGCTCTCTAGCTCGCCAACTTGTACGTTCTTCTGTCCCTTTCTTTTCTGTTGGTTCCTTTCGACGGCGTTTCCTGCAGTCGCTTTGAAGGTGTCCCAATTTATTACAATCCCAACATCGAAGAACACTACGTGAAGGGGTACTCAGTGATAACTACAATCAATTGCAAGTCTGCTGCTCAGCTCGATATCTTTCCAATTCCACTTTCCTCTCTTCATCTAGAGATTCCACTCGTCGGCGTTTTCTGCAGTCTCTTTGTAGGTGTCCTGGTCTATTACAATTCCAGCATCGAACGATACCACGCAAAGGTGAGCTCTGGGATGACTGCATTCTATTACAAGTACATTTGTCCACCGAAATGTCTCTCATTCGTACTGCACTCCGCGAAGCTTGTCTGGCGGATTCATACACTAATGCATAGGCTAGTGCTTCTGCTGTTGATTTCTTTCCTGCTAGCCTCAATGATTGTTGTAAATTTTGATCTGTAATAGCGTTCACAAATGCCTCCGTCGCCACTTCATTGAGAAAATCCGCATTCACGCTGGAGTATGACAGATGCGCTAATCTTTCTACATCTGCCTGCAGTTGTTGTAGTGATTCGCCATGTTTTTGAATCCTGTTGCGCAACTGTAGGCGATATACTTGCTGCATGTGCTCATCTCCGTAACGTAATTCTATCGCCTGTACTAATGAAGAGTAATTACGTTGATTTTCAGTCGGTACAGTTTGTAAGAGTTCTGACGCAGGACCTCGAAGTGCTAACACCAGAGCTATAGCTTTGTCTTCATCATTCCATCCATTTACCTCTGAAGCTGCCTCGAATTGTCTCTTGAAGATATGCCACGAATTTTGTCCATCAAATATGGGAGGTTTCATTCTACCTGCACCGGATATTTCAGTTGCTCCGCTTAGAGGCTGACGATGCTTTATTCTTTCCAGATCTGATTTAAAACTGTCAAGCTGCTCGGTGACTTTTTGTTGAGCTTCCGCCACTTCCTGCTCGATTCCTTCAATTTTCAAATTTTGTTCGTCTAATGAGTTTTTCAGGAAAGTCTTCTGTTCCTCCAAACGAGTTTCTAGACAATTCTCCAAAGAGATCTTTTGTTCGTCCAAACGGGTTTCCAGAGATTTCTTTTGTTCCTCAAAATCAATCTTTTGTTCATCAAAACGGGCTTCCATAGATTTCTTCTGTTCATCTAAACGTGATTCCAGAGAATTCTTTTGTTCGTCGAGAGAATTCTTTTGTTCGTCCATAGATTTCTTCTGTTCATCTAAACGTGATTCTAGAGAATTCTTTTGTTCGTCCATAGATTTCTTCTGTTCATCTAAACGTGATTCTAGAGAATTCTTTTGTTCCTCGAGAGAATTCTTTTGTTCCTCGAGAGAATTCTTTTGTTCGTCCATAGATTTCTTCTGTTCCTCGAGAGAATTCTTTTGCTCATCAAAACGGGCTTCCATTTTACTCATTAAAGTACTCAAAAGCTGTTCCATTTTCATCGCAGGCGCTTCTTCAACTTCGATTTCTTCCAAGTTCTCTTCGAAAACAAATGTTTCAGGATTCTTTCCTTCCTCTATCAAAGATTGTCTAAGTCGCTCGACTAGAACTTTCTTTATGCCTGTCGTTTGTAATGACCGGTTCCCTAACTCCACTTTCAAATCCTGCGTTCGAAGCTCGTCCACTTTGCGCCCCATTACTGTAGTATAATATAAATTATTTTCCAGAACTTTTAAAATTTAACACAATTTCTCAAAATTAACCACTCTTTTAATTTTTAGTCAATTGCCACCACTTTATTTCGCGAAGTTATTTCACTTCTGACACCAGTTGTTGCGAGCGTGGCCTTTGGTTCGTTATTTAAAACACAATATTAAATAATTAATATATAAGTTCTTTATTACACTTAAATCATATAAAGTTCACAAACATTTATTTAATCAACTCAACTCTAATTATCGCTAACACTGTACTTCCAATTATCGCAATCTAATTACACACTATCGCTTCTTTATTGCTTTCGCTTCTTAACACTGCAACGTCTAAGACAAGACTCTTTCCTGGCGATGACAACTGCTATATTTATACCCTAGAAACACTCCAGATTAATCTGGAGTGTTCTATTCCAAAAGCTTCTTGACTATTCTATTTGTTCTATTCCTGAACTTTCATAATCGATTCTCCGAACCTGAAGTCATTTACTCTCCGAACCTGAAGTTGTTTATTGCCGTAGATGTCACCAGTTGTCTCTTTCTATTGCACGTAACAATATATACAGATACTCCCGAAAAAAATAGACTGATAGAAATAGAAAGAGCAAAAGAGATGAAGAAACAAAAGCAAGAGAGAAAACGAAAGGGTAAAGAGATGAAACACGCGTTAAATTTGCTATCACACACAAATAAAAAAACCAAACCAAAGAAGCAGAAGAAAACTGTAGAGACTGATAGTCAAGGTGAGACTGACATAAGTTTAAGAGAAAGTTCTTGTTCTCCCTTAGAAGAGATGTCTGAACGACCTGATTGAGAACGAAATTCCAGTTATGATGGAAAACATTAAAGAAGAAAGCTTTGGGTTGGTGAAGTTCGAAAAGAAAAAGACTGTTTTGCATTATATAGGACAGGTGGTAACTAAATACCCCATTTAATATAAAGTTTCATTTCTGAGAAAGAAGCCGAGTACCTGGAAATTTGTTTTTCCCAATACCAAAAACGAAGGAGCAGTTTACTTATCAGACGTGGTCTGTCTGATCTGCCTATACTGAAGAACAGCTAATATCTTTAGATTTGAAAAAGATCTTACTCTATGTATAATGTCCAATAATTACTATGTTTAAGGTTTATTCTGTGTTAATTTTGAACTCATTAAATGTTTAATTTCATATAAAAAGCCTTTTCAATTACTGTGTAGGGAGGCTCCCCACTATTTACGATTGTACCCTACTCTACGTACGAAGTTACCCCTCGTGTGGGGTGCTTTCGTACGATTTCCATTTTTTGGGAAATTCATCATTTCTTTGCCATGTTACTTTGTATCAACAATGAGCTACACTACTATTAAAGCCAGCTATGTAGATAATTTAGCAGCATTGAAATTATTTTGAAATATCTATTAGTTTTGCTTTTACATGATTTAGTGTAAAAAGTGTACGAATCTTACTTGCTCTCCCCTACTCTGTAGGTAGATACTAACAAGTTATATAAAGCTCGAAAACGTGGTTGATACATACATACATAAATTTTTTCGCCTAAGACTATTGGGCTTAGCAAAGATAACATATTTGCTTGGTATACTGTTTTGCACTTTAAGCAGGATTTACATTATGATGACATGGGGTAGTTTAGACGGTGTAGTTCTTGCGCGCCACGCACGAAAATGGTAGGAGAGGGAGATGAGCGGAGATGGGGGAGGGCGCGCACAGAACAGCGACTGAGCATCGAGCGAGCATCGAGCACGATCATGAAGTTTTTATCAATTCCTCTTTCACTTGTTTTCTATTCATACAGGTGAGTTCAGAAAAATTGTTATTTTCAGCAGTTCCTCTTTCGAATGTTTTTGCATTCGGGGGAGTTCAGGAAATTTTTTAACATCAGCTGATCATTCAAAGATGTCGTTGAAAAATATTATGTGCAATTGTTAATCCGGGATGCTCATTTATTGAAGTGTGGACCATTGATGTGTGATTGTTGTGTGATTTAAATTCGGGATTTTAATTTGTGAAAGCTTAAAACAATTACAGTGAAAATATTGTTTGATTTTCTTGTTTTTAAATTGAGATTTTTCCGCCAATTATTGGAAAAACTGTTGTTGTGTTATCAAAACTTTGAAAACTTTTATAACACTAAACACAAAGACTATATAAAAAGAGACAAGAGAGAGAAATCCCTTGAAATAATTTGCAGTGCACTGCAAAAAAGCAATAGCGCAAATACGGTGGACCACATACGCAATAAAATACAAAATTTTCTAAGCTCAAAGCCATTTCCATATCTTCTTCACTGCTAGAACTCATATTCATGTGTAAAATTGAATCATTAGAGTTTTGAATGCTATTATTATATGTTCATAAACATACCTTTCAAAATGCGCAAGATATTTACTAAAAATATTAGCAGTCCAAATAATTTTCAGTTAACGTGAACGCCACCCAGAGAAGAATGTCAAAGACGACGAAATAAGCGATTAAAGAACGCTCTTGTTTTCGCGCGCGCCGTGCAAAAACTATACCGTGTTAACGCACAGCAAGTTTTTCCCTTCTTGAACAAAAGATAATAACCGATCACGTGACGCAAAAACTACACCGTCTAAACTACCCCCATCCAATTTTTATAGAAATTGTGAGGGAGATAGTTTATTGAAATTTAAATGCTGCGGAAGCAATTATTGCAATACCTCACACGTACAGTTCCCTCTACTTTTTATGGCAAAACTCTTAAATTGTCAAACTGTCTAATTGGAAATTGTCAAGTTTTTAATCGTTTTTTCGTAGATATTCAAAGACGGATCATGAAAAGAAGTATAATTTTACAATTTCTAAAATATTGTATGAAAGCACGAAGGAGTTCGAAGCAAAGGATGAGATTATATCGAAAAAATTTCTCGCAAAATATCAGGTGGTACTGTAATTTTCATTTAATATTTATTTCATATAATAAACAAAAAGCTCACTCAAGTGCTCACATGAAAATAATTCCACTCCACTACCGAACTAACGCCGGTGAAGATAATTTCAGCCCGGTTCGTGTTCACATGACGGATTATCGCAAAGGCGGAATAATTCTAGCAAAAAACTACCTCAGAAATAACTTCAATATTTTCTATAAAGAAATATTTAATACCTTTCTATTTCGCAATATTTAATTACAAACTCAAACCTTACTTTTGTTTATTTCGACAAATAATTTTACCTTACAGATATGTATGTATATGCCATAAAATTATAGTAACAAAACAGCAATATGGCAGCTCCAGTAGTCGAAATTGACAAATTAGGGCTGCCAAAAACAATGTTTTAGTTGCAGTAACTATAAAAACTCCCTATGCTTGAGATCTTTTTATGGTTCCGGACACCCACACAGTGACAAATCGGCGTCTGGAAAGAATTCAGGACGCGTTTGCTTCCCTCGTCACTCGTAAATAAATTTCCGTATACGATGTACTATCTCCCTCACAATTTCTGTAAAAATTGGATGTCATGATAATGTTAATCCTGCTTAACTTCTATTTACCTGCTGTGATGACTCTGCAGCACAATGCTTGGAAGTTGAAGTGGATTTGGTTGCCTGTTACAGGATAATATTCCGACGGCAGAACTAGGGGAATGCCGTCAGGGTTGCCCTTCGTCTAGGTCGGCCCACTGAAATTTTTTAGGCACTGGGCAAAATCGACAAAAAAAACAAGTGAAAATCGCCCAAAAATTGTCATACAGAAATCGGAGAAACTTGTAATGAAATATCACCGAAAATTTTGGGGGATTCTTCAATATTTTCGGCAATACATCATTTTATTGTTTGGGTTAAAATGCATTATAATATAATGGCAAAGTACTTTGAAATGAAGAACACCTTTGGAACATTTTTCATTTTTATAATTTCAGTAATTCGCGATAGCAATAGTTCTACAATAGAATTGAGTTTTTAGCGAGAAATAGTCAGTCTGTGATAAAAAAGAAACATTCATCCATCAAAACGGTACTACTTACTTGACGGAACTTTTAAAGCTGCGGTTCGGGACCCGAAGGTCGTTATTTTCTTGCTCGTATTAAGCAATTCTTGAATTTTATTTTTCTTTATCGACTTTGTCGAAGTCAAAAGGAATGAATGGTTATAATTTAAGCAGTCAATTCTTTAAAAATAATTAAAAAGCTCTTGAATCTCTTGAATCTTTCATTTTTCGTTTTTAGGCTTTATTTCAAAAAGTAATTGGGACATAATTTATGGATTATTATACCCCAGATGAAATCTATAAGGTGGGTATCCCAAATTTGTCATTCCGTTTGTAACGCTTAGAAATAAAGGTGGAAGAGCAAAATGGATTAGACACATTTTTGCATGTCCGTCCTCACGATAACTCAAGAGCGCGTTGACTTAGAGAGCTGAAATTTTGCAAACGGACGCTTAAAATAAAACGTAAATTTAAGTTCGAAAATGAAACAAATCGGGCGGGCATGGTTGCCATACAAAAATTCGATTTTGCACTATATATTTCGGCACTATCTGAGAGCGCGTCGACGTGGAGAGTTCAAATTTTGTACACGGCGTTTTCATAAAAATTGTAAATATAATTACAAAATTGGACTCAATCGGGCACCCCTTCTTGATGTTGCGATATAAAAATTTAAGGTTTTTACGTACACTGTGAAAGCCATCAATCAGTCCTAGACCTTTTTATTGTACTGAATAGTTCTTCAGAATATGCAATTCTATGAAATTGATTATAATAATTTTTATTGTTCGACGAACCGTTCTAGAAATATCTGCGAAAAGCACTTCTACAATCAAACTCACAGAAAGAGCTGACCGTACGAAATTACATACGGCCATTCATCTAGGTTATCGTAAGAATTGGTCTTGGACCAATTCGAGCTTTTTTACTTGTTTTTCATTTCATATTGGGTCTCATTTCATTTACATTTAGATATTATTTCACTTTCTCTTATGGGCTCTATTTCAAAATGAATTCTTAGCCAAAGTTTTTGGGTGACTTTTGACTTCTGCTTCTTGGGCGATTTTGCCAGTGTTACTTTTTTAGTTTTGACCACTAGCGCCACCAAAAAATAGCAAAACATATATTGCGCGCTCAGTGGCATGAAAATTACATACTTTTTTAGCATCAGTTAATACGATTAGAAAGTGAAGCGAAAATATACAACGTCAAGGTAAGCATTGTGGCCTCGTTTTCGGTTAAACTCAAACAGAGTTATTTTCTCTAGTAGTAACAGATCGCACTATTTCATCAGCCCAGAGGTGGGTGAAGTGAAGAAGCCTTGGGTTCAGCTACTTCAACGTAGTGCGAGGTGGTAACTACTGTTTGGTGGGCTAAAAGCTGATCCCAATCCAAGCCAAGGTGGAACAGCATAAATGCCGATGGCTTCGTGGCGCTCTGTCGCTAGTATGCGAACTCTGGATACCAAGCGCTCTCCAGTTTCAATTAGTATTCCTGTAGTAGTGCGGAGCTCTGGTGCAGGTGACAGTTTTTCTCGCTCAACTCGTGGAGCCATGTATTGAAACCTTCTAAAAATAATACCACTTCACTGTGTGTAAAAGATTCACGGGTGTCTGAGGAATCGGGGAATTGAATCCCTGAGAGCTCGACATCTATGGAAAATCTCTTCTTGCCGGGGAGCTCGGCTGGTGAGGGCTGTGTGACTCCTATGGAAATCGCAAATGCTCCTCATGGGTCGGGTCATCCCAGCACGCTTGGGCCTGCTAGAGTTGAGGCTACAGTGTCGAAAGGCGCTGATGGTAGCGATCGAAGCGAATCTTTCCGAGGCAGGAATCTCTTTGGCGCAGAGGAAATGAGAGGGAGAAATGCTAAAGAAATGGCTAATTCTGTCCCTGGGCCTTCTCCTAAATAGTGAATATAACAGTAATGGGGGGGGGGGGGTTCGGTACTGTTATTTTTTTTTATGAAAGATATAAAGCATTAAGCTTCATTTGGCATTTGAATTAGAAAAATCGGTTCCTGCGTTCTCCAGATCTTTTTTTGAAAATGACGCTTCATCATAAAAAAAAATTCTAATCCCCCTAGGAGGAGGGTGGGGCATGGTAAGGGGAAACAGAAAATATGGGTGAGCTATTTTTGTATTCTATACAAACTGTGAAAGTTTCATCCAAATCGCAGATGGTCGGCTTGTTAATAGTATTCAGCACTGGGGTGTGCCACATAGAGTAGTAAATTCCTCCGATGCGGAACACATTCGCCAAAGTTATTTAGCACCGAAAGAGTTAAGGAGCTTGTTCCAGCTTTCATTAGACCAGTTCTTTTACTTAAGGAATTATAGTGCATTGGCATGATACAAAGATTAACAAGGTATGGTCGATTCACGGTATATAGAGTAACAAGGTATGCGTACTAGCTATTCTGACACTTGAGCTGCGACGTCACGGTATCACAGGTCATATGAAGACTTTAGAAAAATTATTAAAATAAATTAACTCGTAACAGCTTTGAAAAAATAAAACGAATGGCATCATAGTAAATAAAAATTACAAAATATAAATTAAATTGTAATTACCTGACAGCTTAATAAAGAAAAGTAATACTTTTTCCCAAGCGATCTGGTAAAAAATTACAGACATTTTAATTCGTGCAGAAAGTGTTAATATTTTGTTCATGATTGCTAAAACTAATATAAATATAAAATAAAAAAATAATTAATATAAATGCCATGTTAAAGTCGTGATGTCCGGTCGTGGTTCATCTGAGAATATAGAGACAACAGGAAGTGTTGATACCTGCATGAGCGTGGATTTTTTCAGCGTACCGTGAAGTAGGTCAGAATTATATTGAAGAAAGAGACAAATGTATTATCAGCTGTCAAACGAAGTTTCCTAATTTGCAACAATTTGAAACTAATTTAAAACTTGTGAAAAGTGAAAGATATTTTATTTAAAAATAGTGCAAAATAAAGTAAAGAGTGTAAGTAATTATCTGTTGATATTATAGTGATAAATTTTTAAGTGATGTTCATGTATTTTCAGAATGAAGTGTTCGGTGAAAAATTGCCACAACAACACCAAGGTACGACGTGGGAAATCATTTTTTAGGCAAGTATAGTTATAAAATATTATTTTGTGTACTTTACACACATTTTTTTATATTAAATTAAATTAAAAATACATAACACAAACGATGAAATACCCCAAAATTCGTACATCTGTGGCGACGCGTCAGTATTCGTCAACATTTCCTTTCTGAACGTTTGACCAGCCACTGTATAAATCACATAATTTATTTCGTTACCACTGAAATCTTAAAAAGCACGAAAAGTTAATACAACTTTGCGTCAAATTTGTGCGTATTATCATGATCAAAATTGTACATAGTTTGAGAAAAAGCATAAATTTAGGTAATGACGTATCAAAAATAAAGATTTCGGGGTTTTATATATATGTAATTAGCTTTAGAAAACTCTCGAATTCATGAAATTTGCAAAGTTTGGTACAAAACAACGTAATAATGGTACATCAAGTAGATAAATTTGTACTTGAAGATGGAATATCTTGAAGTGTGAAGAGAAAGTGACGGAGGGAAAACTAGTAAAAAAGTTTTGGTTACTAATATATATTCGTTTGAAAGTTGCTATTTTTAGAGAGGAATAATAACTACCAAAATTATGATATTATTGCAAAGAAAGTTCAATTTGTGACAGATATCGAACCTTTTTCAGTTCATTTTGGAAAATTCGAATTGTGTAGTGCAATGATAAAAGAAATATAGTGAATAATGTTAACCATGGAGCGGCAAAAATTTCTTGTTTTTATATATTTTGCATACAATTTTGCGTTTTTAATTCCTTTCATCACCGTCAGATGGAATGATGTGCTTTCGGAAAGCATTCATTTATTTTGAAAGCTCTGCGGGCTGTAGTCTGCATGCTCGTAAAGTGTATGTCGCCATTTTCTGCATTAGGTATACGTGTGTAGATTTCACGGAATATTTTAAGTTTTATCATTGCTAATTTGTTATTTTTGCTTAGGAGGCGAGACTTTTTTTGCAGTTCTATTTATAATCTATTTGATTTGTGTATAATTGTGAGTAACTATTATTTAATCATGGGACGTATTAGTAAAATTCGGTCCAATAATACTATGAACTAAAGAGGAGAAAGCTGAATTTGCTAGGTATCCAAATTTGTGTATATGAAAAGGAAATAATCCTATGTATAAGGCCGTTACACAGAAAATCGATCAATTTTGTGTAAATTTGTGAATGGACCATATTTCATTTTAATTGAATCTTACAGGAAGTTTGGCAATATTGAAAATAGTAATATTTTGTTGCGATCCATTCATGACCAAGATACGGTCTTTTGAAATTTAAAAAAATGTGGCAAATTTTGCTTAGTAGATGTAACTTAAAAAATTCATATTTTATGAAATAAACGTTACTTATTTTGGGAAGCTTTGAGGTTTGCGAGAAAAATTAATCAAGGTAATTTTTCTGAAAATTTGGATATTTCGGTTATCCATGAATATCTCAAAATGTGCAATACCAATACCATTCCAATTCCATATAAGACTTATAAATGAAGCGAACAGTACAAATAGTTCGCTTCAATCGACAGAACAATTTGTTCTCTCTAATATTTGGGAGTTCTACAAGCAAGTACACAAAAGAAAACAGCTATTAACTCCGACTATGGTAATCTTGTTGAATTATATTCCTTGAAAATGAAAAATTTTATGCGAACAAAATTGAGGAATTAGATAGAGATAAAATTTTATATAGTCTTACACTAAAATTGAGTTGGAAACTCTACCAGACATAGCTCTACCTGGAATTTCTGTTGGTCAATTCAAATTTAACTCTCGAATGTAGTTCTTTGGTTATCTAGTTAGTAAAATGGTAAAACTGACAAAATCTGAACATTGCCAATATTATATGGTATATTACAAGTCAGAATCCTCGGAAGAGTTTTATTTCATGACCGGCTTCAGTAAAATAAAATTTGCCCAAGCAATAAATGGCGCCAGATAAATTACATGGAAAAGTGTCTGGCCAATAGCACAGAGCGCATACATTTCGTTCTCCACTTGCCTGTTCCACACGCAGAAATATTTTAGAAAGTTCCAAAAAATTCGATGAAAACTTTTACAGACAAAATCTAAAATCTCGCCATGCCTATGCGATCCTACTGCTGTGCGGATGCCCGAAATGCTTTTTAGTACAATGCAGACGAATACTACAGCTTCATATAGCTTTTAGTGATTTGTTTCAATTTTCAACTTGCATACTTCTATGCGTTTATGTCTGACTGTGCTTTTGAGAACAGAAATCGTGAGCTTTTTTTTGGTGGTAACCCCCCTTAAGTTCTCAGCTAGCAATACTTTGTTGGGTTTGGAAAGCCTTAGCTAGGTAGGCGACGATTGACAATAGAAATTAATTTAGTGGATAAGAAAATTCATTCACGTCAGAATTGTTGTATAGAGAAGTTGTTATTTGTCGCTATAAAAGATTATAACGATTTCAATTAATTCCTGTGAAGGAAACTTTAATAAAGGACAGATAGAATAATTGGACTGGATTTCGCTGAAGGCTAATGTAATATGCCCGTTCCCGTGACATCAACGCTATTATCTTTCTTTCCTTTTTTTAGGCCTTTCCTTTCAGAACAGCCCATCCAGAGTGTACTTTCAAGAACACTGAAGTTATCGATGTTACAAGTGTTACTTTTGATTGGGAAGAATGCCATCTCGGCTGGTTGCTGCTAACTAAAGAAGGCTATAGGTCAAAACCATAAACTCGCGCCTCTCAGCTATATAGCACGGTTGAGACAACCTACCCACCGATAGAATTTGACGGCCCAGCTTGGCTAGATTCTCCAACTGCCCTCATCAGCTACGCCTCGACTAGCTATTAACTGAGGAAACATATTGGTTGCCGACGAAATATATAATAATATAATAAGGCTAACTTCACACACCAGTAACGACAGAAGTGATCTGTCAAGGTTTGTCCAGTTTGACATAGGGTCAACTGGTCATTTATGTTCTGTTCAAACGCTATTATTCACTTCGCAGAAGGCTGATTTAAATTGACTAATGATAAAACTTTTAGTCACACTTCAAATACAAGATTACATTATCCTGTGGTTGTACTGAGAACTGTGTTGGTGCTCTCATCCAAGGGTATACGACTTCTTCAAGATATCCAGGGTAGTCAAACCGAACTACTGTTTTACGCCAACTACTACCGGTGTTTACAGACATCCTGTAGAGAGATCTGCTGGTTTCAACTCACCCGAAGTATCACTTACTTACATCTGATCAAGATAACTAGTGGAGGCTGAGGTCGTGAACCGACTTAAGGAGTACCACTAAATTGGTGACCCCGACGTGATATGAAGCAACGGAAGAAGATTTTTAAGAAAAGGTTAGATAGGGTAGAAATATTATATTAAATTTTTGGGTTATATTACACTTTTGCATATTGCACTTCCAGTGTTTACATACCTTAATATAAAGGTTATTCGTTCTATTATATTGATAATTTTGACACATTTAAGTTTGTAATTTTCTTACACTTTATGGGGCAGTTAGCCCATTATGGTTTTCAGTAAAGTATATATAAGCTTTCCACGCTCAAGAACGTCTTGTTAGAATTTTCTTGTGCTTCGTTGTACGACACATTTTGTAGAATTTCCGCACATTCCATCATTTCAATTTGCGATTAGTCTTTCTTTAGTTCACCTTGAAATGGTCGAAAGTCTAAAGGAAAACGCTTTTAAATGCCCACTTAATGATGACACATTGATTGAGTCCAATGGTTCTCTGTCAGTAACCATGCCACAAACAGCAACATTGGGTGCGGTGTCGGTCAAGCCAGCACCATTTTGGAAGAACGATCCAGAGCTGTGGTTCCTCCAACTAGAGGCACAGTTCGAATTGGCCGGGATTAATCAAGACAAGACAAAATATTATTATGTTGTTGGTGCGCTCGACGAGGGTGTTGTACGATTGGTGAGCGAATTTTTCCGTACAACACCGGCGACAAATAAGTATGACCTAATCAAACAAACGTTAATTTCCAGGATTTCTGGTAGTGTCAATCAAAAACTTAAACAGCTTCTAACAGAGCTCGCACTGGGCGACGCACAACCTTCTCAACTGCTCCGTGAGATGAAAGCACTAAACAATAACCAACTCAGCGAGGCGGTATTAAAGTCGCTCTTGCTGCAGCGTTTGCCAGCAAGCATGCAGGCGATTCTAGCCTGCAACCCTGGTACACTTGAGGTGTTGTCCGCATGCGCTGACAAAATTACCGAAATTAGTCCCAGGACAGAGGTGTTTTCCATAGCTCCTACACCTGACAATCATATTTTAGATTTGGAGAAGAAGTTGCACAGCCTCACTTGTATGTTCGAAAAGTCTCTGACTCTTCGCAAGTCGCCTAGGCAAAACACATCAAGAAGTGTATCTAGGCACCGATCCTCCTCTCGGCAGTCAACATCCGACTCAAATTCAGATATCTGTTGGTATCATCGTAGATACGGAACCAACACAAGAAAGTGTATCTCCCCTTGCAAATTTAAGGGAAGTAAGTTTAGTTCAACGCCACAAGGCGTTATTGACGGTAATCAAGGCCCAAATTAAATTGCCCTCCGCCATTAACGACGGGTGGATGCGGCACACATAATACTCGTCTTTATATATTTGACCGGACTTCAAAAAGAAATTACCTAATAGACACGGGAGCGGATGTTTCCGTTATCCCAAAAACCCCTCTACATCCTTACCCAAATTCTGTTTTGTATACTTAGACGATATTTTAATCGCTTCTAAGTCTCAAGCCGAACATTATTTACAAATCGAACAAGTTTTCAAACGCCTGCAAGAGTATGGGTTGCTGTTGAACGTGGAAAAATGTGTCTTCGTACAGTCACAGGTGAAGTTCTTGGGACACTTAATTACCCCTCAGGCTATATCAAAATTCCAGAAACGGTGAAGCAATTACGGCGCTTTCTGGGTATGGTAAATTTCTACCGCCGTTTTCTCCCACACGCTGCAGCATATCATGCCAGTTTAAGCAGTTACCTTTCTGGTTCCAAAAAAGATGGTGCTAAGCGCATTGACTGGTCTCACGGAGCGACTAAATCTTTCGAAATGGTCAAAGCTCAACTAGCTCAAACGGCTCTTCTCGCCTTTCCCATCGCTTCGGCTGAGCTATCGCTATGGGTAGACGCCTCGGATACTGCCATCGGTGCTGCAATACAACAAAAAGTTGACGGTCACTGGCAACCGCTAGGTTTTTACTCGGTAAAATTGAACAATGCACAACAAAAATACAGTACCTATGAGAGGGAATTATTGGCCGCATACAAAGGTGTTAAGTATTTCAGGTATTTACTTGAGGGTCGTGTCTTCACACTCTACACGGACCACAAGCCCTTGCAATA
Source organism: Dioctria linearis (assembly GCA_963930735.1). Lineage (NCBI taxonomy): Eukaryota > Metazoa > Arthropoda > Insecta > Diptera > Asilidae > Dioctria > Dioctria linearis. The sequence continues at coordinate 222,761,045 of OZ005740.1, read as the reverse complement.
CGCGTTCCAACAAAATTCAGAAAAGGCTTCTCCGCGGCAATTACGCCATTTGGACTATGTAGGCCAGTTTACGACAGACATCAGGCATGTGCCAGGACAAGATAACGTTGTCGCCGACGCTCTGTCTAGACTCGATGAAATTCAACTCCTAGACCCTATCAACTTTGAAGCTATTGCCGAAACGCAACCTGAAGATTCAGAATTTCAACAGCTCCTTCAAAATTCCAGGTTCAAATTCGAAAAATTTCCCATCTTCGGCTCTAATAAAGAATTGTACTATGAAGTTTCGGCAATGAAAATTCGACCATTTATTCCCACTACTTTCAGACTTCAAGTATTTAAAACCGTCCACAATTTATCTCACCCAAGCATTCGTACAACGAACAAAACCATCACGTCTAAATACTTTTGGCCGTCTATAAATAAAGACGTCAACACTTGGACGCGGTCCTGCTTAGCCTGTCAGCAGAGCAAGATGTCTAGGCACTGCAAAAGCGCGCTAGGTTCATTTCAAGAAAGTTCCAGTCGTTTCCAAACTATCCACATTGACCTCGTTGGTCCTCTGCCACCCTCGCAAGGCTTTAGATATTGTGTAACGATTATGGACAGGTTTACGCGATGGCCAGAAGCCATTCCTCTAATGGATATTAGTGCCGAAACGGTCGCGACTGCACTCTGTCAAGTGTGGATAGCTCGCTTTGGTGTCCCTAGAACCATCATAACTGATCGAGGGGCACAGTTCGAATCTGCATTATTTTTGGAACTTTCTAAACTGTTAGGTTTTCAACGTAATCGCACCACCGCTTACCACCCTCAAGCCAACGGTTTTATAGAAAGATGGCACCGGACATTCAAGGCTTGTATAATGGCATATCAAGAAAAGACCTGGACAAAGGTGTTACCTTTTATACTACTAGGCTTGAGAACTACGTTTAGGGAGGAATTTCTCGCCACCCCTGCAGAACTCGTGTACGGCGAAGGCTTACGCATTCCTGGCGATTTTCTACAAAACTCAAAATATCGACCGCAAAATGAATTCGTTATCTCTTTACGAGATCTTTTCGCAGACATCAGGCCAGTCCCTGCATCAAACCACGCTCACCAAACTAGTTTTAAATTTAAAGACCTTGATACATGCTCACATGTGTTCTTAAGAACCGATGCAATACGGACGTCACTCCAAACACCTTACGAAGGCACCTTTGAAGTCATTAAACGCTCGAAACATTTCTTCACTCTCAAAGTCAAAAACAGGGAGGATAACGTTTCGGTCGATAGATTAAAACCATGCTTTACAAGTGTCCGATGAAAGTCAGCATTGCTTACAAACAACTTCTACACATGGCACTCACCCAACGGAGGAATCTTTTCAGTCAACAGCTGAAGCTTCCCCAGTTCCACAGAGGTTCATTACAAAGCGTTCCAAGCCACGGCCGGAAGCTTCAAATGTCCCAATCAATGTACAATCCGAAACAGCGTCTCAGTCGGGCGCATCAGCCAATGTACACTCTGAATCAGCGTCTCAGTCGGGCGCCTCAGCACGCCATATAAGGTTCATGCCTGACGGTTTAACAAGAATCCCAGCGCGAACCACTCGAGCTGGACGAACCACTAGACCACCTGACCGATTTAGATAACGTTGAAACCTAAGGTTTTACTGGCAGGGGAGTATCTGTGGCGACGCGTCTGTATTCGTCAAATTTCCTTTCTGAACGTTTGACCAGCCACTGTGTAAATCACATAATTTATTTCGTTAAGTTCTCAGCTAGCAATACTATGTTGGGTTTGGAAAGCCTTAGCTAGGTAGGCGACGATTGACAATAGAAATTAATTTAGTGAATAAGAAAATTCATTCATGTCAGAATTGTTGTATAGAGAAGTTGTTATTTGTTGCTATAAAAGATTATAACGTTTTAAATTAATTCCTGTGAAGGAAACTTTAATAAAGGACAGATACAAATCCATAACACCAGAGGGTTTTAATTAGACTGGATTTCGCTGAAGGCTAATGTTTATGCCCGTTCCCGTGGCATCAACGCTATTATATTTCTTTCCTTTTTTTAGGCCTTTCCTTTCAGAACGGCCCATCCAGAGTGTACTTTCAAGAACACTGAAGTTATCGATGTTACAAGTGTTACTTTTGATTGGAAAGAATGCCATCTCGGCTGGTTGCTGCTAACTAAAGAAGGCTATAGGTCAAAACCATAAACTCGCGCCTCTCAGCTGTATACCACGGTTGAGACAACCTACCCACCGGTAGAATTTGACGGCCCAGCTTGGCTAGATGCTCCAACTGCCCTCATCAGCTACGCCTCGACTAGCTATTAACTGAGGAGACATATTGGTTGCCGACGAAATATATAATAATATAATAACAATGCTAACTTCACACACCAGTAACGACAGAAGTGATCTGTCAAGGTTTGACCAGTTTGACCTAGGGTTAACTGGTCATTTATGTTCTGTTCAAACGCTATTATTCACTTCGCAGAAGGCTGATTTAAATTGACTAATGATAAAACTTTTAGTCACACATCAAATGCAAGATTACATTATCCTGCGGTTGTACTGAGAACTGCGTTGTTGCTCTCATCCAAGGGTATACGACTTCCTCAAGGTAGCCAGGGTAGTCAAACCGAACTACTGTTCTACACCAACTACTACCGGTGTTAACAGACATCCTGTACAGAGATCTGCTGGTTTCAACTCACCCGAAGTATCACTTACTTACATCTGATCAAGATAACTAGTGGAGCCTGAGGTCATGATACGACTTAAGGAATACCACTAAACATCCACGCGTAGTGCATCGAATAAGAACCTTTTCGGTGGGAGCAAACGCAATATTTTCAACCATATATCTTGTTGCCCCGCTCTCTATATTGATTCTACTATACTGCTATACTGAGCATTCACTACAGCGGCAACAGATACTAACCAACCAGAATTTGACTACGCTAAATTTGGCTTATCACACTACCTGTATTCTCTATATTCTAGTGGTTCAGAGCAGTTATACCTTGTTACTGTCAGTATACCGTGTGGCAGATTCATCTGTCAATTGGATGCTTACGTCATTTGGCGAAAAATTTGTTCATTTCAATTTCAGTCGTTCATACTAATTTTTAAATAGGAAAATTCTCTGCTTTCCTACTAGAACTTGATTACTTTTCTCGAAGCGTTCGCAACTTAATACTTCAAAACACAATTTCACTTCTTTCAATCAATATAACACGAGAAAATCAAAACGAATTCGGTCGTAGACATTTGCTGACAAATGACTGGTTAACACAGCAAGTTCGGTTATAACCATGATACAAAGATTAACGAGGTATGGCCGAATGATAACTATCACTCTTATTTTGAAATTGAGAGTTTCAAAATAGTTCTAGAGCCAAGTTCCCCCACTATGAACTTAGGCGGGTACACAGTATACAAATTTTATTTTTTATTTTTTAAATTACATACACATCTATTGGAAACCGATACAATTCAACAGATCGTTCCTCACTTATAGTTTCAAAAGGATTTTGTGAATCTCTTAACTCCGTTCCTATTATAATCATATGCTGTGGATGTTTACAAATTTTTGAATTTATCTTTACCTTTCTCGAAGCCGTAGTCGCATTAATACTAGCGAGTTCATGTAACTCATTTCTTATAACTAAACTTATTTCCAAAAAGACTATTTTCTCACTGGTAGTTTTCAAACAACATTCAGCACTAGTTGTACACATAGGTACTTACGGAATCGCTTAAAATTCAAATGTGTATTTTTCAATTTGTGTACACTGCCAAATTGTTCACAGTCGCCGAATCCAGTCCCAGAATTGTCTTACATTTTCCCATTCCCATTGCGTAAATAACTAACAAGAAAGCGGGATGTCGAGCGAATACAGTGTACGTGAATAAGCCACTCACTTACGTCAGATTGAAATTGGTTTGACTTACTTTGACGTTTCTTATTTATCTAATGTCGACTTCCATTGATATTTTAAAAAAAGTGCACGTCAATCAATGAAAAACGAGTTCAGTGGAACAACTTTTGACGCGATGAGAATGTAATTGTAGCTCATATCGGAGTAATTTGTCAGATTGAAATTTTCTGGGCAAATAACAACACGAATAACGTAAAAGTTATGAATATTGTAATTTAAAAGATTTAGCCGTGATTGAGGATGAATTTGGTGGAGTAATAGTTGAAGATTGATATGTGATGCTTAATGACATTCGGTTGTGACATTTCTCATTTAGATGTGTGCGTTTTTCGGTGTAACACCGCCGATTTTTCGGTAGCACCAGGGTCATTTAACGTACACTTTTTCTAGCAGTGCAGGTCAATGGAACGATTTCGGTGTAACACTGCGAGAAAAGTGTAACACTTCTGTTAGAAAACGTAATCAATGGAAATCGGTATAACTCTACCTTTAGATTGGAATGTTGTACCCGTGGCTAGCGTCGCATGCACGAGTTGGAAAAAATATGTTGTCAGATTAAATGCTTAGACATTTGAGATTCATCAAATTTGTTTTCAACTTTTTGTTATATATTAGGTTTGTTCGATGAAAACACCGTGTAAATCTTCCCCTACAATTTTCCCCAAATTTACCCGGGGTTTTGTGCATTCTTCGAACAAGTTGTTAAAACACCGGGTAAATCTAATGAAATTACAATTCTCTGACAGTTCTCCTGAGCATAATTTAACTTCTAATTTCCAGTGATTTGTGAAAATTTATTTATAAAATAGGTGAAATAATTAAAAATTTAAGAATAAATAAATATTAAAATGCACAAAAAATATTTCCCAGTTTTTTCTTAATTACATATTCTTTTATTAGTTTTTTTACATCGATATTATCGCCTTTTCTGTAACTTTACTTTGAAAAATGACAATTGGTTCATCTGTGACCAGATATAGCTCCATCATTTCTGCAAGAAACAGTTGTGCTGCACTATTTTCACTTTTATCATCAGATGTTTTGCCACTAGATATAAAATTACTTTTTGGATGATCAAAATCAACAGAAATGATTTTCTCTATCCCAGTGGCTTCTTTTCGAGCCACTATTAAACCCTTTCCTGACATCTCATTTAAGAATTTAGAGAATTTCTTATATGTTGTTTGCTTCAAACCTACTTGCTTGGTAGCTGCAGGGATAACGTGAAGTCTATAAAAATTACTTGTTAATAATGGCAAAGAAACATTTTTACGATCAAATTTCTTACTAGAAAGGCAAATCTTAAGATTTCATCCATGTTCTTCGACCTTAATCGCCTCTTCAAATATTTCTTTATAATTTAATTCGCATTTCCTATGTGCATATTATCGATGGGTATTTTGTCATCTAATTTCTTATCCAACTTCCTTATATAATCTTAATTTGGTATGAGCCCCACGATTTTTTCACTTTTAATTACAGCACTCAACCGCAACACCGAACAAATTCCATCTGACAGTTCACAAAAGACAAATGTCAAACGTTTACCCCTAGAAATTTTTAGTGCAAGTTCGGGGTACGAAATCAGAAACACCGGGCTTTCATCGAACAAGTTTCCGTAACCCCGTGTAAGCCCAGGGTTTTAAAAAAACAAGATAGTACAGCCCGGTGTAGCCCGGGGCTTACCCGGTGTTTTCATCGAACAAACCTATTAGTTCACATTTACCCACTTCCTCAATAAACTTACTTTTTTGTCTTTGCAAAAAAAAAACAATAAAAGAAAAAAGAAAAAAACCGGCAACAATACAATCCCACAAGTGTATTTTTAAAAAGTTTAAGAAGAATTTTGTTTCTATATATCAATAACGAGCATTTTGACAGTTCCGTGTATATAATACGTGCGTACACAAATACAAGGAACATGACAGACATATTTTCGTTGGGTTTATGTGCTGCACTGCCAGAAAAATGGCAACATTGATTGGGTTCCATCGAAATCAACATAAATTACGGTACATACATGTAAACCATATTGAAGTCAATAAGCGTGGTGTTCTTGTTATAAGGAATTGCGTGAGATTATTTAGTATATATTTTTTCTTTTACATGAGTCTGATATTGTGATGTCACTATATCATACGAATCATATTGAACGTTGTGTATAATGTATAAAGTGGTTTTATTATCTGTTTGTACTTTTAAGATACTATTTCAAAAGCTTAGAGCAAAAAATCTTACTACTTATTTTATACCAGACTCATGAAACACAATGCAGTTGACATTAGCTCATTTTGCTTTAAAAACACAGTGCTAACTTTTCCAACCTCGACCTCAGTAAAGCTTTAAGAACCTCAACCTGGTGAGCTCTGCCAACTTTTATAACTCAAAATGCGAGCTTTGACAACACCTGTATGATAGCAGTTAATTGGGCTGTTAGCTTAAAAATTCAATTTTTTTGTAATTATTTACTACACTAGGAACAACTTTTCTCGATAAATATGCTTACCAATTTTTTTTTTTCAACAAATTTCCCGTACATTTTTTCCAGATAGAAAAAGTTAGCTGTCAAAGCTGACAAAGTTCCAGTAGAGTAGAGAGTAGACCTACTCGAGTTCAACCTCAACCTGGTCGACCTCACCAACTTTGCCATTAGGTTCTTCATAACCTGATCTCATATATTACACAGAACTGTCAAAGTTGAGGCTGAGCCTGAAGTTGGAAAGGCTAGCACTGTGTTTCCCGCTTAAAGCAGTGCTATAGATTCATGCAGTAAGTTTTCTGCTCTAGAGTAAGTTAAAACAACTCATTAAAATAATAGTCTGCAGATGTAGCTACCGGAAATACTTCCTTAACCTTTAATTTTTCCGCTATAGAAAACAGATAATAGTAACATCCCGTCAAATGTGAGGTGTACATGAACTAAAGCTCATTCTTTCGAGACGATATTTCATTTTGTCCCGTTATCCAAAAAATCAGACAGATTTTATTCTTTTTCTCTAATAATGCCAACAACGAAACAGATATATTACAAATTTACTTTCAATACTTTCCTTAAATCCTTCCTATTTATGTGGTTATGCTAATCTCGTCATATTATACCAGGAGATTCCTCGCTTGTTTAAACCTAGATTTTCTGAGTGTCCACTGAACCGATGCGCAGCAGAGATTCCAGCTTTTCAATCACAAGATTTCTTCACGTCATTCAACCATCGGAGCACCTTTTTGATCGTACGGATTAGGAAATATGGTACTCTTTTTCTCGATATAAGAACTTTTCGCTTTACTTTTATGTAACAAGGAACAAGAACAATTTAGCACAATCCGATTTTATCTCCGGCGTCAGCCTATCATTCCTTTCAGCCAGTCTTACCCCACGACTTGTCCCAATCTTCTTCTTGCTGTTCATGTGTTATGGGTCAGCGTATACGTGTACTTAGCTCAGTGTAGCATATTGCTACATGCAGTATACTACGACCATAACAAGTCCTACATATTATAACATAGCAATTTTTTCAGCCAACACTACACTTTATTTATTATTTATTTATTATTATTATTAATGCACTTAAGCCTAAGCCTAGTGTTGCCCATGTATATTTCTTGCTTTCTTCTGTCAATCACCTTTCAGACAGCTTAGCTGGTTTATGAAAGAGATTGAATTAAATTAATTACAATCTATTTATTCTCTAAATACTGCCTAATATAAGAACAGCTCATATTTAATCTCTAAATCCACTAAAAAAACTATAGTACCTACAATACCTGTACATTTTTTGTACACTACAGTATAAATATAAAGTCTGAATTAATCATTTAATTTAAGTTTAATGTTCCCCTGCCTTACACCGTGTATTATTAAAGAAAAGTGTATCAAATTATTTGGATCTATTCTAAATTCAACTATATTTCATGCTTTATATTCAACTATAATTCATGTTCTATTGCAGCTACAACCTAGCTATATTTCATGGAGACTACATATATAATTATATGTTCTTATCATTTCGCTGCTGATGCCTAAAATAATGATTTTTTTAGAATAGAATAGAAAATTCATTTATTTACCGCCACGGCCACATAGCCACGTACTAAAACGTTGGGTGTTATACCCTAGACACACAGCACGAACTAATGAATCATTTGTACTAACTATTCATTAAAATGCCGTGTGTCAAATAGTATATGTCATTATAGCTCGAAAATCAGATGATAATGAAGTGCATTAATGAAGTGTTTTCCTTCTTCATTATAGCTATAATGAGGAAAAATGTGCTAGATTTGACATATAATGTAAATCTGGAGCTCCGCTGTGCATCTGCCGATTTGAAAAATAAGAAGAAGAAATGCAAAGAAATGCAAATTACAAATTATATTATTAATATTTTTTTTAATATAATGTTTTTCTCATTTGTTAATTGTTAAATTCGAAAATAAAATAAATGAAAACAAAGTTTATCGCGTTAATTCGATTCATATTGCTTCTTTAAGGTGATAAGTTTATCAAAACCAGTTTGACAGCTCAACTTAATTAAAGAAATAGCTGTGTGTCCGCAGTTTATAATGAATCATTATAGACTAATGAGTCGTTAGTTATTTCTTCATTAAGAGTGCTGTGTGTCTAAGGCATTACGATGTTACAAATATTTATACCCTAGACACACAGCACGAACTAATGAATCATTTGTACTAACCATTCATTCAAATGCCGTGTGTTACATAGTATACGTCATTATAGCTCGAAAATCAGATGATAATGAAGTGTTTTCCTCTTTCATTATAGCTATAATGAGGAAAAATTTGCTAGATTTGGCATATAATGAAAATCTGGAGCTCCGCTGTGCATCTGCCGATTTGAAAAATAAGAAGAAGAAATGCAAATCACAAATTATATTATTAATATTTTTTTAAATATAATGTTTTTCTAATTTGGAAATTGTTAAATTGAAAATAAAATAAATGAAAACAAAGTTTATCGCATTAATTCAATCCATATTGCTTCTTTAAGGTGATAAGAAGTTCATCAAAACGAGTTTGACAGCAGAACTTAATTAAAAAAATGGCTGTGTGTCCACAGTTTATAATGGATCATTATAGTCTAATGAGTCGTTAGTTATTTCTTCATTAAGAGTGCTGTGTATCTAGGGCATTAGACTCTTATTTATCTTGAATACAAAACAAATGGTGTGATTAAACGATAGTTTATAGAACAGTTGTGTCAGCAGATACATTGAATAAGACTCTAAAGGAATGAAAGAGAAAATAAATGTCGATATAAGATATAGAATATATGAAGATATAATTAACCTCGTAAAGTTAACAAAATATGTAAATATAAATATATATATATTATCCACTCAGCATACTGCCTGCAATCGCTTATACACATTACACGTCATTTGTTTTGGATTCAATATAATTAAAAGAATCGGCTAATTTAAATCTTTTTATAAGCAAATCTCCAGAGAACGAACTGTCAGAATGATGCTACGCGTTTATTTGTTCTTGCTCAAATTCTACACGTGTCTGCCGCGAAAAAATGCCAAAACGACGCGACGCCTGCGGCGTTCATTAGGTTTTCACCTTAAGAGAGAAAAGATGTTGAAGAAAATGTTGCATTTCAATCTATTACTATTCTATATATTCATTTAGAAAATCCACTGACTGAAACTGGATTAGTTCAGTTGAATAAATTAAAAAAGTTAAACCAAAAAGAGAAAACTATAGAAAAGTGATCCCATGTTAATATGTAAGCAATTTCAGTAGTGTCAGCGGTAAGTGTGGTGGAGTCGGCTGAGCCGACTGCGCTGAAGTCAGGCTGGTCTAGTGTCACTTGGTGCGAGAAGTGGAGTTAAGTTATAACATATAAAACTAAAAGTTTCAGAAGTCCACAACGCCGAAGTTATGAAAAGTCGGCCGAGTCAAGGTTGTGAAAGCTTGCACTGTATTTCGATCTTTAGGTTAAACGAATTAAAGCTTCATATTTATTTATATTTTATCATTTTTGAAACTAAATCAATTCAATGATTCTTGTATCATAGAAATAAATGTTCACATTGAGCAAAGCAAGCTTCAAGGCTTGGTTTGATATTGGTACACTTGAAAACATGTGCGATGTAAATTTTATTTTTTTTAGGTTTACATATCACATCACATTTACCTACATGGATACAGATTTTGAATTCGTGTGCATGTATGTCAGTTTGCTTTAAATAGCAATGAACAAAATAGAGTGAAATAAATATTGTATCTGAAAAATAACATTTTGGGCAGTTATGATAAAAATGCTTAAAAACTGTGAAGAAAAATTGTCGAGTAAATTTGGGCCTCATTCAATTGAATTCAAGTTTAAGCGTATGTATGAACAAAATTCAAATATTCATTCAAATACTCCGCTGGTGCCTTATAGAAATAAAGTGTATAAATGAAATGTTGATTTTTTTTTAAATAATATAAACTATAACAAATTAACTCATGAGAAATCTTACAAATCTTAGAATTATATGATGAGACTCCGAAAGATTGGGTTCATGTACCACTTTTTTCGGGGTTCACGATATGTATTTAAAAATGCCGAATGCTCTAATACTTTTCTTCGTAATACCGTAGACACACGGGACATATCAATGATCATTGCATAGCTCGTGTGTCACTGCCTCATTGGTGCAATGGTCATTCTTTCGTCATTGCACCAATTACGCTCCCACAAGCTCATTCATTTGCAATTATGGATTGCTTGTCAATTCTTTTAGCGATAAGCGCGCTTTCAGCTGTGAGGAACTGCAAATTATTGGAAAAATCAGCTGATTTTTCAGCCATCACTGTCAGATGTCATTTGTGAAATTGGCTGATACATTTTTCAAGGTAAATTTTGAATGTTTCGCAAATTATTGAATTCTTTAAAAAAAAATCATACATTATAAATGGGAAAAAGAGACGAAGAAAAAAGAAAGATTGCGGAAAACTGCTGAAAATTATAAGTTGTGCGAGCTGTGGCGCATTTATAAAAAAGATCTGAGAAAGGCACGAAGAAATAGCCACATATACGCGGATATGTTTGTGAAATTTAAGGATATGGCAGTAACCGTGTAGCGTATGAGAGAAAGCAGGAATCGTAAGTGGAAATTTCGTTGATAATTGCTCTAAGGCATAGATCCATGAAGAGCCCTGTCATTGTTAATTGTGGTAATAAGACATTAAGTTTAGGATTTTGCTTTACTAAAATACAAAAAAATGAAATATACCTATATGTAGGTTATTTAAGTAAATTACAATAAGTAGTAAGGTGGTAAATCCCTGCTAATAAATAATAATAATTGTTAAATAACAAAATATAATATAACCGATAAATAACAAAGAAAACATCCCTACTTATAATCTAATAACATAACCTTCAACAAGCTACAGACTATACCATATATCGATAAATTTACTCAACACTTAATTCGATACATCGATATTGTGGCCGTTCCCTTATTCCGATGATGGAAGCTTGGCTCCGGCGCTGAGTTCACTGGATGACACAAAACAGCTAACCTTTTTTCCGGATGAATTGTCTTTTTTTTTTGGGGCTTTGAAACGAGACAGGCAAGTTGAAGTTCGAAGGCCAAAAACGATAAGCAGATGTCATTAAAAGGACATCGAGCTACAAAAGGTTAAATAAATAAATAAAAGAAACGCTAATTTCGAGCAGCGGGGATAACTAGTGCGGAGCGTTGTTTTGCCAAGTAAAACTCCTGCATCGATCACGGCCGATTTAAAAATTTGTACCTGCGTGGAAAAATCAGGAATAAGACAACCTAAGGACAACCACGTTTTGCAAAGGGATCACAAAATCAATCAATTTAATATTTAAAATTCTTAATACCAAGCAAGTAAGAAAACAACATTTTTAAAATCTGATTAGTCATAGTCGAACCCAATTAGATAGCGTTCAATAAAATTTCAACAATTACTAACCCCTCTTAGCTAACTCGATTGTACAGGACGGCCGCAAGTAGTGAATCAGAATATTTATAAAAACTATTGTACCTGTGCTCAGCAAAATCAAAAATTTAATTAGAAATACATTTAAAGAGTTATATTTCAAGGAAGCCTTTTTAATTCTTCAACCAAATAAATTCTCTTTCAGCTTTTCAATTAATGTAAGTTGAACGCTCCCTAGACTGGGTTCAGCTTACAATGCCACGCCAAAACAGGAATGATCATTGATCCAATTACGTAATTGAACCAATGATCATTGATATGTCCCGTGTGTCTAGGGTATAAGATCACCATGCGTCTGCAACCTGATACTATTACTTTCCACGAGAGTCGACGCCTGTCAAACATCAGAATCAGAAATATTTCAACGTTCCATTTAAGCATACCCATTCGGATTTTCCTGGATTGTTTGTAGATATGAGGCCCCAATTTGCAAAGTCATCTACTTTCACTCAAATATACTGTGTAATGCTATGCCATGTACAGAAATTAACAAGGGGTGCGTTCACCGACACGATAGCGTCTTGTAGCGTAGTGTTAGCGAAGTGCTAGCGTAGCGTAGTAAACATATGTCAAAAGAATTGCTTTGACAGTTAATTACTACGCTACAATCTTTGCCACGGTGAACGAAAGAAAGCGTAGCGTAGTGTATTAAAAACTTTGAATTTTTAGAAATCCAGGTTTTTAACATAAAATAATAAAATATGTTCGCAAATGTATGAAAAAAAAAATTTAAAGCGAATAAATACAATGATCCTAGACGATTTAATATTGCTATTTTCTTATAATTTTCCTATCTGGCACACTGTCTCTTAACCTAACAAAGATTATTTTATTCATTTATCCATTCCTTTATACTTGAAGGCTTTAAATACTGTGTACATTCCTTGCGAATTACATAGATCATAGATACAAAAAAGTGTGAAATTTATTAATGAAAAAATAACAGAACCAACTGCTACACTGGTTTGAAATACAACACCAGTCAATACTAAAGATTTAACACCTTGCGATCTCATAGCAATTTTTGTTATGCATAACTTAGTAAAGCTTGTCAAATCCATTAGGCATGTCAAGATAATTATTATAAGCACCTGCCCCCAAACTGAGTACCAATAGTGGATTTGTAGTAGGCACTTCATTTACTGCTGTATAAACTGCCACTATTCCGAAGACTAATATAAATATAAGCAAAATTGTTCGCATCGACGTACATATGTGGCAGAGATAAGGCCAGGAAACAAGCACACAGATTAGCAATTTTTTTAGGTTTTCATAAAAGAAAAGGCAAAAAACAAGGTAACATTATAGAAAAGACGAAAACATAATATTCTCTGGTACTAAAATTTGGTGAAGGAAAATCGGGTTGATATTGTGGTCCATCGGTTGTATTAACTCAAAAGCAGTCTGCTGAATTACTTCCAGCACCTTGTATTAAGGTCACAGCACTTGGTAAAAATCTTTCTAATCCTTCGCATATTAATAATATAATAAGTACGTTTCCCTGAAGGGCATGCAGAGAACGGAAGTAGTGCATCCTACTAGTACTAGGTAAAACAATAAAACAAAAATTGCGATTTTTTATGGTTCACCTCCTATTAATTCCGTTTTATCATGAAGGCAGCCAATTGATTTATAAAATCCAACAATCTTAAGTAAGAAGATTTTTAATATAAAATAAAATGAGATAGCCTTTATTTACATAACTTAGTAACAATCATTCAGAAAAATATAATAAAGGCTCGAACTGTATACGCTAATCTATAAAGTTGCAATGTCATTGTCGTCCTTCCATCCGTATCCATGGCAACATGCTACATTTCACTATCCAAAATACGATAGTGAAAGGTAGCGAGCTACAAGTCACTCTCAGTCGACTCAGTGAACGCAGAAGGAAGTGAAAAGAAGTGTTTCGGTAGCGTTTATCTGTCACTTTTCGTGCTCAGTGGTTTGGTAGTGACAAAAAGTCACTTTTTGCACGCTTTTTTCTGTCGGTGAACGCACCCATTGTCTTCTCAAACTGTCAGTAATCTGAATGCAAACTTTTTGTTTTCACACCAGCACTTATTGACTTTTCTCTAAATAATTTACACTTACTGGGCTGCTATTCCAATTGTAACACAAAACAAATTCGTGTTTAAAAAATATTCACAAGTAGCGAGCCAAAACAGAAAATACAAATTTTGTTCCGTTTTACATATCTACATTATCATTTCGAATCTTTATCTTTACGCTAATTTTGATCAAGTTCTGCCCGAGCACTGTTATGAAGAGTTTTATCCGGGGGTATAAACTTTTATATCTGAAAAAAATAATTATATGCTGTATTGAAAAATAATTTCCTATAATATTGATGCACATAGGTCTTTTTAAGGACAAGGAAATAAGAAAATTTCTACTGTTTAACTGATATGTACTATATCAATAAAGCATCGGGGTATCTCTAGGTGTCTAGCCTAAATTGTGCTCTGAGGATTCATATTGGTCTCATATTAAATTCAAAATAATTTAAGAAATTTAGAACTAATAAAAATAAGTAAATACCTGAATATTTTAATAATTCTACTTTTAGAGCCTCATCTTCCTCATAGGAGGACATTACATCTATAGCTTCTACTTTTACTTGTATTTTACCGACTTCGTTTCGCTGTTTCTCTAGCGATATTTTGGAAAATTGTCGAAAGTCAGTGCCAGACTTAACAATAGTTATTCCATTAACCTAGAGCACAAAAAAATGCATATTATATATATATATTTTTAAATATTATCAAATTTGTGTACCTCGTTTACTTCATAGACGTGATCGTGACCTCCAAGAATAAGATCAATATTTGAACAATTCTGAGCTAAGTTAATATCATTTGGTGTTCGCATATGCGTTAATGCTATGACGATTTCACAGCCTTCATTACGAAGCTCTTCAGCCAATTTGTTTCCTGCTTCTACATAATCAATATACGTCACTTCTCTGGGATCAATTGTAGGCAAAGTTTCCAACCACTCTTTTTCGACTAGGCCTATTAAACCTATCGTTGTTTGGTTGTGATATAAAAAATGTGTGATTTTCCCTCCGCCAAGTGGGCGTCCTGTTTCGTTGTCTACTACATTGGACATTAACCAAGGAAAATTTGTCTTTTGAATAAGCTCTGTTAAAACATCAAGCCCGTGGTCTAAAATTAAGCGAAAATTAAGAGAATAATACAAGAAAAAAAAGTTATTTGCAGTACCAAAGTCATGGTTTCCAAATACAGAACAATGCGTTCCAACGGCATTTAAAACGGGGACCATCTGCTCTCCATTTGTGTATGTACTTACTTAAAGTTAAGCAAGAAGAATTACATATACATTTGACATTAAAATTAGAAATACTTACGCATACTGGGCGAAAAGGCATCTCCGCTGAAAAGTACCAAGGGGTCCAAGAGATGAAAAGATTTTATTGCAGTACAAAAACGAGCAGCACCTCCAATAGGTTCCACAGCAGAATTTGCGTCAATATTATATACATCATTAAAGTGGAGAATTGTGATAGGTTTTAAGTCTACCATATTTGGCGGAATCCTTCTTTTTCCAAGTTGACTTATAGGTGAAATATTTGAATTTGAAGCTGTTTTACTTAAACTACTAGGACCGGAATATTCGTCATCTGTATCGATATCAAGTGACTTCAGAAAGTTTGGATTTGTGCTTTGCAATTGTGTTACTGCTCTTCTTCCAGCTTCTCTTACTTCAATTGAAGCCTGAAATTAAATAAAACTCAATTTGTCAAATTCATTGCCAAATACATATGTAGCAAGAATTAGATTCTGGCGTATTCGAGTATAGAACATGTATACATAATAATATATTTTAAAAAAATGTGTAAAACGTACGAAAAGTTTCGTATATACATATGTAGGTGAAGCAGAGCTTATAGCAGGAAGGAAAATGCAGATATTTTAAAAACTAAATCTAGTAATATGTTAGATCAAGATGTAAGATGCAATTAACATGTAACATGAAGAAATCACCGAATATAAAACAAATAACGAAAAACACTTGCGTGTAAAGCCCATGTACACGGATCTTCAGAATAACAAATACGGAGAGAAATTTCTCTGTAAAAGGGGTATGCATGTGTGGCCATAATTTATGCCTGCTGGCAAAGCTTGGTGGAGGATGAACAATATGGATTTTCTGCCAGAGTCCACACAATCTCTATTTTTTCGGTGGTCTTCCTTGATGAAATAATTCTTCTGGGGACTCCAATTACAAAACCTTGTCCATCCATTTGCTGTGTATATATTACTGCATTCATAAAGATCTGCAAATTTCGTTTTGAAACAGTACTTCCCATAATTCCCTGTTTGGAGTTTCTTTCATATTGACAAAAAAAAAAAACTTCTTTCCTAACAACGTTTATTCATATACATATTATAATAAGAACAAGAGAAAATGTTATAATTGGTCTAAGACCCACTAATATTCGTGTTCTCGAGTTAGTCCGTCCGCACGACATGCAAAAGTCAAAATAAATTTTAATATTATGCGTGGGTGTCTCATCCATCATTATTTCCATGCGTTACAAACGGAATGACAAAGTGAGTATACCCTATGATTTCACCATCTGGGGTGTAATAAACGACACAAAAGCAAGGGTAAGATCACTTTCGAAGTGTTTTCGTTGTCATGTCACGGAAAATAGTTAATGTCTTATTACTCAGATATTTTGGAATCGTCACTTAAGTAAAAAAAGAGCCGCATTTTGAAAAAAGTCACAATCACTGTGAAATGTTATTTTATTCTGATCAAAATTCAACCCCCGGTATCAAGATTCGAAATCGACCATTTATATAAGTCAACATAATGTTGCTGAGTGAACGGAAGCTTGGTGTCAATTGTACGATTTGAAATTACAGGAAGAATGAATGTATGATGATTCAGATTTGATCATCTCGCAGAGAATTGAGAATAGACTGATTCGCTAGATAATTACAGAGAACTTGCCTGGGTTTTTAACACAATTTATTTATTATTAAGAAGATTGTTTATGTCCAAATATTTGAGGAAGCTGTGGCTAAAAATATATATTGTCACATAATAATTCCCACAAAATCGTGAGAACAACATTTTCCAGACGGAGTTATCATATCGCACACATTTTTCAGCTCATCAAATTTCATCTTCATGGACACACATTCTGCTGATCCATGCAAGATGAACTACAATAAAGCACACCTCATGTACATGTACATGCTGATGCATGCAAATAGAATGAGAATTAAATGTATCTCATAGAGAAATAAGTTAGTTAAGATTCATTTTTCAACCCGTAACAATCGTTTTTAAATAAAGTACTGTTTTAGATCGCAGCTCCGTTGTTTTATTCTTTACTGGCGCAGTCGGTTCCTCGAACAAAAATCCATTATACAGTTATAGTGTATAATTATCAAAATACGTTCTATTATACAGTTATAGTGTATAATTAACAAAAAAAAATCCTGTATACAGTTATAGTGTACAAAATTATAAAGTTACAGTGTATAACTAACAAAATACGTTCCTTTCATACAGTGATAGTGTATAAATAATTGAAATTGCACAATCACAGTGTCCAAACTGCATAATAAATTAATACAATTCTGAAAGATCACCTATAGCACGGAAGAGGAAGCAAATAAACGGAAGAAAGCAGCAAAAACCAAGACAAGAATAATCAGCTGAGAGCAGCTACAAATTACAAAAAAGAAAACGGATTACAAAACACAGAGCTTAAGGACAACTTAGGAGTTCGCAATCTAAATCAAGTAACACTTTTAGTTTTATTTCCATTAGCAGTAGAATCCAAGATTGATTAGGATCAATTTATTAATACATAATTAAGTGATAAATAAATAGAGAAGCTTTTTTTTCAAGTTCAATAACTAGATGACAAACAAATATACAGAAGCTCTTCTTTTCAGATAATAATCTAAAATTGTTTCATTGGAAAATTAAATCAAATTAAATTTAAATTAACTAGTTAAGTGATTAAAATGGAAAATTTAAGCATAACTAAAAATTCAAACTAATAACAAGTAGCTTAAGTTGTGTGCAATCATTTAACGGTGAAACAAATTCCTTAATTAATTTTATCAATAGAATTGAGTGTCTTATACCAATCCTCGACTCCTTCGACAATGATTATAAACGCTTAATATTAGGACTTATAAAAGATAAAATAGTAGGGGACGCGCGGAAAACATTATTAATTAACAATAATGCAGAGACATGGATTGATCGTAAAACGATTTTAATCAGGGGACATGGTGAAAATTCATCAGTTGACGCATTAATAGATAAAATTAGGTGCGATAACACGATCGAAAATTTTCATCAAAAGTTAAACAGCTTATTGTGTAGATTAAATAATGCGTATCTTTTAGAGGGTGGAGGTGGAAATAACCGAATTGCTAGTAATCAAAGAATAGCTCTACATTCATTCAGACATGGGTTGCCAGAACCAGTCAAGAGTATCATTATTAGTAGAAATCCTTCAACACTAACCGAAGCCTACGAAATCATTCAGTCGAATGGATATTTGAGTTATAATTGTAGTAAAATACAAAACAGCAGAATACAAAGAAGTCCGTTTTATACTAATGGTAATAACTATCATAATACTTATAATGGTAATAGTAACAATAGTAATGGTGGAAGAAATAATAATACTAACAATTTTAGTCGAAACCAAAACTTCAACAACAATCAGAATTTCAATAACAGTGGTCACAGTAGACAATCACAGAATTTTAGATCGAACCCCCAGTATAGACAACCCTTTAATAGAGCACAATTCAGCAATAATAATCATAATTTTCAAAATGTCAACAATTTAAATCAAAACGGGAGACCAGAACCGATGGACGTCTCTATAAATGAAAACAGATTCCAGCAACAAAATTTTCCAATAAACCGCCAAAACAATTACCCTATTTAGTTGTTCGTACGCCTATTAAGAAACTTAAATTTATCATAGACACCGGCGCCGAATATAGTATCATTAACCCCCATCTATGCAATCCCAAATGGAAAATAGCTTCGAACACATACACCCTCAGAGTATTAAATCGAAACATAGAAACGAGCATTCAATACAAAGTACCTCTCTTCAAAGAATTTAATAAAAGAGACTATTTTGTCAATTTCTTAGAATACTACTTTCACTATCAATTCGACGGAATATTAGGAAATAACATTTTAGCAGATTTAAACCCAGTGATCGACTATAAAAATAGAGTTTTGACCACCAGTGATGCTAATATTCCAATATATCTGAACGAAAACGAAGAAATGTACGCAAATAATTGCTATAACAATGAATCCCTAAACGTATTTATCAACGAAACAAATAAAAATATTTTTTCTGAAGGAATCGTCGCTGGTCATTTGAACGCAAGCGACGCTTTTAAATTAAAAAATCTTTTACACTCTTATGAAGACATACTTTACAAAGATGGCAACCATTTATCATTCACGGGCGAAATAAAGCATAAAATTATTACAAAAAACGATACTGCGATTTACAGTAAACTATACAGGTACCCCGAAATTCATCGCGATGAAGTTGATAGGCAAATCAAGGAAATGCTCGAACAAAAAATTATTGATGGAGAAATAAGAATTTTAAGAACTTTTATTTTTAATGATTCTAAATCAAATTTTTATAAATACAAGAAGAAAAAACAACCGCCTCGTCCGGGATTTGAAACCGGCACCATAGACTGTTTTTATTTTGTATATTTTAACGTAGCCACATAGTTTTAACACATTTTTTTACATCCTTCAACCAACCATATTTTGAATTTTCTTGCGATTAACTGAATTCTCACTGACGATCGGAAATAAATTACTGATTTTCTGTAATATTCGCAAGCACTACACTTCCACTTCATTGTACCTTTTTTCCACACAACTGTTTTTAACACTATACTTCTTTAACCACACGCTCGGATTAGTTATGTTTTAAGAAACATGATAAATTGTACGACAATTTTTCTGTTCAACGATAAAAGCGATTACTTGGCTATATTTGCCTTAAATTGTTACGACGAATAATGTATATACAGGGTGTCCCATACGTACCGCATTTCTTTTATACCCTAATTCCTCACTCAATTTCGAGAAATAAATTGTATGGGAGGAGAGCCGGAAAATGCACGGTGTGGACGGTAGGGGTTTTTTTGATTTTGGGTTCTTTTTATCCAAATACCATGTAACTTTCTTGTTATACACCCTATGAAGGTGACTTGCATCTCAGGCAATAGTAAACCCTCTACGGTTTGCAACAAATGCCCAACCACCTCTCTATCCCCTTTCCGTCGGCAGTTATAGGACATCAAAGTCAAAAAATTGGAAAATTTTGCAATTTCTTTTTCAATTTTAACGATTTTCCCGCTAAAAGGCAAGATAAGCATAGCACTTTCTTGAAAGATTTCGAGAACTCAGAATGTTACCTTTCATTATTCTGCACATGTACCTACCTGCATGCATCCGTTTTTGAGATAAACCTATTTTTATGATTCATAATTTCAGTAATTCTCTCGCTACCGAAGATTGTTCATTTGCTCATTTTGCAAGATTAAGTGACTCATATTGCTTTTCCAATAGCATACATACATTGTTCTGCCCAATGAGAACACTCAAAAGAAAATATCAATAAGGATGTGGACTGTAAATAATAACGCCGGGGAATATTTTATAGTCAGTGGTTTATTGAACGCACGTAAAACTTAAGTACAAAATTACAACTATAACTAAAATTAACCGAATTCAATTTCACGACGCTTAAGAACTAAACTTCAATAGATTTAAAAAAAGGTCACTTATTCACTACACAATAATAATTTTATTCTCAGTATAACACTGTCAAAATTGATACAACTTTGACCAATGGCAATTATATATGTATGTATGTATAAATATATTACTCAATATGAATCAAAAAATGTACTCACCAGTATAAAACTATGGAATCGACTTTATGGCGTTGGTAATTAAATAATTAGTGATTATCTTGTTCTAGTCGTTCCCCGGAACAAGATACTTTACTTCAGTCGAGACCCAAAGCAAAGTTGTATTAGTAGTGTTTATTCTAGTCGGTACCCAGAATAAAGATCTTTATCTCAGTCGAGACCCAAGATAAAGGTTTGAGGTTAGTGAATGTTATTCTAGTCGCTACCCGGAATAACTATCTTTATCTCAGTCGAGACCCAAGATAAAGGTTTAAGTTAGTCTGTGTTATTCTAGTCGCTACCCAGAATAACTATCTTTATCTCAGTCGATACCCAAGATAAAGGTATTAAGTTAGTAGACTTTATTCCAGTCGAGACCCAGAATAAATATCTTTATCTCAGTCGGTACCCAAGATAAAGTTGTTGAGGTAGTAAGATTTATTCCAGTCGAGACCCAGAATAAATATCTTTATCTCAGTCGCTACCCAAGATAAAGTTATTAGGTTAGTAAATTTTATTCCAGTCGAGACCCAGAATAAATATCTTTATCTCAGTCGGTACCCAAGATAAAGTTATTAAGTTAATAAGATTTATTCCAGTTGAGACCCAGAATAAATATCTTTATCTCAGTCGCTACCCAAGATAAAGTTGTTATTAGTAAGATTTATTCCAGTCGAGACCCAGAATAAATATCTTTATCTCAGTCGCTACCCAAGATAAAGTTATTAGGTTAGTGATTTTTATTCCAGTCGAGACCCAGAATAAATATCTTTATCTCAGTCGGTACCCAAGATAAAGTTGTTATTAGTAAATTTTATTCCAGTCGAGACCCAGAATAAATATCTTTATCTCAGTCGGTACCCAAGATAAAGTTATTATGTTAGTAAATTTTATTCCAGTCGAGACCCAGAATAAATATCTTTATCTCAGTCGGTACCCAAGATAAAGTTATTATACGTTAGTAAATTTTATTCCAGTCGAGACCCAGAATAAATATCTTTATCTCAGTCGTTACCCAAGATAAAGTTAATTTGTTAATAATTTTATTTAATTACACTCGCCAAGTCGAATTCCAAAACGATGCACAATCTATGAGAGCTGGATACTAAAAGAGAAAGATTCAAATTGGCCTGCGACTTATATTGTCTCTGAATTGCGCACGGCTCCAACAAATTTTTTTACATTGCGCATAGTAACCAAAGTATGTTGACCTTTGCAGCTGTGCGTAGGTAGCAACAGAAAATTCCGTTGACCTTAGCAGCTGTGCGTAGGTCAGAATAGTACATTGACCCTAGCAGCTGTACAAAGCAACTGGAATTTTGTGCATTTTTTGTTGCCGTTCCTAATTTTGCCTATCTAAAGTTATTAAGATTATAATTATACAATAAGATACCTACTACAATATTGCTAATTTGTTAAATTAAAGATTCATTTAAATGTACAGATTACTTAATCTAATTCCATTTAATTCGCGCACTGTTAGCGAAGACAAGTTACTTTTGTCTTATTGGATTGTGCCCCGGATTTGTTTATGTGGAATGTAGCCATGAGGTGTTGATTGTTATCTCCACTAAAAACTGCCTTATCGATATGCTTGTAGGTAGGTATACATCGTTTCGTTCCCAACCTATTTTCAATGATTAGAAAAACTTGGAATTAGAAACTTTTAAACTATTTTACTTCCAGGTGGCTATTTAATGTTGGTTTGAACATACATATTTTTCTAGGAATTAGCGGTAATTTGAGAGGAAATACTTACTGTGTTTCTTAAAGTGTAACATTGCTGACTGGATACAAATTAGTTAGTATACATAGATATTCCTGTCTTTTGAATTGTGCACCTTTTAATTCAAGTAATATTTTTTTCAAGTCAGCCGGATAGAATTGTGGTATTTTTAATTTGAAATGTCCAATTATACCGCTTCGGAGTACTTTGACATGGCTTTGGTTCTTGGAAGTTGTAATAACAACAGATCTGAAGCAGTAAGAGAATATGCTCGTCGTTAGCCTGATCGCCGCCTACCTGACAGTAATGTGTTGCAAAGATTGGAGTGCAGAGCGAGAGAAACTGGATCACTAGTGCCATCGAGACAACATGATGTTGTAAATTTGATTTATGAGGATCCAACACGAAGCACCAGACAAGTCGCTCGGCAATTACAAATTAGCATTAGTACTGTGCACCGCATCTTAAAGGAGCACAACTTTCACCCGTACCATTTCACTTCCGTACAGAAATTACATCCACAAGACTACGGTGCTCATCTGACTTTCTGCCGTTGGTTACAACAACGAAATCAGATAGGTGAAAATTTCAGCCAGAGAATTTTGTTTTCCGACGAATGTATTTTTACCCAAGAAGGCATTTTCAACTGCCACAATTACCACTGGTGGGATGAAGTCAATCCATTTGTTATGAGGGAAAGAAGTCATCAAATACGCTGGAAGATCAATGTGTGGGCTGGTGTTATTGGCAATCAACTTATTGGACCCTACGTTTTACCTCCCTATTTGAACGGATCGAACTACACCGACTTTTCGCGAGATGATTTACCTGGATTGTTAGAAGATGTACCTCTAGCAATAAGGAGGGATATGTATGATGCATGACGGAGCACCAGCTCATTATGCCGCCACTGCAAGAGAAATATTGGATACTTCTTATCCGGGCAGATGGATTGGCCGAGGAGGTCCTACAAGCTGGCCAGCAAGATCGCCAGATTTGAATCCCTTAGACTTCTTCCTTTTGGGCTATCTGAAAGAACTGGTCTATCGAAAAACTCCTGAGACGGAGAACGAACTCCAGCAAAAGCTTAACGACACTGTGGCCACAATTGATGAACAGACACTGTGCCGGGTACAAGTAAGCTTGAGAAGACGGTTAGAATTATGTATCGAAAAAGAAGGATTGCACTTTGAACAGTTTTTTTAAGCCTATTACTTTAATAATAAATTTGTCAATTGTAAATTGTGAGGTTTTTTTTTAATTAAGTAAGTATTTCCTCTCAAATTACCGCTAATTCCTAGAAAAATATTGTTACGCGCCACAAAGTGATACAAACGACATCTCTTGGAAATGGAGACAACTTTAGGTTAGGGACATCCTAGTAAACTGGGTTTGGAGAACAGAATATTCGGGAAGGTTCTAGGATAATTTGTTGAGTATAAATACGGCGCTACTCACATCCAGGAGGCAGTCTTATTTCAGACAGTGAAATGAACGAAGTAAACTATTGCGATAATTAGAAGTACAGTACTAGCGATAACTATAAAGAGTTGATTTGATAATTGTTTGTAAATGTTATAAAAGTAAATAGTGAAGTTAAATAAAAGAAAGAACTTGTTAATGATATCTGAAATATTGTGTTTTTAATAACGAACTAAGGCCACGCTCGTAACAGCTGGTGTCAGATGTAAAATAAAATCGCGAAATAAAGTGGTGGCATTTGACTTTGAAATTCAAAGAGTGATTTTGTGAAATCACGCAAGAATGGGACGCAAACTAGAGGAGCTTCGCATACAGGAATTGAAAGTGGAGTTGGGGAAGCGGTCATTGCAAACGACAGGTCTAAAGAATGTTCTAGTCGAGCGACTTAGACAAGCTTTGATAGAGGAAGAAAAGAATCCTGAGACATACGTTTTCGAGGAACAACCAGAAACTGAAGAAGAGCCTGCGATGAGCATAGAACAGCTTTTGGGTACTTTAATGACCAAAATGGAGCTTTCAACCCTGCAAGTGGAGAATGCTCTTGAGGAACAAAAGAATTCTCTAGAAGCCCGTTTGGATGAGCAGAAGAATTCTCTGGAATCACGTTTGGATGAGCAGAAGAAATCTCTGGAGGAACAAAAGAATTCTCTCGAATCCCGTTTAGATGAGCAGAAGAAATCTCTGGAGGAACAAAAGAATTCTCTGGAAACCCGTTTGGACGAACAAAAGAATTCTCTGGAATCCCGTTGGGATGAACAAAAGATTTCTTTACAGAATTGTCTAGAAACTTGTTTGGAGGAACAGATGAATTTTCTGAAAAATTCATTAGACACACAAAATGTGAAAATTTAAGAAATCCAGCAGGAAGTGTTGGAAGTTCAGCAACAAGTGTCGGAAGTTAAACAACAAGTGTCGGACGTACAACAAAACATCACGGAGCAGCTGGATAACTTTAAAGCAGATTTGGAGGATAAAGCATCGATAACCTCGACACGAAGGAATTGAAATATCCGGTACAGGCAGAATGAAACCTCCAATATTTGATGGCCAAAGTTCGTGGTATATTTTCAAGGGACAATTCGAGGCAGCTTCCGAAGTAAATGGATGGAGCGATGCAGACAAATGTACAGCTCTGGTATTAGCACTTCGAGGTCCTGCGTCAGAGTTATTACAAACTATACAGATTAGCAACGTGATTACATTTCACTACTTAGTACAGGCGATAGAATTACGTTATGGAGATGAACACATGCAGCAAGTATATCGCCTGCAGTTACGCAACAGGACTCAAAAGCATGGCGAGTCACTACAACAACTGCAGGCTGATGTGGATAGATTAGTTTATCTTTCGTACTCTAGCGTAAATGCGGATTTCCTTAATGAAGTGGCAACAGAAGCATTTGTGAACGCTATTGCAGATCAAAATTTACAACAAGCGTTAAGGCTAGCAGGAAAGAAATCAACAGCAGAAGCACTAGCCTATGCATTAGCGTATGAATCTGCCAGGCAAGCTTCTCGAAGTGCAGTACGAGTGAGAGAAATTTCGGTGGAGGAGTGTACTTGTTATAGAATGCAGCCATCACAGAGCAATTCTCACGCGGTATTCTGCGATGCTGGAATTGTAATAGATCAGGACACCTCCAAAGGGACTGCAGAAACGCCGTCGAATGGAGTCACCAGAAGAGGAGGGCAGAACAGAATGCCAAAGATGTCGAGCCAGGGAGCAAGCTATTCGGGGAGAGACTAGAAATCAAACAGCGACTAGTCGCATCAGCTCCCCTCTTCAGCAGTCGGAAAACATGTAAAAACCAACTTCGGGGGCAGAAGTTGGTTGGTAGGGTCGACAGCCCCGAAGTCATCATTCAGATAGCCCAGTTGCAGAGAAATAATAGCAATCTTGTTATATATGGAAGTGTAGGAAAAAATGACTGCGCTGTCACTATCGACACTGGAGCTTCAAGATCAATTATTAGAGCGGATCTTGTCAAGAACAAATGGCTTCGCAATACCACCAAATATTTACTAAGAACAGCAACTGGAGCAGCAGCACAAGTTTTTGGAGAAATAAGTTTGGATATTCAACTAGGCGAATTACTATTTCCTCACATTTTCCTAGTTTCAGACATAATGGATGAATGCATTCTTGGAGAAGACTTTATGACCACATATAAAATAAATTTAGATGTCGGAGAACGAATACTCAAATATGGCAACATAGAAATTCTTATGAGACTAGGAGGAGGAACAGATTATCCTGCAAAAATAAGGGCGATGGTCTGTGAGAATATTACTCTCTCTGCATTCTCGGAGACACTAGTATGGACAAAGCTTACTGATGACATCGGGACCTGCCGATTCTATTTGGTGGAGCGTAACCCTACAAAAATTACATAGAACATCATTGTAGGTAAGACTTTAGTTAAAGCAGGAGGTACAACATTAATTCCAGTCAGAGTGCTTAACACATACGAAAATGAGGTACAACTAAAAGAAGGTACTATAATTGGAAATTGTGAACCCGTTTATCAGATTGTTAATTTGAATAATGGTAGTAATATTAAGGAAGCAGTAATACCTATACCAACTACTACTGAACAGGTTCAGAAACTTCTTTCATCTACTGCCTTAAGTGAACAGCAATACAACGATGCCAAAGAGGTGATAGTTGAATTTTCGGAATTATTTGCAATGAATGATGAAGATTTCGGTAAAACAAATCTTGTCCAGCATCGAATCAATACAGGAGATTCTAGGCCCATTCGGCAGATACCACGAAGACTACCATTAGCCAAACAATCAGAAGTTACAGATATGATAAACTCCATGAAGGAGCAAGGTATAATAGAAGAATCTAACAGCCCTTGGACATCACCAGTTGTTCTGGTCAGGAAAAAGGATGGCAGCACCCGATTCTGTGTAGACTACCGGCAGCTAAATAACGTAACGAAAAAGGATAGCTATCCGTTACCAAGGATTGATGACACACACTAGACACCCTTTCCGGAGCACAATGGTTTTCCACCCTGGACTTGAAGAGTGGTTACTGGCAAGTGGAAATACATCCCGAGGACCGGGAGAAAACTGCTTTCTCAGTTGGGAGTGGCTTATGGCAATTCAGAGTTATGCCATTTGGATTATGTAATGCTCCAGCCACATTCGAACGACTCATGGAATGCGTTTTACGAGGATTAACTTGGAAAACATGTCTGGTCTACTTAGATGACATAATAGTAATCGGAAGGACATTCGAGGAACATAAAAAAATTTTACGGGACGTACTTCAAAGACTGAGAGATGCGCAACTGAAGCTCGGTACGAATAAATGCGCTCTATTTAAAGGTGAAGTAAAATATTTGGGGCACATAGTTTCATCACAAGGCGTAAGAACTGATCCAGAAAAGATAACAGCTGTCAAAAATTGGCTAATTCCAAAGGACAAACATCAATTAAGGAGTTTTCTTGGTCTAGCTACCTACTACAGGCGATTCGTAAAAGGTTTTGCAGATATAGCAAGGAGCCTACACCAACTTACAGAAAAAGGAAAGCCGTTCATATGGTCAGATAAATGTAACGGGAGCTTTGAGAATTTGAAGCAGCATCTCTGTGAAAGTCCAGTACTTCACTATCCAATGTTGGGAAAAACTTTTATATTAGACACGGATGCCAGCAATGTAGGTATCGGGGCAGTGCTTTTCACAGGAGAAGGATGGTCAAGAGGTGCCAGTAGCGTATTATAGCAAAGCACTTTCAAAATCAGAGAGAAATCATTGTGCTACAAGAAAAGAGCTACTTGCTATTGTAAATACAACAAAACATTTTCATAAATATCTCTACGGGCAGAAATTTATCCTCCGCACAGACCATGCAGCGCTTAAATGGCTTTCGCAGTTTAAGAACCCTGAAGGAACCCATGGAAATGCAGACGCCCTTTCACGACGTCCATGCAAAGTTGGATGTAAACATTGCGTTCGGATGGAAGAAAAAGAAACAAAGGCAACTATACAGCTGATAACGGTGGAACCATCGACGGGTTGGGACAACGAGAGCTTGCGAACAGCACAACGGGAAGACCCAGACATATCACCCATTCTTGCTTGAAAAGAAGACATGGAAAGACCACAATGGAAAGATATCTAGGAGAGGAGTGAGAAACTGAAGAGCTACTGGGCTCAATGGAGTTCTCTTCACGTTGAGTGTGGTATATTAAAACGCAAGTGGGAAGCAACTAACGGCGAGTCATTCCGAATGCAGACAGTCGTGCCAGCATCCAAGGTCAAAGATGTTTTAGAAGAAATGCACAGTGGATCATCTGGAGGACATTTGGGGGTGAATAAAACAAATTCCAAAATACGAGAACGGTTTTATTGGTTACATATGCGAGAGGATGTGGAGGAGTGGTGCCGAAGATGCACTATCTGTGCTTCTTGCAAAGGACCGCCACATAGAAGCAGAGGAGAAATGCATAAGTATAATGTAGGAGCCCCATTTGAAAGGAAAGCCATAGACATCGCTGGACCTTTTCCAGAAACAGATAACGGTAACCGTTACATATTAGTTGCTATTGACTATTTCAGTAAACGGCCTGAAGCTTTTGCAATTCCTAATCAAGAGGCAACCACAGGGGCGGATCAAATTATAATGAATTGGGTCAGTATATTTGGTGTGGCTCATGAACTTCATTCGGACCAAGGACGGAACTTCGAATCACGGATTTTCCAAGAGATCTGTAAAATGCTGGGAATAAGAAAAACCAGAACAACTCCTCTGCATCCACAATCTGATGGCATGGTAGAGCGCTTCAACAGAACATTGGTCGAGCATCTAAAGAAAGTAGTTGACTATCATCAACGCGATTGGGATCGACATATTTACATGTTCCTAATAGCCTATCGATCAGCTGTTCACAACACAACCGGACAAACTCCAGCAAAAGTCATATTCGGAAAGGAGATGCGTTTATCTAGCGACCTAAAGTTTGGTACACTCAGAGGTGAACAAAAGTTACCAGACGATTATGTATCGGAACTTAGACAACGATTAGCTGATGTACATGAGGTCACGAGAGCAAAACTAGCAATAAATACCGATCGGATGAAGACCCGCTATGACTTACGTGCTAATTCAGCCGGATTTAATGTAGGTGACCTTGTTTCGCTGTACAACCCGAAACGACGTAAGGGACGTTCCCCAAAATTACAACAACACTGGGAAGGACCGTATTCAGTAGTGACTAGAATTAATGACGTAGTATACAGGATTCAGCGGGGCACAAGAGGCAAACGGAAAATCGTTCATCTAGATCGTTTATGTCAATACTGCGAGCATCAAGACCGTGGATCACCTGTTGTTCGGGACGAACAATTTTAAGAAGGGGGCAGTGTTACGCGCCACAAAGTGATACAAACGACATCTCTTGGAAATGGAGACAACTTTAGGTTAGGGACATCCTAGTAAACTGGGTTTGGAGAACAGAATATTCAGGAAGGTTCTAGGATAATTTGTTGAGTATAAATACGGCGCTACTCACATCCAGGAGGCAGTCTTATTTCAGACAGTGAAATGAGCGAAGTAAACTATTGCGATAATTAGAAGTACAGTACTAGCGATAACTATAAAGAGTTGATTTGATAATTGTTTGTAAATGTTATAAAAGTAAATAGTGAAGTTAAATAAAAGAAAGAACTTGTTAATGATATCTGAAATATTGTGATTTTAATAACGAACTAAGGCCATGCTCGTAACAATATGTATGCTATTGTAAAAGCAATATGAGTCACTCAATCTTGCAAAATGAGCAAATGAACAATCTTGGGTAGTGAGAGAATTACTGAAATTATGAATCATAAAAATAGGTTTATCTCAAAAACGGATGCATGCAGGTAGGTACATGTGCAGAATCAAATGAAAGGTAACATTCTGGGGTCTCGAAATCTTGCAAGAAAGTGCTTGCCTTTTAGCGGGAAAATCGTTAAAATTAAAAAAGAAATTGCAAACTTTTCCAATTTTTTGACTTTGACGTCCTATAACTGCCGGCGGAAAGGGGATAGAGAGGTGGTTTACTATTGCCTGAGATGCAAGTCACCTTCATAGGGTGTATAATAAGAAAGTTACATGGTATTTGGATAAAAAGAACCCAAAATCAAAAACCCCCCTACCGTCCACACCGTGCATTTTCCGGCTCTCCTCCCATACAATTTATTTCTCGAAATTGAGCGACGAATTCAGGGTATAAAGGAAATGCGGTACGTATGGGACACTCTGTATATTATGTATATGTACTCGTATGTATATATTTCACACTTTGACTTGATCTTACTTGTTTGGGTAAAACAAGCATACTGCCAATTACTGTATTGTTTAATTACTCAATATGAAAATGTCCACACAAACCAAACCCTTAACTATCTACATTTTACTGACTTACAAGTTCTCTCAATAGAGAACTTATTTTCTGATCGTTATTTCGAAAAACAATTCAAACCAAAAGTGGCATGTATTAAAACAATGCACACAAATGTAGTTTCTGGAAAAGGTAAGAAAGGAAACATATATAACATTCAGCTAGGTAAGGACTTCTAGATAATACATAAATTTATAAAATTTCAGAAGACACCTCCGAAAATTTAACATACATAGATAAAAGCTTAGATCTAAATAAAAAAAACCTATTAGAAACTATTAGAAAAAAGTACTAGATTCCTTTGAGCTTAGTGATCCCATACTTTTTCGCTATACTGTGGCTTCCAAAACGACATCGAGCACCGCTGCAATTTTTGACACATAGATAGATAAGGCTTAAATCTTTGAAATAAAAATTATAAAAACATTTTAGCTTAAAGCTCGCTTTCTCGAACTAATCTCAAATTTGAGACTTTCGAATTTCCCCCGACATTCCTTCGTTTCTCTGATTTTCTTATGAATTCTCATTCTCTCATAGAGAGCTCAACACGACAATTCCAATACAGTGAAATGAGACAGTATGCGTCTATGCATCGAGTTTACTGCGAGTTTCCCAGCAAACATTGTGGCGATAAAAATGCCAATAAAAACTGTGTTGCCCTTTTATTACCATGGCAATGTTTTGGCAATAGCTCGAGAGCTAAAGTCAATT
Organism: Dioctria linearis; assembly: GCA_963930735.1. NCBI lineage: Eukaryota > Metazoa > Arthropoda > Insecta > Diptera > Asilidae > Dioctria > Dioctria linearis. The sequence continues at coordinate 222,729,836 of OZ005740.1, read as the reverse complement.
AGATTCCCGGAAACATTACGATTGGCCTACGAATCTCTTTCTTAATGCCATATTATTGCACTGTTATTGCCTAGATTGCTGGTACTAGATGTGATGAGAGCGAGACATCCGTTATCGACAATATTTCAGTACTCTACCTGTGGAAATTGCCTCATTTACAGTTGTTCTTTCGTCAAGTGTGGTCGTCTAGAAAAACCAAACGAAAGAAGAAAAGGATATTTATCGCCATGGCGATCATCAAATGAATTACTTACACGATTCATATGCGATGCAACATTTACCCCCGTCATGTTAAACGTAGGCGATTAAAATGCTCGTTGTGGCAATTAAGAAATTATAAGAAAGCGATTCGTAAGCCAATCGTAATGTTTGCTGTGTTCCTTCGTTTCTCTGAGTAAGATTTAAATGACTCATCACTTAATGCTCAAAACAAAAATAATTGATCTGTTTAGTCTTTAGTGGCACGTGCTGAAATGTCTAGTATTTATCTGGGAAAAAAAGTAATATAATTAAAGGTGCAAAAAAACACATGACGAATTTGTGCTTCATTCTCGTGATATAATTTTAGATTATATAGCAAAAAGGATAGGCTATGAGGAAGAAAAACTTGCATTTTCCTCCATGTAGTAGAATCCTGCCGATGTTTGTTTAGTCATGGAAGTCGCAAACTACGACAATTTCAGAGTGGGTACATAATTTAGTTTTTGAAACTTTATTAAGTATTGAAGACATTCAATAGAAGAGATCTGATTATATCACAAAATCAGTACATTCATTTTTAAATTTATAATTTTATAATTTTTTAAATTTTTAAGAATTTTTGCTGTGCCACATTATTTTCTGACAATATTTTTTGGGGTTGCCCTTGTAAGACTCATACTTTGTAAGTGACCACTGACAACTCAGTTGTAAACAAACACGGCTGTTATTTTTATAACAATTTCATTTCTGTTTTTTTTTCAAACGCTATAATTTATTGTTGAAACAATTAAACTTTCCTGAAAAATGATTTCCTAAGGCAAAAACTCAGGTTGTTTCTTTAGCACAGCACAGCGCACTTCACCACCATAATTCAAGACCCCGGAGTCTCGATTATATAAAATCTCTTGCACAAAACAATATTTCACTATTGTTTCGCACTATTATGAAGTCTAAATCACTTTTAATCACATTTATTTATGGAAAAATCACTAAAAGAACAGCGGACTTCATTCCGTAAATTCAGAAATGAGCAGAATGTCGAACTGACAAAAAATCTTAGAATATAGAGACAACAGGAAGTGTTGATACCTGTAAAATTCGTGTGCATGCGCGTGGATTTTTTCATGGTCCCGTGAAGTAGGTCAGCAGTATATTGAAGAAAGAGACAAATCTATGTTTAGCTGTCAAACGAAGTTTGCCTAATTTGTAAAAATTTGAATGTAATTTAAAACTTGTGAAAAGTGAAAGATATTATATTTAAAAATAGTGCAAAATAAAGTAAACAGTGTTGATATTATAGTGATAAATTTCTATGTATGTGATGTTCATGTATTTTCAGAATGATGTGTTCGGTGAAAAATTGCCACAACAACACCAAGGTACGACGTGGGAAATCTTTTTTTAGGCAAGTATAGTTATAAAATATTATTTTGTGTACTTTACACACCTTTTAATATTAAATTAAATAAAAAGGACATAACAAAAACGATGAAATATCGAAAAATTCCTTCATCCACCGAGATTTGTTTACGTTTATGACAACTGAGAAACTCCCAGTAGTTATTTAAAAAATCACAAACAAGTCAAGATCTCATACTGTCGGCTTCGAATGGCACCCCCATTACCACATATGGTAGTAAACTTCTCAAAGTTAACTTAGGTCTTTGGCGTGAATTTATTCACGCATTTGTCATTGAGGATGTCCACAGACCCATCATAGGAGCAGATTTTTTGCATAAATTTGGCATTTTAGTAGATATCAAAAGTGCTTAATCGACACAGTAACAAATCTCACAAATTGCTTAAAAGACACTATTCCTTAAGCAAAGAATATGCACTAATTCTAGGCGATTTTCCATCCAACCCAACAGCAACATTTGAGTTTCAGCACATGGTCGACTTAGGAATCCTACGGCCAACATCTTCACCTGCGTCCTCACCTCTACATATAGTGAGTAAAAGAGATAGCGATGATTGAAGACCGTGCGGGGACTATAGGCGCTTGAATGCGACAAATGCCCTATACTACACATTCCAAACTTCTCCATGCAACTTGAAGGTTCAAATACCGGTTGCTACTAAGGACATCCACAAGACAGCCATTATCACGCCTTTTGTTTTTTTTTTTTGAATTTGTCAGAATGCCATTCGGTCTAAGAAATACTAGTCAAGTAAAAGTGTGGATGAACACAAGCGGCAAATTAAAAAACTTCTTCAACGATTTGATTATAGCCTGTCCATCAAGCTAATAAAATGCATCTTTGGTGCAGCTTCTCTAGACATAGCATCAGCGAGCATGGAATATTACCATCCAAATCTCGAGTAGACGCAATTCTACAGCTTTCAACTTTTAACACCGCTTTATACCGAATTTAGAGGAATTGTTATCACCAATATATGCTCTTCTCACCAGTTTAATCAAACAGAAAAAAAACAAGGACCACTTTACTTGGCCAGAGCAAATCAATGAAGCAAGCGTTCAAGCAAATTAAATGAATTCTCGCTGAAGCTACAATCTTGACATATCCAGTAGAGACGCATGTTACTCGCGATATATCCATTAATTAAACATTTTCGCCACTTTATAGAAGGCATATACCGACCACAAGCCGTTGATAAACCCAATGCATCAAAAACAGAACACCTTGATTTTATATCGCAATTCATCACAAACCTTAGGCACATTTCAGGCAAGGACAATAAGATATCAGATCTATCTAATTTCATTCGATCTCAAAGGAATCTCAGACTCTCAACAAACCGATGAAGAACCAAGATGGACCAAGTCATGCTTAGCGTGCCAAAAATCAAAAATATCTCAGCACACAAAGTCCAAATTTGAAAACTTCAGTTTGCCCTCCAAACGATTTGAACACGTTCATATAGACATTGTGGGCTCATTACCACCCTCAAACGAATTTTCATATATCCTCACGATAGTAGATAGATTTAGTCGTTGTCCTGAAGCAATCCCAATGAAAGATATTTCGGCATCAGCAGTCGGTAAAACATTCTTTTACAACCACATTTGCCGCTTTGGAGTCCCTATTGAAATTACAAGTGATCAAAGAACTCAGTTCGAGTCAAAATTGTTCAAAGAAGCTTAATAGGTTTTCATCGCATACGAGCAACTTGGTATCATCCTCAGGCAAATGGTATGGTTGAGCGTCTACACCGCCAACTAAGATCTTTACTCATGGCTCGTAATAACACTACAAATTGGAGTGAAGATTTACCAGGCATTCGCACAGCGATCAAGAAGATCCTCAATGCTCCTCAGTTGAACTTGTCTGACAAGGGTTAAAAGTTCCTGGTGAGTACTTTGTTGAATCACCTGATGTAAAACTTACCTACCCTTTAAATTTTGCCGATCAGCTTAAAAAGAGTATCAGAAATCTTAGACCTGTCGTACTCGCAAAGACAGTAACATGCCAAATAGACTTCAGACTTGCAAATTCGTTTTTATACACGTCGACAAGGTTAGAATCGGGCTTCAATCTCCTTACGACGGTCCATATAAAGTGATAAGACGATTGCGCACTTCTTGGTTGAAGTAAATGGTTATAATAAGATCATTTCAATAAACAGATTGAAACCTATGTTCTTTCAGACATGGCTTCCACTTGTACAAACCCAGTGAGAACAGTTGAATTTAAGAGCTAGAATTTCAAAATATACGCTTCGCTGAAGGGGAGTGTATAGTGATTACACAACTAAAAACCAAATCATTTACAAAAGGTCTAAAATTCGTTTTGATTTACTGTGGACGAGTGGTTAACATCAAAGGAAGTCTTTTCCACATTGGTATTACGCACAATCCACCAGAATAATTCTTTTTAATATATCTGATTCGAGTAGTATCGTCTCACTCACTGTTCGTCCGCCTTTGATGCAAGTTGTTTTGGAGAGCATAAATAAATAAAAGTAAGATCAATTCTAGCCATTTCGAAGTATAATCGTGATTTGTTTTATAATATTTAGTACTGTAGTGTATAAATTGGAGTTAATGAATAAAGAAGTTATTTGAAAATAAATCGGTTTCTGTGGTATTAATGCACAGAGCCCCTACAGATTAATCTAAAAAAAATCAGGTTCAGATTGTAATTAGCGAATTTAGATCTAGGGTTATTTCCATAAAATCTAAAAATACATTACATTCAACACCATCTTGTGGGTATATTTCGCAAAATTTAAGCCATTTACTTTCCATTAAAGCTATCTATAATCAGTTATCTTAATCTAAAAAATTCAAACTGATTTTCAAAATTATTTTTGCTAAATCCATTGCGATTTTTGTTTTATTTGTTGATACTATTACGAGAGTCGTACAAAAGCGGGCTACAGAGCTGTAACCCACCACCATATATATTAATATAAAAAAAAATATAAAACTTTTTTTAAGGGGTGGGGGATTCTCTTCACTTTAATTAAGTATTCTTTAAAACTTCAGAACTTATCGACCCTCACTGACAAATAAAGTGTTTTCTTTTTTCGATGCCGTCATTGGATCATGAACAGCTTAGTGCTACAAACGATATCGATGCCAATGCCAAATTCAAAGCCGAACCCGATGTTCCTCACCTTATAAAATTAATTAAGAATCACTTCCTAATTTCTAGTTTCATATTAGGTGGAAAAAGACTGACGTACTCCCGGTTAAAGAGATTTTGGACCTAACAAAATTCATTTAAATGTTCACAATGCTGCACGACAAAATGTTAAACTGGATGTACAATTAATATCTCACTCATACCACATCAAGCGCTATCAGAAGATGCGGATAGCTAGGAGAATGCAATAGCCCCAATGCAATCCATTGTACAGATTATATTGTAACGAAGTTTCGGTGGGATGGCTACGGATAGCTCGTCGTATCAGGGTTCCTTGAAATGAAACTCCTTCAGTTACAATAAAAATAATAAATTCTTTATTTAACGAAATAGTCTAACGTTTACAACAGTTAATTTAAACTGAAACCTATACTTATCATCAATTGTACCGAGACGTCGTAATGGTAAGGGGAAAATTCACTCGGCTTAGCACTATAAGAATTATTCTGGACTTAATATTAGAGAGCTTGGCTCTTATGAGAATCAATATAGTACCCTAGATCTATTTATCAAATATTCTGGAGGTTATGCGGTGGTAAGGGGAATTGCACACGACTTACGACTACACTAGTAATTTTGGACTTAATATTAAAAGTCTAGCTCTTATGAAAATTAATAAATTGCCCTTGATCTATCTATCGGATATTTTATATGCGTAGAAACTATATAGTGGAAAGGGGAACCTCGCACGGCTAACCACTATAACCTGAGAGAAAGACTGGTGACATATCAAAGAGAGAATATTGTAGAGGCGGGAGCGGGGTGTTTCACACAGACCTCGCTACTTTTAGAAGAGTTACGGCAAAACCCTCGAGAATACTTCCCAAGCCATGAAACAGAAATCTATATGTGTGCGTTTGGAGTCTGTTCTCTAAAATGTTCTATATTGATACTTATGGAAAAGTGCCAAACATTGACTTTATATATGCTATAGAGCCTAAACTACTATCCATACAGGAAAATAGTCTTCTAGTAATTTAAAGCTTGGTTCCTTACCTTCCCAAAGGCTACACTTCCTATATAGCTTACATAACAAAATAATAAAATAGTTTTGATTACAATGTAACCTTACCATTTTACGCTCAATACCTCTCTGCTGAGTGATAATTGCATGTGTTTATGTGCAGCCGTAGTCCGAATCTGTAGGCAGCTACATTCGATATCATCAGCCCACGGCATGCCATGACGGCACAGCGACATTATAATGATTACTCAGCTGAGAATTTTTGTTTGAGGAATCGTAGTCATTTGGTTAAGATAAATTTTTTAAATAATTTTGTTAGGCAAGGTATGAAAATGTTATTACGGTTCGGAAGATAAGAAAGCAAGCTTAAGATTATTGGAACACCATTTTTCTGTATGAAGAGTAGTTTAGGGCGGAGGAGCTAGTCAAATCAAACTTTTGTCACTTTTACATAAGAACACTGCAAATATTTTAGAATGTAAGGACTGCGGGGGGGGGGGGGGGGGGGGGGGCTCGCATGTGGTAGGAAGGGAGTCTGTTTCATGGCTTGTGAAGTATTCTCGAGGGTTTTTGGTTACGGGGATTTCTCGTACGACGTACCAGCGGTTCTCTTTTACCACTTGAATTTATTCTTTAAATGAAATTTAAATGACGTATGGTACGGAAATTAATGCACGACGTACCAGTACAATGTTGAGGCGGGATGTGTCACGCGTCACGCAAACCGCAATTGGGAGGGGGGGGGGGGAGGATTTATTAGGTCAGCTGGTACGGGAATTTCTCACGCGGCTTACTCAGAAAATTTCAGACTATGACACCTGGTACGGGGATTACTCACACGGCGTACCAAGAAAATGTTAATTTCACTACTCTAATTTCGAATAATGCACGGGAATTACTTATACGGCGTGCTAGGTCTTTACTAGTGCAGGAAATTTCACGCAACACTAATATCCTACCAAAATTAGTCTAACCACCTAATTCTTCGAGCTCGCTGACCAGACTGATCTCTCTGTCAAATCAATGCAAGTGTGTTTTACACCTTTCTCCTTTTACGGTTGCCATAGTTTCCCTCGATGTTCTCTTCATTGTCTTGATTTGATCCTTGGAGCTCATCTTTAGCCCACGGTTTAGGTTAACTTTGCCACAGTTCGGTTTGGTGTGGTCTCTTGTCCTCTTGTTGAGAGTTGTCTTGTAACTTTCCAACTTTCCGTTTCACTGTCGTTTTTTGCTTTACAGATGATGCGCCATATAAGCCGTACTGCATGTCGTTCTCCTTTTGGAGTTATTTGTTAGTAGGAGGGAGGAGAAAGGAGATATGTGAGTATACGATATGGATTTTTGGGAGTTTAGGAATCTATGGTTCCTAACGGCGAAGGCTCAATGTACGCGGCGCGGCTGGAGCGTTTTCCGCTTCTTTCGCGGCAGACGCTTGTAGGTTAAATTTATTTATAAAATAAATAGTGATAGAAAAGCTTGAGTTATTAATTAAAAGTGAAATAATGTATATATCGGAGCTATTAAATGTGGCAGTTCTTGCATTTGCAGCTAACGAAGCATATATAAACAGTATAAAATCAATCAAAAGAACTGTCAAAGCGTCTGTCGCGTGTCAAAAATAGGAAATTGGTCTACTTTCGCGTCGAATCCGGCTAGCGCGACAACCATTTGGCCAGCACAAACTTAAACGCGTATATTCTATTGAACTGTCAAAGCGACGCGACGCCTGCCGCGTTCATTGGGTGTTCACAATAAGGCATTGGTTTCCTTCAGAGATACTCTCTGAGTAAACGTAGTTGAAATGTGATTACCCGCGGTAGTAATCACCTTTATGATCGTAGAAACTTATACTACCATCATGTACATGGTAGATGTTTCTAGCCTCGGGCTTTGTAAGAGCAGGGGTGAGAGGTAATTAAAGTTTGCCGGTATGAAAATTTCCGGGGTTGTTTATAAGTGGGTTTGGGTGGTTTGGTATTTTTTGAACTTGGTTGTTCGCAGGTGCAAATAGATACTCCTGAATTGGAGTGATGTTGGCTGCACCGTAGACTACTCTCTTGGGAAAGTATGTTCCGTTGGCTCGTCTATGGAGTCCCGTAAAAGCTCTAAGAATCTTTGTTTCAAGCTTGCTGAGTCTTTCCATATAGGTGGGAGAAATTGTATGCCAGATAGGGAAGCAGTAAGTGATGACAGGTCTTATGAGTTGTTTGTACAACAGAAGTTTGATCTGAGTTGAGAGGCCATCCTTGAAGTTTATTATTGAATAAGCTGTAGGCGAAATTGGCTTTGCTAATATTTGATACCCAGATATTTCGCACTTTGTGTGGTTTTTATTTTTTCTCCTGTTATAGATAGTCCCAATGGTTTTCGATTTTGCAGCGTGGCGGTTTCGGAATGCAAATAAATTCAGGTTTGGACGTTTATTTTGATCCCCCACTTTATGTGGTAGAAGTCTAACTTCTTAAGGTATGCAGGTTGACTTTATTTGTAGCCGAATTTGAGGAGTAAGATTAGGCATACGTGAGGGAGTCATCAGCGTAAGAGTGTTGTACTAATCTCATTTGGAGATTGATCTGAAGTATAGAGATTGAAGAGGATTGAGCCTAAAATGGAGCCTTGGGGGACACCAGCTTGTATTGCCTGAAGTGGTGATTTGTGTTTATGAGTTCCACGTACAATTTCCTAGAAGTTAGGAAACTGTGGACTAACATATTGAGATGTGGGGGAAACCGAACTGATTTAACTTGAAAACAAGCCCCGTTGTCCTCACTGAGTCGAATGCTTTTTCGACGTCAAAGAAGCAGCTTACGATGCATTCATTCCATATTTAGGGCTCTGGTTGCACCCGTATGAAACTTTAGTAGTAGATGATAGGTGTAGTGTTGTGGTTTGAAACCGAATTGAGAGTCTTGGCAGATATTTCTTTCTTCACCGGTGTTGCTAACCTGTTGCTTGATGACTTTCTCAAAAAACCTTCTCAGGCTTGAGATTAAGGACCTTTTGGTCTTTTTGGGGATGGGGAAGATGGGTGAATTTTTCTATTTTTCTGGGAAGTACTAAGTATTGAAGACGGTTGCTGGAAGCTTTTTATACCCTAGATGAAATCTATAGGGTATACTAAGTTTGTTTTTCCGTTTATAACGCACAGAAATAATGATGGTAGAGCAAAATGGATTGGACACCCACGCATAATATTAAAAGTTATTTTGATTTTTGTATGTCCGTCTGTCTGTGCGCACGATAACTCGAGAACGCGTACATTTGGAGAGCTGAAATTTTGTACACGGACTTACTGTGAAAACGATCAGTCCTAGATATTTTTATTGTACTAAAAACTTCTTCAGAATACGAAATCCTATAAAATCGGTTAAAATAATTTTTTCTGTCCGACGAACCGTTCGAGAAATATATGCGAAAAATCACGTCAAAAATTAAACTTACATACGAAATTTCATACTGGCATTTAACTAGAGTATCATAAGAATTGGTCTTAGATCAATTCTAGGTTTTTTACTTGTTAATAATTGCATATGAAATTTTGATTTTTTGGAGTTTATTGTCTTGGTGAAGACGGAGAGGTGCAGAGAGTTGGTGAAAATATTTTGGTCTTCAGGATAGATTGGGGGGTTATCAACGCGCAAGAAGGTTTGTAGTATAGAGTCATTTACATTCAGCAAAGTATTGACACTGCCGGATTGTCTTGAAAATATGATGCGAATGCATCACATTTTTCCTGTGGGAGAACTAGCGTATCTTGGCTTTTTTTTATGACCTTAGGTAGTTTTGGCTTCCTAGAATGGACTGTAAAAATTTTCATAAGTAAATAACTTTTGGTTAAAAATAAAATAAACAGAAACAACTGAATTAAAATGCACCCGAATTTGATACTTTCCAGATTAAAGTATACATATAATCATAGTACTTCTGAAATATGAAACAAACCCTATTATTGATTTGTTGGAGGAACGTTACAGTGTCGGATATATTTCGCTCCTTTGTGGGTAGTTAAATCGTAAATATCTGGCAGTTGCTTTGAGACCAGATGCTTCGACCAACTTTCTGAAGCGACGTGACCGATTTGGCTAACATTTTTCAGCTTATTGCCTTATATAATTAATTAAATAATTAATACAATTAAAATATTTTGTAATAATTCCGCTTATTTACAGCTCTTTGAAAATCTATATATACAGTGTTGTGCAAAACAATAGCAACCATTTCAATAAAAAAAAGAATTCATGTTTTTTCCATAATTTTAATTCACTTATAACAAAAATAATAATCAATAATAATCCACTCATCAAACACCAACAAATTAACATACCTCATAAAAAACAAAAGATTTCATAACTGTAAAAATAAATTAAAAATAGCTGGCTTCTGCATTTTGAAGTGTGCAAAACAATATCAACTTTTTATAAATGGAAGCTGATTCCTCAGTAATTCGTATAATAGCTCTTTTTTTTATAACTTCAGCACATCTCCGTGGCATAGACGCTATTAGATTTGTAATTATACCCTCAGGTATATTTTCCCACTGTTTTTTTAAGGTTTCCATTAGTTCTGTTTTATTTCGGGAACGTTGGAACCCAACTCGTCGTTTGAGGATTCCAAAGAGGTTCTCAATGGGATTTAAGTCTGGAGATTGGGCCGGCCAATCAAGAACTTGAACCCTATTCTCATTAATCCATTCTTTTACCAGCTTCGATGTGTGTTTCGGATCATTGTTATGTTGAAAAACCCATCCAAGCGGCATTTCCCATTCGGCATAGGGCAACATAATCGTCTCTAAAATCTCCTTGTATTTGAAACGGTCCATTATTCCATTTATTTCGTGGAAAGGACCTAGTACAGTCCGGAGGCGCGCTTTGGAGAATTTAAAAAGTTATAGACCAGCCAAGAAACCAATTCTAACTAAGAAACTCTTGCAAAAAAGGTGAATTTAATAATGTGATCTACTGCTTTACATTGATTCCAATTTACAGGTTGAATTTTGCAAAAACACATTTGAATTGGTCCATTGACAAGTGGAAAACAGTCCTCTTTAGCGACGAATGCAAATTCAATTTAATTAACTCAGATGGAATGAATACTGTACGAAGACGAAAAGGTGCACGACTCCATCCACGATACTGCAAGGTCACAGCCAAGCATGGAGGTGGTAGTGTTATGGTTTGGACATGTTTTTCAGCTAACGGACTAGGTCCTTTCCACGAAATAAATGGAATAATGAACCGTTTCAAATACAAGGAGATTTTAGAGACGATTATGTTGCCCTATGCCGAATGGGAAATGCCGCTTCGATGGGTTTTTCAACATAACAATGATCCGAAACACACATCGAAGCTGGTAAAAGAATGGATTAATGAGAATAGGGTTCAAGTTCTTGATTGGCCGGCCCAATCTCCAGACCTAAATCCCATTGAGAACCTCTTCGGAATCCTCAAACGACGAGTGGGTTCCAACGTTCCCGAAATAAAACAGAACTAATGGAAACCTTGAAAAAACAGTGGGAAAATATACCTGAGGGTATAATTACAAATTTAATAGCGTCTATGCCACGGAGATGTGTTGAAGTTATAAAAAAAATTGCTATTATACGAATTACTGAGGAATCAGCTTCCATTTATAAAAAGTTGCTATTGTTTTGCACACTTCAAAATGCAGAACCCAGCTATTTTTAATTTATTTTTACAGTTATGAAATCTTTTGTTTTTTGTGATGTAAGCTGAACCAGGCCTAGGGGTAGTTCAACTTGCATTAACACTTTTAGAATAGAAAAGCTGAAAGGTATGTTAAAACTGATAAAACCTTCTTTGTGTAAATGAACGAATATATTTGTTTAGCTTGAAGCTCGAGTTACAGGTTTTTGCTTGACACTGGTACACGAGTGAGCACCGTAGTGCATACTGCCCTACCTACGGCCGTCCTACTGATTAAATTTTCTTTTGCTAACTAGTTACGGGCTAATGCTTAACACAATCAAAAATGCTTAAATTAGTTAGCACTTGATAAATTTTGTTCAATATATGTTTTTAGGGGTTATGTAATTTACTTTTTATTTTACTTAATTTCGGTGCGGTCGCTCCAACGAGGTCGATGTCTGCTCTAATTAATCACGTGCTGGTATTTGAATAAAAATTCCCAGGGGATGGTTACAAGAGTTGAAATCCGATTTCCTTTGGTAATTCGGTTGAACTTAATCCGGTTTCTTCCTTTTACAGGTTTGTATATCTTCCTTGATTGCGAAGATGTGCCTCGATTCCACCTTTTTTCTCCCTGATCTTTGAAATCACTCGATTTGTCTCCCAGCGGCCCTTTTTTACTGTGTTTCACAACTTGCTTGACTTCCTTCTCTGCCTTTTTTGACATCAGGAAACCCAAGCAAAAAAATCAGCTGTTCCGTGTCATCCCCTGAACTGCAAGCCGTTAAAACTGGCATTAAGGCACGACGACAGTGTCGATATATCGAATTAAATGCTCATCAAGTGATCCAGCGTAAGGTTGTAATCACTAGATGTTAAATTTATTCTTTAGTTATTAATTTATTGGTTATTATAGTTTATCATTACGGATTTATTTCATTTTAGTTTCATTAGGGTTTACTTATGTACATATATATATATATAAAATAATTGTAATCAATTTCAATTTTGGTTCAGGTCAAGCAAAATCCTTAACGTTATGGATTTGAATCTATTTATTAACAAAATTATCAATCGCCGAAATTTACCAGGCTCTTCATGAACCGGTACCTCAGGACAATTATCAATGAAATTCCCACCTGCGATTCTAGCTTTCTCATACGTTACATTTCTCCCCGTTCTTGGGAAAAAAAGAAAGAAAAAAAAGAAAAAAAGGAAGTTTAAATCTTCTCCCCTTTTTTTGTAAATATGTTCTGTATATATGTTATGTATATATGTAGCTATTCAAAATCTGAAGCGTTCCTCAATAGTATTTAGCATTGCGATCATTCTCGAAGTACATCCGCTATCAGTAATTACGTGCTCGTGATGCTCTTTGAAGCATAAACCGAACCATAAGGCCTAATTACTGATCGTTCGTTCAGTAAGCGAATACCAAGGATAAATTAATCACGTTGTACCATGACATTTAATCGCTCACCGGTTCCTTGAACCGTTGAAGGTTGGGAACATGACGGTGAGGACAATCGCCCTAAGCCTGCTGAGGGAGAATTTAATTCTTATTTTGGATATACTTAAAACTCTAAATCTTATTTACATATGGCATAACTTAACTTAACATGACCAACCTGCGGCACTAACGGTGACCGAGGGTCCTCACTCCAACGTTTTGGAACACCGTAATCTATTCATTTGGTTTGTTTACTTCCAGTGAGCATCATCTGCTGAACCTGGAGGGTTATCCATTTATAAACCATAAATTGCTTAATTCTACCAGTGAGCATAATCTGCTGAACCTGGTGGTTTAATCCTATCCAAAACATAGGTTTGTCGCAAATACAACCCAGATGGGTTAAGGAGAAAGCGTCGGAAATCATTTTAGATAAATAAAAAGGTGCATTACCGCCATGGGCAATCCTCAGACGGCCCCATTCACATCCCAAATTATCTTTAACTATACTAAATTCAATTCAATTCAATTCAGGCTTATAACTAGAATAAGTTTTAAATCCTATGAATTTAATTTCAGTTCAGAAGAAGGATTCCCTAACCATACTAAGTGAAGCAATTCAGACTTACAACTAGAATGAGTTCTAAATCCTATAAATTTAATTTCGGTTCAGAAGGAGGACAATAGATTTATGAATTTTTAATATCCTTCACATGCCACCAACCAACATCCTTGTTATTTTCATCGGCCAATCTATATACTAAGTCGGACCTCTTGTCTGTTATTACGCACTTTAGAAATTAGGGTGCCAACTTTGGTGGCATCGGATATTACATAATTACGTTTGTACACTAGGTCACCGATTTCAAATTTGACCTTAACCTTGTCTTGGTCAAAATAATTTTTATTTGTCTCGAATGCTTTGAGTATCCTCCTGGATATGCTTATTTAAGTAGTTTATCCAAAACTCGATTGGTGGGTCTGAAATTTGATCGTACAAGGTGTAATTAGAACCGGAAGGGATATATTCTCGGCTATAGTTTAAAAAGAAGGGTGAGTATCCTGTTACGGCATTAACGGCTGTCCGTAATGCGACTTGGATTTTCCCTATTTCGCGATCCCATAATCGGTGATTGTCAGTTATGTAGGACCTCAGCGCACTTCCAATCACTTTATTCCACCTTTCGGTAAAATTATTGCGTGGGTGGTATCGGCAATTTAACCAAAACTTTCGGATTCCGTATTCTCCTAACAAATTTCTAAATTCGTTGGAATGAAACTGTCGCCCATTATCAGTAAAAACTATTTCTGGAACACCGAATTCCAAGAATATGCGGGTCTCAGCTATTTCGGCATCTTTGTTCGCGGTTGCCTCCCGGATAGGGAAGAGACAAGGCATTTTGGTGAACCAATCTGCCACCACTAACAACCAACTGTTACCTTTAGTTGATCTTGGTAAGGGACCTATGAGATCCAGAGCGATCATTTGCCATGGACGGTCTGCATGCTTGAATTTGCCATGGAACCCAAAGGGACGTTTATTAGTTGGTTTTGATTTTAAACAAGTTTCGCATCCTTTTACATAAGTTGCGATGTCTTTTAGCATGCCTGGCCAATAATAATTTTCCAGGATCCGTTGCTGAGTTTTGAAGATACCCATATGTGCGGCGAATGGGGAGTCGTGATCCTCCGCTAGGACCTCTTCTCGTTTAGAAGTGGGGACCACTAACTTCCACCTACCTTCTTGGGTTTCGGGTCTTGACGCTATAATGTAGAGACTATTGTCGTGATGGAGTTTCTTTAATCCTTTGGATCATTTGCAAGTACCAAGAATCATCGACATTTGGTTGGCAGCAAATTAAGCTGATTTCTGGTGCCCGCGATAACGCGTCAGGTACGACATTATTTTTTCCTTTAACGTATTTCAGGTCTATATCAAATTGTTGCAACCTTAGTATCCATCGAACCAATCTGCCCGATACATTTTGTTGGCGGAAGAGCCAGGTTAGGGGAGACAGAATAAAGAATTTTTGGCCTTCTAGATAGCCACGTAATTTCTCTACTGCAAAAATAATGCTTAAGCATTCCTTCTCGGTGACGGAATAGTTTAGTTCCGCGCCTCTTAGTTTACGGCTTACGTAAGCGACAGGATGTTCGGCTCCTTTGTCATCCTGTTGGAAGAGAACGCCGCCGATTGCATGCTTGGACGCGTCGCATTGAAGGTGAAATGGTCTTTGGAAATCGGGTTTAGCAAGAACAGGGGCTTTGACTAAGGCGGCTTTCAGCTCGTTGAAAGCTCCTTCAGCTTCGGTAGACCACTTCAGGGGTTGTCTTTTTTTACCACCTTTAGTAAGGTCGTGTAGCGGTGCGACGATTTGGGCGAAATTTGGAACGAAGCGCCTGTACCAGGAGGTCAACCCTATGAAGCGCTTCATTTCTGTGAAATTTCGGGGACGAGGGAAATTTATCATAGCCTGCATCTTTTCGGGGTCTGTTCGGAGACCCTTTGAGTCTACTAAAAAACCTAAATATTTCAAGCTAGATCTAAAAAATTGGCACTTTTCTCTATTTATAGTAAGGTTTGCTTTATATAAACGATCGGCTACCCGCTCGAGCATGTGGATATGGTCCTCGAGAGTTTCAGTGACAATTATCAGGTCGTCTAAATATGTAAAAATGTTAGTTTCAGTTGGGCCAAAAATTTTATCCATCAAACGTTGTTGGGTTGCTGGACTATTAGTCAACCCAAATGGCATGACCACAAATTGCCATAAATCGTGACCAGGTACTGAAAAGGCTGTTTTTTCTTTAGCTCTTTCGGAAAGAGGGATTTGCCAGAATGCGTCTTTGAGATGAATAGAAGATAAGTATCTCGCTTTATTAAGTCGGTTTAGTATATCTGTTATCCTAGGCAGCGGGTAGGCGCACTTATTTGTTACAGCATTTAGCCTTCTGCTGTCAATACACAACCGATCCTTGCCATTCCATCGTTTCGTTTAACAAGGACTGCTGGTGAGCACCAAGGACTCAATGAAGGTTCGATGACCCCTAAGTCCTTCATTCTTTTGAGCTCCTTCCCAAAGCGGGCTTGGACTGCTGGTGAAACCTCATACCCGCGTTGAACAACTGAATTGGCATCACCAGTATCTATATCGTGAGAGATTAAATGAGTGCGGCCTAGCGCCTCACGATCTAGTTGATCAAATTTTCTTAGACAATTTTCGACAGCTAGTGATTGCTCTCGGGTGGGAGAACAAATGCCCGCTTTCTGATCGGGGTTATCGCTTACGAGTAGGTTACAACAAGCCCACATGTTAGGTGATTCGCGTTCCAAAGCTATTTGGAAGACGCTCCAGAAATCTACACCCCAGATGAACGTCTGATCAAGCGTTGGTACCGCAAGAGCTCTAATGACCTTAAGCATATTTTTGAACTCGATCGGCACATAAAAGAACCCTTCGATGCGGTGCTGAGAGCTATCGACGGTTTTTATTGTGGAGGACTTTATGGTTAGCATTTTTAACCCAAGCCTAGTAAGGGTACATATACCACCTCGGCCAACGACTGTGCCGTTAGCTCCAGAGTCCAAAAGACCTCTGACTACTTCTCCAAATATTTTTACATACAGGTGCGGTCGCGTATCATCTTCGTCATAAAGGATAATTGGGGGTTGATTTAGTTTATTGGTGGATCGTCGGTTTGGGGAGCGATGCCTCTCCACCCTTGGGTAGCTCCCACTTCGTTTCCCGCGTTGATTGAATTGACTGAGGACGTTGCACAAGGTACGAAATTTAGTCTTTCTATCGAGGGTTCAGCAATCGTCTTCGAAATGGAAGAATAAGAACGAGAATCTAGGGTTGCTTCATTGCTTTGGGGACCATCGGATTCCACGAAGTTGACCGCATGGGGTCGCGGACCCTGATGATGGGGTTCGATTCTCGGCTTAAAAACTGGGTGGTTTCTGTTACCAAAATTCCTTGCAGTGGAAGGATTGGGTCCATTGGCATTGTTGGAAGAACATGGGGCTCTTCCGAATTGAGGTCCCGATCTCCAATTGTTTCCATTGTGGTAAGTGTTTGCAGTTTTCTCCTGGTAGCGATGCGGAGTTCTTGGGTTATAAAGGTTGGGATTACCTTCGCCTTGAAATTGTTTACTGTAGGCGTCACGACCTGAGGATAAATTATGCTTAGGAGACCAAAAGGGATGCCGATTAGTCGATGCTTCTGTTGAGGAGCTCCTCTTTTCCACTATTCCCTCGTTAACGTGGGCCTGCATTTCGCTGATCTCGATTTTTCGGCATGCGTCTTCAAGTCTATCGACTGTTGCGAAATCGGAAAGTGCAATAGCTCTTATGTATTTTGGTAACAGATTCTTTCTAATAATTCTGACCCTTTCCGTTTCTGTGGGAACACAAGGTAGCCGGAGGAGCTGGTCCTCCATAAACGAAATGAATTGAACAATAGACTCCTGCGGGCTTTGCTTGCGCTCGCGTAGAAATTCTATTAACTGATCAGTATGAAGAAGAGGTTCAAATTGTTTAAGGAATTGTTTCACAAAATCTTCGTAATGTGAGAAGCTATCGAGCTTTCTCCTATACCACTTTAGTGCAGAACCCTCAAGCAGATCGGATATCCCAATTAACAAATCAAATTCATTAACCTGTCTTGATCTTGAGTAATCAGCTACTCTTTGAAGGAAGGCTGAAGCGGAATCTTCGTTGTCACCAGAAAATTTTAAGCCCCACTTGTATAACTCAGGTGGAGGCCTCATAAGGGGAGGATCTTCTTTAGGCAGGTAGGGTTTGATGCTATCATTGTTAGCATGTGAGCTAGTATTGTGCAACAGGATGGTAGGTGGGTTCTTTTTTGGAGAGTTGCGCGAATTTTCAGCGCATACCTCGGCATTAAGATTCAAGCCTTCTATTCTATCTTCAAAACTAGCTTGGGTCGGAGAACGGTCTTTCGTCTGCTTGAAATTTGCCTTCCAAGCGTCGTATTGAGCCTTTTCTAACTTCCGTTTCAAATCCTTGCCTTTTTGCAGAAGGGATTCTTTCACTGATCTTAACGGTTCATTTTCCTCCACCCCGAGATCTACCCTGCGTAGTCTGGACAAAAGTAGATCTAGGCGAACTGCTAGTACCTCATTATAAGAGTTCTCCCTCTCGGAGAAATCATCCTCAAAATCTCGTAATATGGCTTTGCATTCATCCAAATCATCCTCGGGGGATAAATAGGAAGTAATACCGGCGGGGTCTAAATTGGCCTCTTTCTTAATCTACTTGGACCACCAAGATATTCTACCGGAGACTGTATATATATCAGGTGTCACATTACGGCAACGCATCTCGTATTTTATGTCTGCGTCAGCACAGAAGGAAGCAATCTGATCGTACGACATGTTGGACCCAACACGGATACCTAATATTTCAATAGCTTATGTAAGGTTAGTACTGTACGTGGTATCACTTACTTGAACCGCAATCGTACTCAGATCTACAGTTCAGGAAATAGTAATTGGTCGGAAGACTGACAAAATTTTGATTTTTATCTGCGATCCCAAAAAAAACTGAAGACGAACGCATTTGAAAATGACTACTGGTCATAAGAACAATACCACATAGTATATGTATAACCACTCATGAAATAATCATTGTTAAATTCAAAAAGAAAACATATTTGGGTTATAATGGCTTTTTATTCCACGAAGGAAGAAATTCAAAGTCCAATTCTTACTCCGGCAATACACGTCCGATGCACCCAACATATATTCGTTGTTCGCGATATGATAAGTAAGCATGCAATCCCCCTTACCACTGTCTGTCAATATTTCATCGTTGTTGTTTTTACCAATGTTTAAAATGTGCTCTTGTTCTGTGTTTTTTCAATTTCATTTGAATAATCATAAGTTAAGTCCTAACTTTCACACATACATAGGCCTTGTGTTTATCTTACCAGGCAGGCCCTAATCAAGTTTGAAAACTTAAAGGGTTAAAAACGAATGTGTACCTTTGTACCTTATACTGTACTCTTTTGTTGCTAATGCAACACAGAAAAAAAAGAAATTATTCATACAAATTAATACACATATACCTATGTACCTATGTACGTAGCACAGTTACGTGAGGAAAAATTTCTTATTTCACCTGAATACCAGATGCCACTTGGAACTAATAAAGTCCACCTGAGAAGAACTATTTTACAGGCACCTCGTAGCAATTTCAGAGCTTGATGTACGATTTGTTACTTAGCTTTGAAAGCTGTATTTTCGCTAACAATGGTGATCACTGGCTTAACTAAATTAACTATCAAATTAGAATTAACTGCTGACCGAGCACTAGAAATACAACTGCGACTGTAACCACGAGAATGACCGCGACGGCTTTACCCAATCTTTTAATGAAATGATTAGGAATAAGTAATAATGAGCACTAGCGCTGATGACAGCCGCAGCACTTTAACAATGTACATATAAACTGGTCTTCGAAATCCCAAATTAAAATTTTGTGTTTTGTGCGACTTTTCCTAGTAGTCTAACGTAAATAATGTATGCGCTGCGATTGCTAGAATATTTACATGTTGAATTTAGCTTGTTAGCAATAATCGATTTCCGTAATTATATTTTCAATCAAACCGAATTTTATTTCGCCACCCGTCAATTTGTAGGTTATGTCTGTTTTCTGGTTGTATTAAGTATTAATTCCAGTTTTCTTGAATAAGGAACTGCAGAGATATTGTGGACCTTTATGGTCTTAAATCACTGAAATATATTTCATTTGATTATTCCAAAGGCACCGAATTCCCGGACGAGCCCCCAAAATGTAAGCTGAACCAGGCCTAGGGGTAGTTCAACTTGCATTAACACTTTTAGAATAGAAAAGCTGAAAGATATGTTAAAACTGATAAAACCTTCTTTGTGTAAATGAACGAATATATTTGTTTAGCTTGAAGCTCGAGTTACAGGTTTTTGCTTGACACTGGTACACGAGTGAGCACCGTAGTGCATACTGCCCTACCTACGGCCGTCCTACTGATTAAATTTTCTTTTGCTAACTAGTTACGGGCTAATGCTTAACACAATCAAAAATGCTTAAATTAGTTAGCACTTGATAAATTTTGTTCAATATATGTTTTTAGGGGTTATGTAATTTACTTTTTATTTTACTTAATTTCGGTGCGGTCGCTCCAACGAGGTCGATGTCTGCTCTAATTAATCACGTGCTGGTATTTGAATAAAAATTCCCAGGGGATGGTTACAAGAGTTGAAATCCGATTTCCTTTGGTAATTCGGTTGAACTTAATCCGGTTTCTTCCTTTTACAGGTTTGTATATCTTCCTTGATTGCGAAGATGTGCCTCGATTCCACCTTTTTTCTCCCTGATCTTTGAAATCACTCGATTTGTCTCCCAGCGGCCCTTTTTTACTGTGTTTCACAACTTGCTTGACTTCCTTCTCTGCCTTTTTTGACATCAGGAAACCCAAGCAAAAAAATCAGCTGTTCCGTGTCATCCCCTGAACTGCAAGCCGTTAAAACTGGCATTAAGGCACGACGACAGTGTCGATATATCGAATTAAATGCTCATCAAGTGATCCAGCGTAAGGTTGTAATCACTAGATGTTAAATTTATTCTTTAGTTATTAATTTATTGGTTATTATAGTTTATCATTACGGATTTATTTCATTTTAGTTTCATTAGGGTTTACTTATGTACATATATATATATATAAAATAATTGTAATCAATTTCAATTTTGGTTCAGGTCAAGCAAAATCCTTAACGTTATGGATTTGAATCTATTTATTAACAAAATTATCAATCGCCGAAATTTACCAGGCTCTTCATGAACCGGTACCTCAGGACAATTATCAATGAAATTCCCACCTGCGATTCTAGCTTTCTCATACGTTACATTTCTCCCCGTTCTTGGGAAAAAAAGAAAGAAAAAAAAGAAAAAAAGGAAGTTTAAATCTTCTCCCCTTTTTTTGTAAATATGTTCTGTATATATGTTATGTATATATGTAGCTATTCAAAATCTGAAGCGTTCCTCAATAGTATTTAGCATTGCGATCATTCTCGAAGTACATCCGCTATCAGTAATTACGTGCTCGTGATGCTCTTTGAAGCATAAACCGAACCATAAGGCCTAATTACTGATCGTTCGTTCAGTAAGCGAATACCAAGGATAAATTAATCACGTTGTACCATGACATTTAATCGCTCACCGGTTCCTTGAACCGTTGAAGGTTGGGAACATGACGGTGAGGACAATCGCCCTAAGCCTGCTGAGGGAGAATTTAATTCTTATTTTGGATATACTTAAAACTCTAAATCTTATTTACATATGGCATAACTTAACTTAACATGACCAACCTGCGGCACTAACGGTGACCGAGGGTCCTCACTCCAACGTTTTGGAACACCGTAATCTATTCATTTGGTTTGTTTACTTCCAGTGAGCATCATCTGCTGAACCTGGAGGGTTATCCATTTATAAACCATAAATTGCTTAATTCTACCAGTGAGCATAATCTGCTGAACCTGGTGGTTTAATCCTATCCAAAACATAGGTTTGTCGCAAATACAACCCAGATGGGTTAAGGAGAAAGCGTCGGAAATCATTTTAGATAAATAAAAAGGTGCATTACCGCCATGGGCAATCCTCAGACGGCCCCATTCACATCCCAAATTATCTTTAACTATACTAAATTCAATTCAATTCAATTCAGGCTTATAACTAGAATAAGTTTTAAATCCTATGAATTTAATTTCAGTTCAGAAGAAGGATTCCCTAACCATACTAAGTGAAGCAATTCAGACTTACAACTAGAATGAGTTCTAAATCCTATAAATTTAATTTCGGTTCAGAAGGAGGACAATAGATTTATGAATTTTTAATATCCTTCACATGCCACCAACCAACATCCTTGTTATTTTCATCGGCCAATCTATATACTAAGTCGGACCTCTTGTCTGTTATTACGCACTTTAGAAATTAGGGTGCCAACTTTGGTGGCATCGGATATTACATAATTACGTTTGTACACTAGGTCACCGATTTCAAATTTGACCTTAACCTTGTCTTGGTCAAAATAATTTTTATTTGTCTCGAATGCTTTGAGTATCCTCCTGGATATGCTTATTTAAGTAGTTTATCCAAAACTCGATTGGTGGGTCTGAAATTTGATCGTACAAGGTGTAATTAGAACCGGAAGGGATATATTCTCGGCTATAGTTTAAAAAGAAGGGTGAGTATCCTGTTACGGCATTAACGGCTGTCCGTAATGCGACTTGGATTTTCCCTATTTCGCGATCCCATAATCGGTGATTGTCAGTTATGTAGGACCTCAGCGCACTTCCAATCACTTTATTCCACCTTTCGGTAAAATTATTGCGTGGGTGGTATCGGCAATTTAACCAAAACTTTCGGATTCCGTATTCTCCTAACAAATTTCTAAATTCGTTGGAATGAAACTGTCGCCCATTATCAGTAAAAACTATTTCTGGAACACCGAATTCCAAGAATATGCGGGTCTCAGCTATTTCGGCATCTTTGTTCGCGGTTGCCTCCCGGATAGGGAAGAGACAAGGCATTTTGGTGAACCAATCTGCCACCACTAACAACCAACTGTTACCTTTAGTTGATCTTGGTAAGGGACCTATGAGATCCAGAGCGATCATTTGCCATGGACGGTCTGCATGCTTGAATTTGCCATGGAACCCAAAGGGACGTTTATTAGTTGGTTTTGATTTTAAACAAGTTTCGCATCCTTTTACATAAGTTGCGATGTCTTTTAGCATGCCTGGCCAATAATAATTTTCCAGGATCCGTTGCTGAGTTTTGAAGATACCCATATGTGCGGCGAATGGGGAGTCGTGATCCTCCGCTAGGACCTCTTCTCGTTTAGAAGTGGGGACCACTAACTTCCACCTACCTTCTTGGGTTTCGGGTCTTGACGCTTTAATGTAGAGACTATTGTCGTGATGGAGTTTCTTTAATCCTTTGGATCATTTGCAAGTACCAAGAATCATCGACATTTGGTTGGCAGCAAATTAAGCTGATTTCTGGTGCCCGCGATAACGCGTCAGGTACGACATTATTTTTTCCTTTAACGTATTTCAGGTCTATATCAAATTGTTGCAACCTTAGTATCCATCGAACCAATCTGCCCGATACATTTTGTTGGCGGAAGAGCCAGGTTAGGGGAGACAGAATAAAGAATTTTTGGCCTTCTAGATAGCCACGTAATTTCTCTACTGCAAAAATAATGCTTAAGCATTCCTTCTCGGTGACGGAATAGTTTAGTTCCGCGCCTCTTAGTTTACGGCTTACGTAAGCGACAGGATGTTCGGCTCCTTTGTCATCCTGTTGGAAGAGAACGCCGCCGATTGCATGCTTGGACGCGTCGCATTGAAGGTGAAATGGTCTTTGGAAATCGGGTTTAGCAAGAACAGGGGCTTTGACTAAGGCGGCTTTCAGCTCGTTGAAAGCTCCTTCAGCTTCGGTAGACCACTTCAGGGGTTGTCTTTTTTTACCACCTTTAGTAAGGTCGTGTAGCGGTGCGACGATTTGGGCGAAATTTGGAACGAAGCGCCTGTACCAGGAGGTCAACCCTATGAAGCGCTTCATTTCTGTGAAATTTCGGGGACGAGGGAAATTTATCATAGCCTGCATCTTTTCGGGGTCTGTTCGGAGACCCTTTGAGTCTACTAAAAAACCTAAATATTTCAAGCTAGATCTAAAAAATTGGCACTTTTCTCTATTTATAGTAAGGTTTGCTTTATATAAACGATCGGCTACCCGCTCGAGCATGTGGATATGGTCCTCGAGAGTTTCAGTGACAATTATCAGGTCGTCTAAATATGTAAAAATGTTAGTTTCAGTTGGGCCAAAAATTTTATCCATCAAACGTTGTTGGGTTGCTGGACTATTAGTCAACCCAAATGGCATGACCACAAATTGCCATAAATCGTGACCAGGTACTGAAAAGGCTGTTTTTTCTTTAGCTCTTTCGGAAAGAGGGATTTGCCAGAATGCGTCTTTGAGATGAATAGAAGATAAGTATCTCGCTTTATTAAGTCGGTTTAGTATATCTGTTATCCTAGGCAGCGGGTAGGCGCACTTATTTGTTACAGCATTTAGCCTTCTGCTGTCAATACACAACCGATCCTTGCCATTCCATCGTTTCGTTTAACAAGGACTGCTGGTGAGCACCAAGGACTCAATGAAGGTTCGATGACCCCTAAGTCCTTCATTCTTTTGAGCTCCTTCCCAAAGCGGGCTTGGACTGCTGGTGAAACCTCATACCCGCGTTGAACAACTGAATTGGCATCACCAGTATCTATATCGTGAGAGATTAAATGAGTGCGGCCTAGCGCCTCACGATCTAGTTGATCAAATTTTCTTAGACAATTTTCGACAGCTAGTGATTGCTCTCGGGTGGGAGAACAAATGCCCGCTTTCTGATCGGGGTTATCGCTTACGAGTAGGTTACAACAAGCCCACATGTTAGGTGATTCGCGTTCCAAAGCTATTTGGAAGACGCTCCAGAAATCTACACCCCAGATGAACGTCTGATCAAGCGTTGGTACCGCAAGAGCTCTAATGACCTTAAGCATATTTTTGAACTCGATCGGCACATAAAAGAACCCTTCGATGCGGTGCTGAGAGCTATCGACGGTTTTTATTGAGGAGGACTTTATGGTTTGCATTTTTAACCCAAGCCTAGTAAGGGTACATATACCACCTCGGCCAACGACTGTGCCGTTAGCTCCAGAGTCCAAAAGACCTCTGACTACTTCTCCAAATATTTTTACATACAGGTGCGGTCGCGTATCATCTTCGTCATAAAGGATAATTGGGGGTTGATTTAGTTTATTGGTGGATCGTCGGTTTGGGGAGCGATGCCTCTCCACCCTTGGGTAGCTCCCACTTCGTTTCCCGCGTTGATTGAATTGACTGAGGACGTTGCACAAGGTACGAAATTTAGTCTTTCTATCGAGGGTTCAGCAATCGTCTTCGAAATGGAAGAATAAGAACGAGAATCTAGGGTTGCTTCATTGCTTTGGGGACCATCGGATTCCACGAAGTTGACCGCATGGGGTCGCGGACCCTGATGATGGGGTTCGATTCTCGGCTTAAAAACTGGGTGGTTTCTGTTACCAAAATTCCTTGCAGTGGAAGGATTGGGTCCATTGGCATTGTTGGAAGAACATGGGGCTCTTCCGAATTGAGGTCCCGATCTCCAATTGTTTCCATTGTGGTAAGTGTTTGCAGTTTTCTCCTGGTAGCGATGCGGAGTTCTTGGGTTATAAAGGTTGGGATTACCTTCGCCTTGAAATTGTTTACTGTAGGCGTCACGACCTGAGGATAAATTATGCTTAGGAGACCAAAAGGGATGCCGATTAGTCGATGCTTCTGTTGAGGAGCTCCTCTTTTCCACTATTCCCTCGTTAACGTGGGCCTGCATTTCGCTGATCTCGATTTTTCGGCATGCGTCTTCAAGTCTATCGACTGTTGCGAAATCGGAAAGTGCAATAGCTCTTATGTATTTTGGTAACACATTCTTTCTAATAATTCTGACCCTTTCCGTTTCTGTGGGAACACAAGGTAGCCGGAGGAGCTGGTCCTCCATAAACGAAATGAATTGAACAATAGACTCCTGCGGGCTTTGCTTGCGCTCGCGTAGAAATTCTATTAACTGATCAGTATGAAGAAGAGGTTCAAATTGTTTAAGGAATTGTTTCACAAAATCTTCGTAATGTGAGAAGCTATCGAGCTTTCTCCTATACCACTTTAGTGCAGAACCCTCAAGCAGATCGGATATCCCAATTAACAAATCAAATTCATTAACCTGTCTTGATCTTGAGTAATCAGCTACTCTTTGAAGGAAGGCTGAAGCGGAATCTTCGTTGTCACCAGAAAATTTTAAGCCCCACTTGTATAACTCAGGTGGAGGCCTCATAAGGGGAGGATCTTCTTTAGGCAGGTAGGGTTTGATGCTATCATTGTTAGCATGTGAGCTAGTATTGTGCAACAGGATGGTAGGTGGGTTTTTTTTTGGAGAGTTGCGCGAATTTTCAGCGCATACCTCGGCATTAAGATTCAAGCCTTCTATTCTATCTTCAAAACTAGCTTGGGTCGGAGAACGGTCTTTCGTCTGCTTGAAATTTGCCTTCCAAGCGTCGTATTGAGCCTTTTCTAACTTCCGTTTCAAATCCTTGCCTTTTTGCAGAAGGGATTCTTTCACTGATCTTAACGGTTCATTTTCCTCCACCCCGAGATCTACCCTGCGTAGTCTGGACAAAAGTAGATCTAGGCGAACTGCTAGTACCTCATTATAAGAGTTCTCCCTCTCGGAGAAATCATCCTCAAAATCTCGTAATATGGCTTTGCATTCATCCAAATCATCCTCGGGGGATAAATAGGAAGTAATACCGGCGGGGTCTAAATTGGCCTCTTTCTTAATCTACTTGGACCACCAAGATATTCTACCGGAGACTGTATATATATCAGGTGTCACATTACGGCAACGCATCTCGTATTTTATGTCTGCGTCAGCACAGAAGGAAGCAATCTGATCGTACGACATGTTGGACCCAACACGGATACCTAATATTTCAATAGCTTATGTAAGGTTAGTACTGTACGTGGTATCACTTACTTGAACCGCAATCGTACTCAGATCTACAGTTCAGGAAATAGTAATTGGTCGGAAGACTGACAAAATTTTGATTTTTATCTGCGATCCCAAAAAAAACTGAAGACGAACGCATTTGAAAATGACTACTGGTCATAAGAACAATACCACATAGTATATGTATAACCACTCATGAAATAATCATTGTTAAATTCAAAAAGAAAACATATTTGGGTTATAATGGCTTTTTATTCCACGAAGGAAGAAATTCAAAGTCCAATTCATACTCCGGCAATACACGTCCGATGCACCCAACATATATTCGTTGTTCGCGATATGATAAGTAAGCATGCAATCCCCCTTACCACTGTCTGTCAATATTTCATCGTTGTTGTTTTTACCAATGTTTAAAATGTGCTCTTGTTCTGTGTTTTTTCAATTTCATTTGAATAATCATAAGTTAAGTCCTAACTTTCACACATACATAGGCCTTGTGTTTATCTTACCAGGCAGGCCCTAATCAAGTTTGAAAACTTAAAGGGTTAAAAACGAATGTGTACCTTTGTACCTTATACTGTACTCTTTTGTTGCTAATGCAACACAGAAAAAAAAGAAATTATTCATACAAATTAATACACATATACCTATGTACCTATGTACGTAGCACAGTTACGTGAGGAAAAATTTCTTATTTCACCTGAATACCAGATGCCACTTGGAACTAATAAAGTCCACCTGAGAAGAACTATTTTACAGGCACCTCGTAGCAATTTCAGAGCTTGATGTACGATTTGTTACTTAGCTTTGAAAGCTGTATTTTCGCTAACAATGGTGATCACTGGCTTAACTAAATTAACTATCAAATTAGAATTAACTGCTGACCGAGCACTAGAAATACAACTGCGACTGTAACCACGAGAATGACCGCGACGGCTTTACCCAATCTTTTAATGAAATGATTAGGAATAAGTAATAATGAGCACTAGCGCTGATGACAGCCGCAGCACTTTAGCAATGTACATATAAACTGGTCTTCGAAATCCCAAATTAAAATTTTGTGTTTTGTGCGACTTTTCCTAGTAGTCTAACGTAAATAATGTATGCGCTGCGATTGCTAGAATATTTACATGTTGAATTTAGCTTGTTAGCAATAATCGATTTCCGTAATTATATTTTCAATCAAACCGAATTTTATTTCGCCACCCGTCAATTTGTAGGTTATGTCTGTTTTCTGGTTGTATTAAGTATTAATTCCAGTTTTCTTGAATAAGGAACTGCAGAGATATTGTGGACCTTTATGGTCTTAAATCACTGAAATATATTTCATTTGATTATTCCAAAGGCACCGAATTCCCGGACGAGCCCCCAAAATGTAAGCTGAACCAGGCCTAGGGGTAGTTCAACTTGCATTAACACTTTTAGAATAGAAAAGCTGAAAGATATGTTAAAACTGATAAAACCTTCTTTGTGTAAATGAACGAATATATTTGTTTAGCTTGAAGCTCGAGTTACAGGTTTTTGCTTGACACTGGTACACGAGTGAGCACCGTAGTGCATACTGCCCTACCTACGGCCGTCCTACTGATTAAATTTTCTTTTGCTAACTAGTTACGGGCTAATGCTTAACACAATCAAAAATGCTTAAATTAGTTAGTACTTGATAAATTTTGTTCAATATATGTTTTTAGGGGTAATGTAATTTACTTTTTATTTTACTTAATTTCGGTGCGGTCGCTCCAACGAGGTCGATGTCTGCTCTAATTAATCACGTGCTGGTATTTGAATAAAAATTCCCAGGGGATGGTTACAGGAGTTGAAAATCCGATTTCCTTTGGTAATTCGGTTGAACTTAATCCGGTTTCTTCCTTTTACAGGTTTGTATATCTTCTTTGATTGCGAAGATGTGCCTCGATTCCACCTTTTTTCTCCCTGATCTTTGAAATCACTCGATTTGTCTCCCAGCGGGCCTTTTTTACTGTGTTTCACAACTTGCTTGACTTCCTTCTCTGCCTTTTTTTGACATCAGGAAACCCGAGCAAAAAAATTAGCTGTTCCGTGTCATCCACTGAACTGCAAGCCGTTAAAACTGGCATTAAGGCACGACGACAGTGTCGATATATCGAATTAAATGCTCATCAAGTGATCCAGCGTGGTTATTATAGTTTATCATTACGGATTTATTTCATTTTAGTTTCATTAGGGTTTACTTATGTACATATATATATATATATATATAAAATAATTGTAATCAATTTCAATTTCAATTTTGGTTCAGGTCAAGCAAAATCCTTAACGTTATGGATTTGAATCTATTTATTAACAAAATTATCAATCGCCGAGATTTACCAGGCTCTTCATGAACCGGTACCTCAGGACAATTATCAATGAAATTCCCACTTGCGATTCTAGCTTTCTCATACGTTACAGTGAAGTATGTTAATTTGTTGGTGTTTGATGAGTGGATTATTATTGATTATTATTTTTGTTATAAGTGAATTAAAATTATGGAAAAAAATGAATTCTTTTTTTATTGAAATGGTTGCTATTGTTTTGCACAACACTGTATATACATATATAGTCGGCGTCAGGTCGGAATCGGGTAATAGGCCAAATCATAATAGTTACCAGAAAAATATAAAAAAAATCAAGTCATGTATTTGTTCAATTATAGGAATTTCTTTTTTTTTTCGAGAAAAATCTTTACTTTTTTTCAATTTTATTTATCTTATGTAATCCCGAATAGTGCTTATGTAACTTGTTGCTTTAAACTCTAAGCCATTCACACTTCAAGGAATGACTCTCCGTCTTACTCAACCTAGAGTTGAGCAGAGTTAACCACAGTTAAGCAGAGTTGAGCAGAGATGAGCAAAGTTAAGCAGAGAGTTGAGAAGAGTTCACCAGAGTTAAAAAAAAAAAACAAAACAAAAACCTAACTTTAAAAATTCATATCTCTCCGGTTATACTAAGCCGGTTTTAATGATCTAAAGCGTTTTGGAAAGAATATATTTTAGGTTTTGTAGGAAAAATAATGCAATTTTTATATAAAAAAAAAATACAAGATTTAAAATTTAAAGTGTAATTGTTTATGTTACAATTCATAATTACAATACTTAAATTACAATATATACATGGGCTTCCGTTGGAAATGAATAATATTTCGCCTTAATCATTCCTGTGAAAACTGGGATTATTTAGTGAATGTTGTTGTTGGCACAAATTTAAAGTTGGATTTCTTGAATAGCATGCTCTCTGCATTATATTCTCCGGAGAATACGTGTACTAAATTTACATTTGCTCATTCGTATAGTTCTAACGGTATTGTCATAAAGTCTTGTCACCTCTCTGAAGATAAGCCATACATATTAGGCCTTTGAGCACACCTCCTAATCCATCGCATACGCCCTTTCAATAAGAAGCCACAAAAAAATTCCATTCTACATTAACGACGTGGAAGTCATCTTTGTTCACCGATACATTGTAGACATTTTTCGGTCTTTGTATTGGGCTGCCGATACATCGGGGAAGTAAGAGATTTTCCGAATTTCTCCACACTTATGTCTTACAAAATTCATGAGGTGCTGTTGAAAAAGATCTTCAGCCAGTGTTGTGCTTCAGGCATTCGTTATAATTATAATTAAATTTGTTCTCTACACTTTTCCAGCCTTGTCATTAGTCCAGTGATATCCTTGTTGGATAACGTCCTATATAACAAATGAATAGTTTACGGAAAAATCGAATAAAACTACAGCTTCGGTCTCCTAAAACTATTGTTGATGTGCTTGAGCTACGACTTTTTTCTTCAGTGAAGAAAACATGGCGTAATAAACCTGAAAATACTTCAAGGGCCGGTGATAAGCAATATTTTCGACAAAATTGGTTCCGAAAGCAAACAACTACTTGGAGTTCCTAACATTAAGGACTTGTCTCGGCAGTTGGCAAAAAACATTCAATCATAGACGAATTTCACATCATCATTACATATTGATAATCGAAAGTGCAAAATTCTGCTACAGACGTTAAATACTAAATACCACAGCATCAATTTGAAATTTTCCTTGAATTTCCAGCAGATCTCTAGCCTTTTTTGAAATGATGGTTTTGGCCATCGATCTTAAATCTGTGAAATAGAATTTCTTCATCGTACACAATACATATTACAAAAAAATAAAAACCTTACTCTCACTGACCCAGTCTCTCTTTCCATGCATTATCATGTTGAATCATTGCTGTAGAGCTCTTCAATAATTTTAGATCACGAACTTAAAAACAGCTACGCTAATGATGGTTGTTCCCGTTCCTCTTGTTGCCTTTTCGCTTCTTTTGTCATAAATAGTTATATAGTTATAATGACGTACCGGGAAGCTCCTTCACTATTTTTATATTATACACATTTCTCCAGAAAATGACAACAAGACTTGTTTGGTGTCCATATTTACCGCTTGTCCATATTTCGTCTTAAAGCTTTCAATAAAATATACCTTAGTGGGACCGATAGCATCACAGTCCTCGTATCTCAAACCGAATAGTTGTTCTGAAATATTTTGTTGGTACATTCGTTCAAATAATTGAGAGCTGACTCCTTGTCTATGAAATTTGCTGAAGAATTACCCGATTCAATTCCATCGCAGTCTCGGACACTTCCTTACACTTCACTTCACTTTCACTATACAGATGTACACATTCATACACATTCTCCCACTCCGTCTCCATCTCATACAAGTGGTTTTTCTCTGACTTTCCTCACTAAAATAATTATGGCATTGATATAAAGCAATAAGCTAACAAAGTTTCAGCATGATCGGTGACGTCACTTCAGAAAGTTGTTCAGGAAGTAGTCGACGCACCGTGTAATGGCCCTTTGTATACGAATTATGGCCAGTTTCACAGGCTGAGTTTAAACCTCAGTTTAAACTAGAGTTTAAACCGTGACATCCCTTGGTTTAAACTCAAGATACATAAAAGTATTTCAAATGTGTGAAATTTTATTTTGACAGTAGGATTGTTTACTTGTATCAAGAAAAGAGTTTTATCATAGATTCAGAATTAGACACTTTTAGCGATTAAGAAGTCTTTTTTGAGTTAAATTTAATACTCTGTCGACGACTGAGAGTAATTAGAAATCGGTCAAATCATTTTAGTGAAAGGGACGACGTTATTTTTTACGCTAGACTCCGTTTAAATGAAGAAATTTGTCACTTTGTCTTCGAATCTACACTTGTCCGTTTTTTTGCACTCTACTATATGTGTATGTATGTCTTTTTTTATGCACTAGGGAAAGCAATAGATCAACTACATTTCTACTAAAATTTGCAGCCCTTTTGGATGGTGGCATATTTCTTATGTTTTACCTTCTGGTCTGTTTACTTTTTCCGATTGACAGACTCATTGATAGAAATATTGATTCACAATGGCGGCGATAACTAATTTAGTTGACAACGTTACTAAAAGAATGCACAGTGAAACCACAGTTGGTTTAACTGCGTTTAAACTTGGAGGATGGTTTAAACTAGACTGTGAAACTGGCCATTAATCGCATTGCAAGGCAGCGTAGCGTGGTGTAAGGTTTCATTCGTGCCTAAATACGAAATATTTCCCAATTATATTTTTTATTCTGAATATAATATACTACAATTTAGAGCAATACCTAGTAGATGGACCGTCTCATTACTCTCTACTTTCCATTAATCATATAAATATTATGGTGTATTATACACCGCGATTGTGATTTACGCAGAGCTTGTCTCTATTATCAACACACAAGTAAATAAATGATTGAGAATGTAGCAAACAAAAATATACTACAACAAAAGCGAACTATTTAAATTTAAACATATATACGACATCGATAGAATTCATTTGAAAATGTTTAAAATGACCTGTTTAAGCCATCCAACAACACTTTTTAATCCTTGAGTAACTTCTGATGTTTCAGGGAAATTTGAAGAACCATTTTCTACCAGATCACCCCACTTAGTGCGTACTGCAGCCTGAGATGCAAATCCTGCCATTATGTTGCTTGAATGGAAGAAACAAAATTTACGAATGTATACAAAATTTAACCATTAAATTTTAGCCAAATATTTAATATCGAGAAAAATAAAAACATAACAAATAAACTATTTTAAATAATATTTTTCTAATGCCAACCAGCGCGAAAAAGTTTCATAATCAAAACATATAGAAAAAAAAATAGATTACTTAGTAATTTTGAGTCTGATTTATATGTATAACATCACAACAATTGCTTTTCAAGCTCGTTCAATATCTAGATCAAGTTCAAGAGAATACAAATACCACTAATGGACCAAATAATTTTTCATTACAAAAACGCGATGCGAGAGATCTTTACTGTCGCCCATTTCAATTCATTTACGTATAGTCAAACTATAACTTTCACTAAAACTAAAACTTAATACAACTTCTCAAAAACTAAACCATTTTATGTATGCTTGCCATGGTCTGCTAAACATATATGGTTGCCATTGTCTGCTAAACATAGGTGCATAGGTGAACGATACTTGCATCGTAATTCTAACCTAAATAGTTTCTCTATTTATGTTCGTATTTGTGCTCAAATTGATTCAAGCCGACTCGACATGATCTCCTAATCCTAATCTATAATAAAATAATGTAATGCTTAAAACAGTACCCTCGAATTTTTAAGATTCTTTAGACAGTAAATGTTATATTGTGACTTAAGTAGAACAATAAATATCCTATTCTCTAGCTATGACTATAACTAATCAAATTAAAATATGACGTTGTTTATAAAATCAACAACCAGAAGAAATAGTTGCCATTGGAATTTCTCATTTACTATTCTACGGACATGGAAAAAATATAATCATTATAAGTACATTATCAGGAGTGAAATTGTACAAGAGTAAAGGTGAATTTATGGAAAATATGGGCTCCGCCATACTTTTCGCGATAAGTTTCTAACAGAAAATTCGTTTTATAGACTAAGCATAAGTTACATAAGCAAGGGAAATAAAAAATTTTGATTCGGATGTGATACGGAGGAAAAACTATCGGTCAATTTCTTCTCGTTTAACTGTAGTTTTTGAATATTATACATAACACATTTCCTTTGAGACTGGCGAAAAGAGTGACAGTTTCTCTGTTATCTATCAGTGAGTACCTACTTACTAAGAGATCTAGAAGATAAGGGAGGGGGGGGGGGGTATTTTTTGGACTATATAACCAATTTTTAATCCTTGAAAGTAACCCTTTCAAACGATTCTCAACAAGTCACAAAAAAAACATTTACCTTTATTTTAAGACGGAACAAAAATATTTAATAAAATCCTTGACTATCAAAATATGTGCGCGCCGTAAAGGCCAAATTGCAAATTCCTAAGCACGTCGTTTTCGAGAAAAACGTCTATGATAAACAGACCGACATACGGACGAACGAGCGATCTTACAAGGGTTCCCTTTTTTTCCCTTTTGTTGCACGAAACCCTAAAAACACAAGGCGAACTGCTGCTAACTTGATGCTAGAAGTGTAAATAATATAGCAAACTGTAGACGTTCCATTTGTGAAGGTATAAAATCCTGATTATACAGGGTGTCCCGTATGTGGTGTTACACCCGAAGGCTAAGGATAGGTCATGCTTAGACAAGGGGATGAGAGTCCTAATGGCTTGTGAGATAACGGGACCTTAAGATAATTTGGTATTTTTTATAGATCACCCTGCAGCTTCTGAACACTACACCCTATAATAATAATTTAAAATTTGTTATATTGACAATCGTTGGACCTTTCCAATGGTTCATAAATTTTTTCCCTCCTCTTTTCCGTTTTGAAGTTAGGACTCAACAAAGTTACAATTTCGGAATTTTAACTTGTTTTCGTTTATTTAACTACTATTTTTATCAAAAAACACGTCATCAACACCAACTTTTCATATTGTAACCCTTTCTGCGATTTTTGCACTTTTTTCTAAGCATATCCAGCAAAAAAGTTCAATAAATGCTGCTTTTGGCTAGATTTTTTCAAGAAAAAGTGCAAAAAACGCAGAAAGGGTTACATTTTGGGTACAGAGTGTAATAGGTCATTTTAAACTGAAACTTTCTTAAATCTAATAGATACTATATATCAAAGAATAACTAAATAAAAGAAAGGACACAGAAGAGTGTTCCGATTGTTTTCCATTTAAATGTACACGGCGAGAAAAAGAAGGAAGGAAGAGAAAAAAATCAAAAAAAAAATCAAACACTCTTTGAACATTTTATGAATAAGACAAAAAATGTGAATGCGAAGATTACATGCAACGAAATGGAATGGCAAATGATTTATTTTCGTAAATAAGAGAGAATGGGCGGAGTTTTCTGATTTTACGCTCTTTTATGAAAACACGAATTGCAGGAATTGTCCCAATGTTCTTCGCAGAATTCCAATGTTTGTTAGTGTAATCCTATGATATGTGAACAGCACTTTTTCTGTTTACATTTGTTTTGCTCAAATGAGGGAATCTCTTGCTGGATTCTGAGAATTTTATTTGACAGAAATTTTACATCTCCTTTTAGTGCGTTCTTCATTGCGAAATTTATCTTTTTCTTGCAAAATGGAGGTAGGGTTACCCAATGTACATTATTATGAATAGTTCGAAATAATTTTGAAGGTATTCAAGAAGTTTTTATCATTCGGGTAATCCTATGTTTTCTCAATTTTTATTTGAACTCGTTGTCTTAGTCGCACTACAATAATGCATACCCAAGTTCTGTTCCCCCATTCATGCAAAAGACAAAAGTATATGAGATTACCTCTTTCAGTCTAAAAAACACGGAAAATTTCCAATTTTGTTCGCCTCTGTCTCTACTTATCCTTATTTATACTTTGCTATATATACTCCACTGATTAGTACATACCTGAAGTATTTAGATGTGTATGTCGGACGTAAATCAAATAACAGCCACATTGCTCTGGAGCTCTCAAGAGTTGTAAACTCATTGCGTAGTCGACTATTTCCATTATCCTTAATGGGAAGATCAGTCGTGATAAATTAATCGATTACCTCGTCCATCGTTCACCTGATAAAGTCGGAGCTTTTGATATAGGCTTTCTAGCACTTCTTCAAGCAAAAGCGATAGACACCTTTTGGTGCGAAAGACCATGGGTTTCTGAAAGCACACTCTGTCTGGAAGTCAAGATAGGTGGATTAGGTCTCACTAACTTGGTTGTGAAATCAAGGTGTCCCCAAGTGCGTACATTCCGTGTTTTGCCAGAGAGACAACTTAATTTCTCAACTGCGGGTGAATGTACTGGGAGGGGTCGGCATAGGGAAGCGCTACTACCTGCTCTCTATTCGATCTCATTATCCTCGTGACTGGCCACATGATCCAATCTCAACGATTCGTTCGTTCGGTTATTAATTTTTAATTCGGTCTCGGTACTAAATTGTAAAATTTTATGTTGAAATTTCGATTGTTTATAGGAAATAATTTTTATTAGATCATTTTTGGAAATTTGGAACTACCCAATTGTTAAAATTGGGACATATAGAAAATTGTTTGTTTTTTATCTTTTAGGCATTTTTCAAAATTTTGGTATCCGTTATATATAGTTAGTCTCTTTTGCGAACATGATGTTACTTCATTTTGTTCTTTCAACTGTTAGTATGTTGTGGTAGATAAGAACGATTTGATTGGATATTTCTAAATCATCTTTCTACCAGCTGCACAGTTGAAGAAACGTCGAAAGTTCTTTTTCTTTAGTGACGAGACGCCAAAGTACTAATTTGGTGTTTAGAGGAGGCAGGCACAAGGCAGAGCTCCTGTATAAGGTGGAGAAGCTATAAAAGCAGATCTCCAGGAGAAGTTTTAGAATAGCAGGTCACCTGTGGTGCGATGGGCGCAGTTATACAGTTAGCGGATGCCCAGTATAAATAAAACTCATTGGTTAAGTCGTGAAGTCAAACTGTCGTCTGTTTATTTGGGTATTTCTACTCTATTTATATCATACTCATTTCTTAGTCGTTAACACAAATTGTTCTTGTTATAATTAATTATTACAAAATGTATACTTTCATTTTGTTATAATTAATTTTCGTTAGGTCATAACGTATTCTTCGTTTTGGCTTAGCACAAGCATTTCACTCATGGTTGTTTAAAGTAGGGCAATTCCGAAATAAGTATAAATTGCTGACATTCAACTTTGTTATTGATTGATTATTGCTATTTGTGTTGTTTACACAATGCGAATTGTTTGCGTTTATACTTTTTCTGTGTACTCATGTTGCTATCTTTATTCTTGTGAAATTGGATGAAATGCTTGTGCTTTGGTTTGTGATTATGCCACAGTCTAGTTTGTTTTTGTTGTCCCTTGTCCCTATTGACTATGTTATGTTTGTGTTTTTAAGGTTAGGTTATATTTTTTCTTTTTTTTACCCCTTGTAGAGCTTTTTGCCAATGGAATGTTTAAAAGAGCAAATAAATAGCAGATCCTATTTAAATAAAAAAAAAGTTATTATTAGTACAACGGTGTCGCTGTGAGCTCGGAAAACTGGGTGCTAACCACAGAGTTATGCTCTACTGGGTGCTTGGTGATATTCCAGGAAACAAGGCAGTTGATGTTCTGGCGAGAAAGGATTCCGCCATTGGTTCCATAGGTCTGCCCCTAGAATCAGCGTAGAGGAGACATCCGTGATTTCGAAACAGCTGTGGCCCATATATGTCCTGGGAAGACTGAATCTCTACTAAGGAGGAACTGGAATGACGTGCGAAATCTTATTCCACTTATCACGGGACACTGCCTCTTTGGCAAACAAGCTCCATACAACTTCTGCAGAGGCTGTATGGACGAAGAGTACGTTGAGAGAGGAAAAATACGCTTGGTAGCTACTTTTTCTACAAATTAGGAAAATAGCAGACAAGCAGTTGGTTCCAGATAAGGTCCCAATAAGGTGGCATCACATAGATGGTGTAAGTGTGGCTAATCGTATAATCATTCACGATGACCACCACTCCAACCTAACCTAACCTAACCTAATATACCTCTGAATGATTATGCTGTAACTGACTGTATAGGAATAGAAAATTCGAGCAAAAGTGCTGCTGAAGTTGATTAGTGGCTAGAAAAGGAATTATTAGAATGAGACCGTGATATGATAAAATATGAGAAATTGCTTTTGCAAAGTGCAAAGAAAACGATGCAATGCAGTGTAGTGCCAAAGCAGTGTACTGTAAAGCACATTGAAAGTTTTGACGATCAGTTTTTTAAGGTTGCATATTTAGAATTTTGTGTAACTAATCAATTTCATATTAATACTTCCTCGATTCTTCTACTATTCTGTGCTATTTAACTAATGTCAACTGATCAGTGTGCAGTGTTTTAAAAATTAACCTCAACGATGCAGTACAATGTATGTGAATTGTCATTGGTATTATACATATATAGCATTTATACTTCTTGTAACAAATTTATTCAGATATCCATCAGATATCACCTCGTCGGAAAAAAATTTCGAATGAAAACTTCCAATATTACGTATACATCATCGCAAATTAGCAAATCGTAGGAATTAGAGTTAGCAAGCGATGATTAAATATATATTTCAAGGTTTGAGAATGCATTAAATTGATCCGATTCTATTCTTTAAATAGTATGAAAGTGTTACCGAATTATTAACTGATTTAAAGCGAAATGAAAGTTTTGAAAGTTCACGTAAATCTTTCCGGGTACCAACCAACATAAGAACTAATACTTTAAAATTATAACCTAAGAAGTAAAGTAAAGAACGAAATTTTAAAGTTGATATTAAGGAGTCAAGGTGTTACAATTGCAACGAACTAGGAACATTGATTGTTTCGCTTCACGTCCGAGAGGAACTTGTTATCAGTGCCGAAAAATGGGTCTTAAATTTACCAATGTCCATATAAACAAGTTAAATTACGAAATGTACTTTGTACCTGGGTACGTAAAAGCTCGCTCGCGAGCGGCTTTATATTTTTGCCAGATAAAAAAAAAAGCCTTTCCAGCTTGGTTTTTTTAGCTTCAAATTGTTATCGGTCAGGAATAACAGGTAAAGTTGGCTTTTTTCGTAAAAAGTCATAACTGATTCGGTCCCTGGTAAAAACCCTATCGGTGTGAGGCAATCTCGGTTCTAAGGCTAAGGGGTGGAAAGGCAACAAGAACTTAACCAAGTCTAACGACACTCAGAAAAATTCATATAATAAGAACAGAGAAAATTTATATTTAGTTTGATGAAATGTAGTCTTTCCAATTTTTAATCAAATTTTCTTTAAGTGGATGAAATTTTACAAAATGCAAAGGAAAATGAACTCATTCTGAATCATAAAACCTTCTTCAATACAATGGGAATGGTGTTGAAGATAAGACGAAAATTTAATACCTCCAAAGAAACTAATAGACTTAAAATATTATAATGGTTCATAGTAACAAGTTATATTTTCTTAAGAAGAAATTAATGAAGATTTTTATTAAGACCACTTTCATTTGAAACTATTGCCTTCATTTGCCTTGAATTAAATAAAGGTAAAATCCTCAGAAGTAAGTGATTCGTTCCTTTTAAAATAAAGCCAAAAATTTGAAATAAAGACATAATTTCATTACAGCAAGTAATACTTCGCCATTTCAAAGAAATCTTCCTTTGTTTGCTAAACCATACGAAAGTAGCACAATCGGATATTAGATTAATGATCATGGTATAAAAACTCGGCTTAATTGGGAAGATATTTCATCAAAACAAAGAAATCGGCCTTTATTTTGGCCAAAGTTTTTCTTAAAATCGGTTTTTGTGCTGATAAACCTTTTCCTTAAAACAAAGAAAGCGGTCATTTATCTAATAACGCCCTACAATAAATGGTTAGTCAGTTCAGTTAAGCGGAAAGTACTACATTCATTGTTATTCAGCCTATCGTTGAGTGCAGATTACAGTGTAATTTTATTTATTAAAAACTTAGATTATGGATGATTCCAGTCGAAGTATTAGTGGACTTAGTGAGTTTATCTGTATAGAAAACGACAATAGTGTAGAAAATATTGGTGAAATTCAAAATAATTTTCCTTCAGAAATAATAAAAAACCATAAACAGTGTAGTGCAAAACGAAGAACTTTGTAAAGTGTTAACAGACCTTAAGGGAGCTGTATTTCTTAGAGAATTCATTGGTAAGTTTTTCTCAATAATTCTTTGTGTTTCTGTATAAACAAGCGAGGTTTTTTTTATGTTACAAAAAACAATAATTTTTCTACTTTCGATCGACACGAGCACTCTATTCAGTCTAGCAAAACAAATTTGAGCAAACAATGGGAGTCTGTACACAAAAAGGACAGCTTATTATAAAATTATGTGAAAAGGATGGTAAATTGAGCACGAAGTATCGTGGCATTTTAGGAGACATAATTATTCAGGAAATTCAACAAAAAATCAGGGTATTTTTTCCCTTATGTTCCAAGGAAAAAACCTAAAGGGATTCTAAGTATATGCAAAGTACCATAATTATCATACGAAATTAAGAGAAGAAGGTTTATTACCCAAAAAGCTCCATTTAAATCCGCTACCATCAATATCAAGAGAATTGCAAACGGAGTCCCAAGAGAATCCAAGTAATTTTAAATATATTGATTATAAAGTTGATTGTAAGTATAAAATTTTCTAGGTGAAGATATCATAAAATGCTACTTCTAACGACTACAACAATAAAGTTGACCAATTACGGAACGATCGCTTCAAAAACAAGGACACATTGCAGCCCATTATAATCGCCATAGGAGAGGATTATTTTAAGTTGACTGATTTCTATGTTTTTATTTACAATGTACAATGTCCAGGAGGTAGATGTATGTTTTAAATCGTTCCAAGTTTTCGATTTTCAATATCCGAAACAGGCCCAACTAGTATGGACTTTTATCCAAAAATAGAGTTATTCAAATGTCCGTTCCTTTGAAATATTCATGGACATTCAAGTTCGAATCGAAACATAGATTCTATAAGACCTATATGAGAAACATAAATTCTAGAGTTAATGTACCGCTTTCATTAGCGATTAAGTCAAGTCTTAATTTTACTGAGCAAATTCTTTTTTTAAAGAAACAGAATGGTTCCCAATGGTGTTGGAATTAACTTTTTGAATTCTAAATACTATATTCAAATTAAAAACGCATTTCAATACGAAAGTTTATCCGTTGGACTATGTTACAATTGCATTAATTACTGTGGAACAAAATATAGGGCATTTGGTATACGACAATTTATCTGAAATGAAAGTTTTCAAGATATTAGAGATTCTAGCGTATACAAATAATAATGAAATATCTTTATTTTGTCAAGAAATTGAAGTTCTTAAATTTGACAACCATTTGGCAAGTTACATCTTGGGGGATATAAAAGAAAATATTGTAGTCAAATCATTAAGAACTCTTAAAAATCCTCCTGGTTCTAACTATCTCACACCATCAGGTGAAAGTGTATTAAGAATCAAATCGTATTACTAATAAAGTCTTGCAGATAGATTTTCGCACTATGTATTATGTTTAGATTAATATTACAATATATTATAATATTTCAAATAAAATTTATAAAAAGTTTAATTTTGTTCAAGAAAGAATTTTTTTGGGATTTCTTGAACAAAATTAAGTTTAACCCGGTAAAAAGTCCAAAAGAGTAATCTTTC
Source organism: Dioctria linearis (assembly GCA_963930735.1). NCBI lineage: Eukaryota > Metazoa > Arthropoda > Insecta > Diptera > Asilidae > Dioctria > Dioctria linearis. The sequence goes on along the minus strand of OZ005740.1, from coordinate 222,688,694 downwards.
ATTTAAAAAGTTTAATGTTTTATTTATTTTGAAATTCTTTATTTTCAATATAAGAAAAATGCCAGAAATTGAATGAAATTGGGTATTATTTTTAGAAAAAATAACGTCTTCAAATTAAAGAGAAGCAATAGGGTAAATTGCTTTAAATCAATGCAAGGTTTAACTATACCAAAAGAAATGAAATCATTCCGTCAATGGAGTGCATATCTTCAAATTAAAGACATATTGCCCCTAAACAACACATAAATTAATTAAAAATTTCCTTATTGGTACGAATTAATGTTCTTAAATTTAACAGATGCGTTCATAAGGTTAATGGAAATGAGTTTTTATTTTAAAGAAAAGTTTCCCAAAACGTAAACCAGAGTAACATTGATACAATGAAAAAATGGTTAATCGATTTTATGGAAAACATTTCTTTATTCTAATAACTTGCTGCATCGGCTTGTATTCAATTCCAATTTTCCTTAATTGTATAGCTGTTTTTCTTAATTCTATGATATATTTTTCTGAGTGCAAGCATTAACCAATTTGCTAATGACAATTGTGCCATTTCGTATTAAACATCAGATTTGTGTTTCTGCGCGGTTTTTTTTTTGTGCTTTTTTTAATTAAAAATCTTTAAATTCTTCCGCAAATTGTGTGAATTTTAAATAAAAACATTTGAAGTGACAATTTAGTTATTAAATCTTGGACACTTAATTTCATAAACTTGTGAATACTTCAACAATGAATTGTGCTGTGCGGTTCTGTATAGGTAGAAGAAGAAGAAGAAGATCTGACAACACCACGTTTTTTTACCAGTGAATACTAAAATTATTAAAAAATTCTCTATATAAAGTAATCTTGATAAGATAGACACTAAATAGTCGGGCTATGAAGAAAGCCTTGTAAGAACTATTATTGAGAAGTGATTGTGATTGTGATTCTGAACCTCGTGTGAACTTAATTTAATAATAGAGAGACATAACCTCACAAAATGGACTGTAACAAGTGCCAAAAGCCAATTAGAAATGGGCCGGTTTTTACATGTAAAGGGTTTTGTGGCAGCGCCTTTCATGACAAATGTATTGAAATGCCAGCTTATAACAAAAACCTTCTAGCAGAGAATAGGAACATTGTCTATATGTGTAATCAATGTCTCGAGCTAAAAGATATCATGGTTAGGAAGTTTGATGAGATATTAAAAATGTCTCAAAAATACAAAGAAGACCTGAACAAGCAGGGGGAAATAATCAAAGAAATACAAAAAACAATTACTAGAATGGATGATGAGGTAAGCAGAAACAGTACATTATGCAGTGATAAGAAAACATACCTGGAAGTTGTTAAAAAGGGATGCCCAACGCTACCAGCCCAGGGGATTATAATCAAACCCAATAATAGCGATCAGGATGTTGAGGTCACTAAGAAACACATAAAGGAAAAAATAAAGCCTAGTGCACTAAAGGTCCCCATCACTGAAGTGAAACCCCTTACAAAGGGTGGGGTATTAATTAAAACAAATACATCAACAAATAATGAGATACTTCTATGTGAGGCAAGCAAGGCACTAGGTGAGAAATACAGTGTTATGCTCAGTAAGAGAAGAGTTCTGTCTATTTATCGCAAATCTGGAAAAAAATTACACAACGAACTGTGTGAGCTAAATTGCTCCTTCAGTGATCAAGAACAACTAAAAGTTACCCATAGTAAATTAAATAAGCGTACTAATAAATGGACAATCTTTTTTGAGGTGTGTGCATCCACGTACTACCGTATGGTTGGACAGTATGTCAATGTAGACTGGAACTCCCACTATGTCCGAGAGGATTTTAATGTTATGAGATGTTATAAATGTCAAAGGTATGGGCATATGACAAAGAACTGTGAAAACCATGAGAGATGTAAAAACTGCGGAGAAAGTCACGAAACTTCAAGCTGTACAATGAATAAAACCTCATGTATAAATTGCCAAATGAGAGCAAAAAAAAATATGTCAGCCACAACAGTTGACTGCAATCACCCAGCAGATAGCAAAACATGCCCTGAATATATAAGGCGAGTAGAGATAATCAGGAACAAAACTGATTACTCTGCTGAAACTCTATAGTAACACCCAACATGTTTAATTTGCTATACTTAAACATCAGGAGCATACGAAATAAATTTAATGAACTTGAATTAATGATTGCAAAAAACCCTATGATTGATATTATTATACTTAATGAAACTTGGCTATATAACAATGAGGTGAATTTCTATAATTTAAATGGCTACAAAGGGATCTTTAACTGCAGAGGTGAGTCTCGGGGGTGGAACTGTGATATATGTATGTCAGACAGGGAATAGAATTCAAGCAAATAATGGAAGATGACAAGTATAATACGATTCTTATAGAGATAACGACAAACAGTGGAAAAAGGCTCAAAATCATGACTATGTATAAATCCCCAAATGAATCCCAAACAGAATTCTTAGAATGCATGGAGTATTTGTTGACTCATCATAGAGGACTCGTGTTTCTGGGTGATATCAACATTGACTCACTGACTGAAAACAATACCGTCATTCAGTATTTGGACATGCTTACCAGCTATGGCTTTAAGATTCTCAACCAAATAGATAGAGAACACACAACTAGGGCCACGGAAAGGTCAGCTACGATAATTGACCACGTCTTCACGGACCTATCTGAGAAGGTGCAGATGGCTATGCATGTAGAAGCTACATCGATATCTGATCATAACATCATCAATGTTGCACTTTATGAAAAAGATTATCAAAAGAAGAGTATGAGCACCAGAGTTATATCAACACTAAATGAAGGAAAGTACAGAGCGAAAATAAGGGAGAGCTTACAAAACACACAGCAAATAACAATTGAGGAATTTATACAAATAATACAGGAAAGCAAGGAACATAGGACAACTCTCAAGAGGGTGAGAACAAGAAAAAATGGTTGGATCACAGTGCAAATTATTGCAGAGATGAAAAAAATGGAAAGGCTGTATAAAAAGATGAAGAAATATCCTGAAAATGCTGCGGTAAGGAAAGAATATATACATGAAAAAAATAAAGTCAACAAGCTGGTTAGGAGAGCAAAACAAGAATACGTGGATAGACAATTCCAAAAAGCAAAGTATGACGCTAGGAAAACCTGGAAAGTAATAAATGAATTAATAACAAAAAAGGAGCAGATGAACAAAGACACTATTTCTGAAATGACATACTTGGGGAAAACTGAAACAAATCTTAAAAAAATCTCCAATTCATTCAATCAATATTTTGTCAACATAGGACAAACTCTTAGAGAAAAACTACCAGTGAGAGAACCAATACCAAATAGTTACAGGGAAATGACAATCTTCCTCGTACCTACAACGCCGACAGAAATAGAATCGATAATTAAAAAACTTAAAAAAGGTTCTTCTCCTGGCCTTGATGGAATCTCCACTAGGGATCTCGTCATCGTCGCAGACATCATCAGTCCTACTTTGTCCTTCCTAATTAATAAAGCCCTATCAACAGGAGAATACCCTGACATCTTGAAAATGACGGAAATAATGCCGATATTTAAAGGCGGTAATCGTAAAGAAGTAAGCAGCTATAGACCAATAGCCATACTCAGCTCTGTGGGAAAAATATATGAAAAAATAATTGAAACAAGACTGAGAAGATTTATAAATAAAACCGGAGGGTATGACCCGAAGCAGTTTGGCTTCCAGGAAGGCAGTAACACGGAATCAGCTACAACAGAGACGATGAATGTAATTAATGAAAAACTAGATCAAGGACTTTATGTGGGTGCACTCTTTATAGATCTTCAGAAGGCGTTTGATACAGTGGACCACGAACTCCTCTTGAGATTCCTTGAAGAACTAGGAATAAGAGGAAAAGCCAATAAATTGCTGGAAAGCTACCTAACTAACAGAAAAGTATACACAAGAGTGCAGCATACTTTCAGTGACCCGGAAACTCTCACTTCAGGGGTGCCCCAAGGCTCAATACTAGGTCCAAACTTATACCTATTATACGTTAACAATATACAGAAAGCAGGTATCAAAGGAGTATATCATATCTTTGCAGATGACACTAATCTTATATACGGAGCTAAAACAGAGGAAGAGCTACAAAGAACCATGAATGAAGATCTGGGAAGATTTAAGCGCTGGACGGACGGCAATAGATTATCATTAAATGTGGAAAAAACAAAGCTTATTTTAATCAGACAACAAAATAAAACTGACATAAATCCTCAAATTAAAATTGGTACTCTGAGTATACAGAGGGCAAAGCAAATTAAATATCTGGGGCTCATCTTGGATGAACGATTAAATGGAATGAGCATATAAATGCTAAAATTAGTAAGATTACTCCGATGCTGGGAGCCATAAAAAAAATGAAAATCACCATAAGCCAAGAAACGGCTAACTTAATATATAATGCTCATGTATTATCCCACATTAGATACAACATACTCACATGGTCCCAATGCACTAATAGCGTGATGAACAGAGTGCAAACAACAATGAACAGAGCCCTGAAAACATTATATAATATGCCTCGGCTAACACCTACTATAGAGGTATTCTGCAGGACCAACAAGCTTAACTTAAAACAAATTGTCTTTGTGGAGAAAGCTAAGTTCATTTACAAAATAATAAATAAATGTTCTAAATCAAACTTAAGTATTACCACGGCGTCTGAAATTCACATATATAACACAAGACGAAAAGCAGACATAAGAATATCAGCAGCTAGAACAGAGAGCTTACGCACAGGTCTCCTGACATCAGCTAGTGATATATACAATGGCCTCCCAGGGAACATCAAAAATCTAACGAGCCTGAGCATCTTCACAAGGAAAATAAAGAGATATGTATGTAGTACTAATTTCATATAAGCATGCATAAGATATGAAAATACGATAACTACCAAGTATTTCTATTGGTAGCGTAGTTTAAAACTTACTAAGACTATGTAGTAGTAGAGTCTATAAGATTGTAACTGATTGAGATGGATATGTTTTTCCATAGATTTTTCTGAGTAGTTGGTGGCATTGATAAAGTGTAAATTTTGGGGTAGTGTCGGATTGAGACTGCATTGTAAGTAGCTTATGAGGAATAGTAAACTGTAGAACTAACTCCATATCTAACCTCTTTCTCATACCAGCAATGCTAACTGAAAGAGGGGACTGAGTGCTAAATAGCAGCCAAAAAAATATATTTTAAAATTATGTGATGCAAAATTGTTATTTATACTGTTAAATTCTAATAAATAAATAAATAAATAAATAATCCCGGAAAAACGTTTTTCAGGCAAGGTGAAATGCTGAAATTAAACTAGAATGTTTCTTTTCCTCAAATACATGCAAAAGAAGTGAAAAAAGGAAAGGGAAACAAAACTATCAAGATGCGTTTAAAATATTTCTTGTTTACGTTTTTGTGTTCCCAACATTTTTTCATGTCGTTCAATGCGTCAGTGGCAGTTCGTAATTTTGGTTTATTTTAAACAATTATGCCTAACCCCCTGCAAAAACATTTCAGATATACTACTTCCATGACCATAACGAATACATAAACGCAATTTTTCGGGCTTATTCAAAACCAAAAACCCTGCAGAATACTTCCCAAGCCATGAAACAGAAATCTATATGTGTGCGTGCTTAGTCCGTTTTCTAAGATGTTCTATATTGATACTTATGGAAAAGTGCCAAACATTGACTTTATATATGCTATAGAGCCTGAACTACTATCCATACAGGCAAATAGTCTGCTAGTAATGTAAAGCTTGGTTCCTTACCTTCCCAAAGGCTAGACTTACTATATACCTTACTTAACAAAATAATAAAATAGTTTTGATTACAAAGTAACCTTACCATTTTACGCGCAATACCTCTCAGCTAAGTGATAATTGCATGTGCGTATGTGCAGCCGAAGTCCGAATCTGTAGGCACCTACATTCGATATCATCAGCCCACGGCATGCCATGATGGCACAGCGACATTACAATGATTACTCAGCTGAGGATTTTTGTTTGAGGAATCCTAGTCATTTGGTAAGATAATTTTGTTAGGAAAGGTATGAAAATTTTGTTACGTTTCGGAAGATAAGAAAGCAAGCTTAAGACTAACAGAACGCCATTTTTCTGTATGAATAGTAGTTTAGGCCGGAGGAGCTATTCAAATCAAACTTTTGTCACTTTTACATAAGAACACTGCAAAAATTTTAGAATGTAAGGACTACGTTTGGCCTCGCATGTGGTAGGGAGGGAGTCTGTTTCATGGCTTGTGAAGTATTCTCGAGGGTTTTCAACAAAACAGGGTTTTGTACTTCCCAAGCCATGAAACAGAAATCGATGTGTGCGTTGGGAGTCCGTTCTTTAAAAATGTTCTATATTGATACTTATGGAAAAGTACCAAACATTGACTTTATATATGCTATACAACCTAAACTACTATCCATACAGGAAAATAGTCTTCTAGTAATTTACAGCTTGGTTTCTTATCTTCCCAAAGGCTACACTTACTAGGTATAAACGTTACTTCACAAAGTAATAAAATAGTTTTGATTACAAAGTAAACCTTACCATTTTACACTCACTAACTCTCAGCTGAATAATAATTACATGTGCGTATGTGAAGCCGGAGTTCGAATCTCTAGGCAGCTACATTTGATGTCATCCACCCACGGCACAGCGATATACAGTTCTACCAAGCAGAATGGCATGTGAAGTGGAACAAATTGTTTTTAAATTTTTACTTTTTCTTGCAGAAATAGTTTTGCTTGTAATTTTGCTCCTTTTCCTCTATTACAAGTTTGTGCATGCTGTAAGTTCTCTTTCTTCTACTTTAGATTTACATAGGAGCCTTTGTATTAAAAATTGACTAGCGTGTTAATTAAAAATGTTGGAAGAGAAAGTATAGCTGTTCTACTTATGGTATACCACATACTTCAATATATAGACTGATGACAGCTCGCAAAAAGTGAAGCTAGCATAAAGACTGAAATACAATTGGAGCGTTTCAAGCAACTTTATCGCCAGCTTTCTTCTAAAGCTGAACTGAAAAAGCCGAATTGAATACAAAAGGCATTTTTGACATTTGCAACTTTAACTTGTTTATGGTGAGTCTTTAATTTAAAAACGATAGTAATGCATCCGATTTTCCAAAATTACAATAAATAAATGTCTTTTTTGATAGTTTTCGAGATGTACCAATTATATGTAAAAATAATACTGAGTTTGTTTTTTATATCCCATAGGAACTGCTTAAGTTTCTTCCATTTTAATATTTTTGGTAGCTGTTTCAACAGAGGCCATTCACATCTGATATATGCCATTCGCACAGTCGGCAACATTAAAAATTCCGTCAAGTTGGCAGTCATTGGGCTGAAATTTGCAATTTGATCAAATCTCAAGCTAGCTTGAAGCTGGCAAAAAAGTTAAAGCTCCAATTGTGTTCTTCTACATTGATTGTATTGTCTACAAATCTCAAGCTGGCTGAAAAGCTCCAATTGTATTTCAGGCCTAAAATATGATTTTTATGTTGCGAGCTATTTGTGCTGCCACAAAGTAAAAAAAAGTATTTCCAGAAGGGAAATTGTTACGCATAAAAGGAAATTATTAATTGCAATAAATGTTATTAGTGTGATAATTCATAGTAATTCAATCAATCAATTCTTACGAGTTTAATATGTATGGAAATTTATACTACTGGATCCATTCAAAATAAGTATTATTTTACTTTCTAAACATAAAGATAAATTGAAGGAAGATTATTAGAATTGTATTCCACATTTTAATTTGCCACTAACCCCACTTTTTACAAATTAACTTTCTATTTCATGTGGGCTCAATTGCTTATGACAAAAAAGTTCTTACGCGCCGTGACAACATTGAAAAAATCATGGGCGTAAAGTTCAAAAAATGAGCGCGCAGCTCGAAAACCGATTATAAAAAAATCTTTTGAATTTATGCTGCGTATCTAGTGAATGTATTGCCTTTGGCAAAACAATTTTATCACAATACATATCACCTTTATGCGGATGATTTGCCAATATACCATGCCGCCACGGTTGAAGGTCTTACGTCTGTAAGCGTAAGTAGGGTAATTCCATGTAAATGTCAACCCAGAGAGCATTTTTTCATCTTTCAATATACAGGGTGTCCCGTAAGTCGACTTCAAGCCGGAATCGGGTGATAGACCAAATCATAACAGTTACCAGAAAAATATAAAAAAAAATCTAAGTCATGTATTTTTCAAATTATAGACATTTCTTTTGTTTTCGAGAAAATGTACACCTTGTGATGGTTTTTTAGCTCCTGTTGCTACAAATCTTTACTTTTTTCCAATTTTATATTTCTTATGTAATCCCGAATAGTGCTTATGTAATCTGCTGGTTTAAATTCTAAGCCTACTGTTCCAGCTTGGAAGAAAATGTCACATTTTGCCGAACCAAGAATAGAAAATTAATATTTCACCCAACTTTCACTGGCTGTAATGAAAAAAAAAATGTACTACGCCAGTTTGGCAAGTAACTTTAAAAGTTGACGCATTTAATAAGGATTCTAAAATGGTATAACACTTGCTACAATATTTCTTAGATTACGGCAAAAAAAGTTTTTCTTCAAGAAACCCAGTTTCGAAAAATTTCTTTTCACCTACTAAAAATGATTCTAGTGTACCCAAAGCTTGCCGTACTAACATAACACCACTGCAGTACTAACATAACACCACTGCTTGTGACTAACATAACATGATTATTTATGAAGTAACTATCTTGAACAAACATTGAAATTATTTTGAGAATAAATAAATATCTACTTAATTTCTCATTTATAAATAATTTTCCCAATTTATGTAAAAAATGTAATTTTTTTGAATTGGCAACACTCAATTATTTTGAGCTGAAGTGCTGAGCACATGTGACTGACCACATGTTCATCCCGCCATAACTAGTAGACATCGGTGTTGCCGAACATTTTTAGTTGACGGGTAGACCACCATGGATGAGATCTTATCGGGTTGTGTTCTTTTTCCTCCTTTCCCAACAATGAAACCCAAATATTTTATCTCTGTAATACAGAACTTACTCTTCTCTACGTTGATAGTGAGGCCAGCTTTCCTCAAACAATCCGCTACGCGAGCTAGTAAAACAAGATGAGCGACAACGTCTTGCAACAAAATTAACAGACCGTCTAAATAGTTAAGAACGTTCTCACAAAAATCCGACGGGATGACTTTGTCCATTAGACGGCACACAGTTTGTGGCGCGTTGCATAGGCCGAATGGCATCACTGTGTACTGATAGACAGGATGACCTGGTACTGTAAAAGCGGTCTTTTCTCTGGAATCAGTGTCTAATGCACAGTCGTCATGGCACCATTAGCTACTTGTACCTGTATCCGATACCTCTTCCATTCGACTTCTGCTTCTGCAAGCTTCTCTAGAGCTCCCCAGCCTAGGATGCTGATAGTTGCACTATCAAGCAGCTCAGTCACAGTTCGCCCGAGTAACTTTACTTCGGAATACGGCCGAATGTCATTTCGCATCGACACTGAAATTTGGGCCAATTTCTTTCGTTCAGCTCTAATTCGTCGACAATACTCACGCCACCGAACAGTTGATCGTATTTTCTTCTATTAAGACCCGAATCTGGGATCATAATTCCAGCAAGCTCTACCACCCAAGAAAAAATGCGGTCTCGCACCTTATTGTAATTTTGTAGATGCAGGTGATACGGTGTCAATGGATAGAAAGCTGGCTCACGCCCACTCGTCATCGCAGAGCTTGGTGGCCGCCTTAATATCGTATGCGTGTCAGACTGAACCTCCCGCTCAGCAACATTGCTTGAATAAGGTACAATTGGTGTTAACGGGATGTCAAAAATCAGGGCTTCTTCTAAAGAAGTGTCTAGTAAAATGTCTGTGAAACGGGAGCTTGAAAATCTGCAGAGAAATCTATTAGGTTCGCTGCCTCTACTAAAGGATTAGTATCATTCTTCGGACTGTCAGATGGATTGTTAATATCACTTGGGTCACTGAATGATATCAACGGACAGTCTATTGGCCGTCGATGACCATGTGGCCACATGTTATGTTAGTCACAGGTAAAGTTTATCAAAACTTTATATTTTTGTGTTATTATTAAAATTTGTGTCAAATTTGCACTTAATAATATAACTACAACCTTTCACAAGATACTATCAGAGGAAAAAAATTAGTTTGATGTTTCTGTTTCAGAGAATTTTAACTATGAAAATTAATATGAAATCCTAGTGTTGCAAATCTGTTATGTTAGTCACATTGAACAAAATGCTCTCTAAATGTCAAATAATAATAATAATTAATCTTTTTTTTTTATTTACCTGCATAAAACCATCTGTCCAAAGAAGAATAACACCCTGTTTAAGATATTTTGACAAAAATAAAGTTGGTGTGATAGAAAAGAACATTAAAAAAATCATTCATCCGTTATGTTAGTCACCATGGAATTACCCAGTAGCACAAAATCCCCTTAGAAAACGTAGTTAATACAGTAGGCTACATGGCAGCCCATCGTTGTGGCAGAATACAGATTCCCCGATTTATCGTATTTTCCCCGATTTTCAAGTATAATTCCGATTCCCCGATTTTGGCTCTGTTATTTCCGATATATTCTACAGCCTCTTCCGATTTTTAGAGATTTACACTATTAACCCATATTTTATTATATTAACGCTTCTGACACTAAGCTAAGGAACATGAAAAGTTGGTAAAAGCAACGAACTGGTTCCTATATAAATGCAAACGCAAACGCAAACGCGCGAAACAATGGAGAAATATGGGTAAAAAACGGACGCAAACCTTGCAGATTAGAGCTCAGCAGTGAAATCTGACGAAATTGGGCAAACCTCGTATTTTATCCATTGTCACTTTTTGTTTTGTTGATTTCACAATCTTAATCGGGTATTTTTTTAATAGGATCTCCGCTTATTTAGTTCTTCTCTTATGTGATGGATAAATTTATAGTAAGAAAAAGTAAGATTAAATGCAGGAATAAAAATATTTACATATCTTGAAAACGTGTTGATTTGAAAAGGAGGTCTTTCACTTAGGACCTGTACCACGGCCAGTGCCAGATGATTCAGATTATATAATGAAATATTGCCGAAAATAGCGGTAAAATTACAGGGTTTCAATTATGTAGCTTTTGTAATTGTGAGCAAAAATGTATGTGCACAAATTTTGCAAATAGTGCCAAAATGATCCGAAATTAAAAAACTGGTTGGTGAAAATAAAAAGTATGAAGCGAACCGTAATATTGCATTTTGTAAAGTCTGCTCTGTTATTAGCAAAAAAAAAACTGAGAAATTGATTGGATGCGAAAACCTTAAAACGCATGTGAACGGTTTTAGGGTATTTCTGTAAATCCATATACTATTGAAGTAATTCCTCAAAAGTTAGCCAAAGAAGAGGCGCAGCAATTGCAAACAAGGCCTTACCTAATGAGAAAAAAATCAGTGCTGAAATAACTCCTCACAACACATAATCTAAAAAATTGTTCATTGCCATTGATAAGATTGAAATAGGGCAAATGGCAATAATTAGATTACCATTCTATTTTATAGTTCTGGATACATTCTTAAGTTTTTTTATTTTATATTTCATTGGATTTCTATAAATTATGTTTTCAACAAGTAGGTAATTATGTGATTTAATTCTTTCACCGATTTCAATACCCAATTCACGATTTTCTCTCCAGCATTTTCCCGAGTTTTGTATGTTGCCATCTGGCAGCACCACGTGCATCCTACTCTTCTTTTGTTAAAAAAGGGAGATTTTTAGTCATTATTACACCGTCGCGTCGACTAAAGTTGACCTAATGACAAGTTAGGAAGCTGGTGAGATTTCCGAGTGTTTTACATTTAAAATGCACACGGCAAGAAAAGGAAGAAAGAAAGAAAAAAAATCGAAAAAAAATCAAACTCTCTTTAAAACTTTATGAATAAAGATAAAAAATGGGAAAGCGCAAGTTGCATGCAACGAAACAGAATGGCAAATATTTCATTTTCGTAAATAAATGAGAAAGGGCCGAGTTTTCACGTTTTACTCATAAAATGCTCCCTCGCTTTTGTTAAAACCGGTTTTCATGAAATATTGACAATGTTTTGGTCACATGTTGTTGCTGTAAATGGAAACATTTTGTTGCTGTAATCCTATGATATTTGAACAGCACGTGTTTCTGTTTACATTCGTTTTGCTTTTGAAGAGATTTAAGTGGGAGAACTCAGCTGGATTCTCTGATATTTTCGGAAAAAATGAGAATTTCATTTGAAAGGAATTTTACATCTCCTTTCAGTATCTGGGCCAAAGCAAAATTTATGTTTTTCTTTAAAATGGGAGGTAGTGTGACCTGATGTACATTATTATGAATAGGCTGAAAGAATTTTGAGGGATTTAATAAGATTTTGTCGTTCGGGTAATCCTACGTTCTCTCGATTTTTGTTTTTAACTCGTTGTCTCAGTTGCACTGCAATAATACATAGCCACGTTCTTTTCCCTCATTCACGCAAAAGACGAAAGTAGGTATATGAAATTACTTGTTTCATTCTAAAGAACACCAGAAATTTTCCAATTTTGCTCAACAGCTTCTTAACTTGTCATTAGGTTAACTTTGCCTTCGACAAGGAAGGCAGTGAAGTGTAGTGACAGTACATGCTAAACGGTATTTCGCATGTTGCGCGGTGACGGATTCGCTAATTAAATCGCAGTTATCATATTCAGAAGTGGGATAGAACTCTAATGGCCAGTTTCACAGTCGAGCTTAAACCAAGGTTTAGTTTAAACCAACCACCAAGTTTAAACGTAGTTTAAACCAAATCGAGTTTCACAGTGCATTCTTTTAGTAACGTTAGTAGTACTGATTAAATTGTGAATTAAATTAGTTATCGCCACCATTGTGAAGCAATTTTTCTATCAATCTGTCAATCGGAAAAAGTAAACAGATCAGAAATAAAAAATAAAAAATATGTAGTTACATTTGCTAATTTTAAATATGCCAACATTCAAAAAGGATGGTAATTTTCGCATAAGTGAAGTTGACCTTTCCTAGTGCATAAAAAAAAAATATAATAGAGCACAAGAAAACAGACAGGAATAGATTCGAAGACAAAGCGACAAGGTTCTTTACTTAAACTGAACCTAGCATAAAAATCAACGTCGCCCACTCATTAAAATGATTTCTAATTACTCTCAGTCGTCGACAGAGTTGTAAATTTAACCCAAAAAAAAATCTTCTTCATCGCCAGAAATGTCTAAATCTAAATTCTTCGTACAAACAAACAATGCTTCTGTCAAAATAAAATTATCTTGAGTTTAAACCGGGGTTTAAACCAAACTGTGAAACTCATTCGTAGAGTTTAAACTAAATATTTGGTTTAAACTCAGACTGTGAAACTGGCCATAAGTGTATTATTTGCCAAAAATTATAATTGGAAGAATTTGTTCTTAGTAATTGTGTATATATCTCTTCAAATAATGATAAAAAGGTCGATGAGTTATCGGCTCATAAAGAAAACCAGGTTTTCTCTTTTGAGTATTCTTATACCTACATTTCTGTTCTCAAGAATTTCAGATATATTCGCACTTGTGACTGGAGAATATATCCAAGTGTGCGGGTGTCCTTGAAGTGCTCAGTATTTTAATATATTTTTACTTGATCAGCGCAATGTATATCCTTTTCGTTTTCGTGTTGAAACCTGATCTGAGGAATAATATGAGGGTGCAGTTTACAGTGACCGGTTTTTTTGTTTTTTAGGGTTTGTAGTCGACGGTTTGGGGCGAAGAAAATATATAATTCTCGTTTTCAAGTGAATTTCCTCAATACCTTTTGGTCCCTTATTTTCGTTCTGGATACGGGTCGTGGTAATAAAATGTAAATTTTCTTAAAGTGAAGAAATATTATATTGCCGGTTTTACTACTATCTTCATCCAGCCGCAAAGCAAAAACTTGCTGATCATTAGATCTCGAAGGAGAATTGTGTTTTTTTTTATTGGAAGAGTTATTTTCGTTACCTTGAAAGAAAGAAAACAACCCTCTTAACATGTTGTAGATCTAAACGACTAATACACTTGTTTTTGCGAAATGAAAGGGAAAGTTCGGTAGCATTTCTAATTAGTCTTTGTCCATTTTTGAACGTGGATACGGATGTTCTAGTTTCTAGTTCAACTTGAGTGAAGGTGTTTTGTGAATTACAAACATTATTTAATTTAATAATATTTAAAGACAGATAAAGAAGTGCTGTGAACAACATAAACATTTGTGAATGTTAAATAATTTAGAGTGAAGTTAATTTAAAAAAAAGGGAGGAAAAGTGCCTGCAGGAAAATGGAAACCCACGAAGCGACTTTTGGGAGTAGTGAAAAATACAGCAAGTAAAGTTGAAACGTCGACTGTGTCAATGTTACGCCAACAACTAGAAGAGAAATATCGCGAATTCGAAGAATTACGACATCAGCTAGCTGTTAGAGATAGTCCACAAGACACAGATTCGACAATTAGTATACTCCTGTAATTGCTATGCCCCAAAATATTAATTATATTCATTTGAGTATGGATGAAATACGGGGTCTTATTATTATGGATTGAAATAATAGAACTGATGCTTCTGTATGCCACTTTACGATTAAAAGACGCATCCAGATCTTGGTGCCAAAGTAAATATAATGAGCTGAATACGTGGACTATAATCAAAACGCAAGTACTGAAGAGTTTCCCTACAAGTATAGATATCTCTACAATACATTACCAGCTATTAACTCGGAAAAGGAAGGCACAGGAACCAGTAGAAAAATATTTCTACGAAGTTAACGTTCTTGCTAAGCAATTTCAGGTTTGAATGATCGGAATCTAAGGAATGTACTCACGGCGACTAAATTTCAAACGTTGGCAGAAGTGCTGCAGCAAATAAAACTATACGAGGGCATTAACCAACAGGAGAAGAATCGTTTAGCCTTGATTGCTCAAAAATATGAACAAATTAGGACTAGATGTGACCGGAACTATCGACTTAAGCAAAAGTTTCTTCCGTCTGTTGAAATATTTATTCAAAAATTACCTACTGAAGATGTTATTTATGGCTAAAAGATGTATGCAGTTTCACTTAAGCTGACTTCTAGGTGCAATAAAAGGTAGCCCGGGAAATTTCACGTTGAAATTTCCGTAAGGCAATAAAATAAGGGACAACGAATTTCTCGTGAAAACACAAAGGATATTTTGAAACATCTGCTAGCCAGATTTAATATTTTCAAGGGTATAGTTAGGTAGGATAAGTTTTAGTTGAAAATAATCTTTAGAGCCTCGTGTAGTTTTTCTGAGGAAAAAGTACGTGTCCGCCTTCCTTGCGATAAATTGTATTTTACAAAAATATATATGATATACAAAGTTGAGTTTAAATTTAAGTAACCCTTCCCAATAGGTTATGGGTCCAGGTTACTCTAATTTATAATTAAATAATTTCATTCGTTATTTATTCAATTTTTCGATTGACTGTTTTTTCCTAAGAATAAATTTTACATAACAAAATTATTGTGTTTGTGAGATAGTGACTCTTTGTAAAATCAGTGTTTAGTTTTTCCTTTTTATTGTTAAATAAAAAGTTTTTTTCTCGTTAAGAATAAAATGCAAATATAATGGATCGCTTAGCGAGTCAGAGGAATGTTCCTATTTTTAATGGGCAAAAATATGGTATGTGGAAGTTTAGAGTTCGTGCCTTATTAACTGAACTCAAAGTGATCAGAGTGATTGATAAACCGATTCCGGAAACTATTGATGGTTCTTGGACAGATTCTGAAGCAAGAGCCAAAAGTGTAATAATTTCAGTTTTGTGTGATTCGTGATTCTACTGCGAAAGAAATTCTAAACAAACTAGATGAAACTTTCGAACGAAAAAATGCTATATCACAATTATCAGTGAGAAGAAAATTAACTAATTTAAAACTGAAGGTGGATAAACCATTAACAGATAATTTCACGATTTATGAAGTTCTAATCAATCAACTCAAGTCAACTGGTTCATCTGTAACAGAAAACGAAAAGATACCGATGTTGCTTAATACTTTTCCTTCATCATACAATGGAGATATTGTTGCAATTGAGACAATATCAGAAAAATATTTAAATTATGATATTGTTAAAACAAGCTCATTGATTATGAAAGTAAATTAAGGGAAGAAAGTAGTAATAACAGTGCAAAAGTGCTTCATATGGAACGTTGTAGTGAAACTGTGAGCAAAAGAGATAATCACCATAGTAATAATGATAATAGGAAAACAATTTAATAACTATAATAGAAACCAATTTGAAAATTATCATAATAAAAATTGTGGAAAATTCAATAAGAAATATAGTGAATATTCAACCAAATTTAAGTGTCATCAATGTGGTAGAAGGGGTCACATTAAGAAGGATTGCTTTCATTATGAAAAGGCCCTCAAATATCAACAAAAATCCTTACAAAATAGAGCCATTCAAACAGCTGAAATTAGTCAACTAATGTCAAAAAATAGAACTGCATTTATGACTGCAGAAAACCAGAAGAAAATTGATCCTGAAGATAAAAACAGCATTACATTCATCCTGGATTCGGGAACAACAGATCACATCATTAATCGAGAAGATCTTGCGGATAATTTCAACAACCTGCAGTCTCCGATTAAAATATCAGTGGCGAAGAATGGTGTGCTCGTCCATACAACCAAGGTATTGAAAAATGAACTCTTCTGCCCAGAAGTTCCATATAATTTATTGTCTGTAAGGAAAATGCAAGAAGCTGATTTGGGTATTTATTTCGATAAAAATGGTGTTTGTATCAATAAAGCTGGTAAGGTCATCATAACAGGTAAGACACTGAACAACTTATTAAGTATTAATTTCACAGTAGATACAAATGGAATTGCTCAATTTAACAAAATTATCAGTAATACCGATTATGAATTATGGCATCGACGGTTGGGCCATATTAGTAAAAACAAATGTTTAGAACTGAAAAATAATAATATGATAGAAGATTTAGGTCAAATTAGTCATATTTTACCTAATGATAATTTATGTGAGCCTTGCATTAATGATAAACAGGCGCGATTACCGTTTAATAAAACAAAAGATAAAACTTATGTCAAAAGACCACTATTCAATATACATTCAGACGTTGCTGGTCCAATCACTCCTACAACGATAAATAATAAAAATTATTTTGTATTGTTCATTGATGAATTCACTCATTATTGTGTAACTTTTTTAATAACGCGATGTTTTCTCAGTTTTCAAGGATTACATTACAAGAAGTGAGGCGCGTTTTAATTCAAAAGTAGACTTGTACATAGATAACGGTCCAGAATATCTGTCATCTGAAATGAAAAATTATTATGTAGAAAAAGGCATTACTTTTCACCTAACAGTTCCACGTATCCCACAACAAAATGGTGTATCAGAAAGAATGGTCAGAACGATAACTGAAAAAGCTCGGTAAATGGTATCAGGTGCAAAATTGAATAAAATTTTCTGAGGTAAAGCTTTGAAGATGATTAAAACACCATACGAAGTGTTGCATAGTAAAAAGCCACAAATAAAACATCTAAGAGTATTTGGTTCGACTGTTTATATACACAATAAAGTTAGAAAGACAAAATTTGATGAAAAATCCATGCATGGTATATTAGTCGATTATGAACCAAATGGCTATAAAGTGTGGGATGTGGTGAAAGAAAAGTTTATTGTAGTTAGGGATGTAATATTTGATGAGATTAATTTTATGGAAACTTGGCCTGCAATTAATATTGAAAGAAATGATATTGGAATATCCCAAAATGAAAGTGATGCATCTGACCTAAGGTCAAAATCAGTAGTTTACAGCAGAATTCTGATGAGTATAAACCAGAAGAATTAGAACCTAGTATGAAAAATGTCAGAATAAATGTAGAAACAAATAAGCTTTCAGAGTTCTCAAAGAACACTAATGATGACAAAAGACCAATATCTCCGGATATTAGGAGAAGTGAAAGGATCAGAAACATTCCTGTTGTATCTTATAATGAATGTGACATACCAGATGATTGTTTAATGAGTGTCAAAACTATAGTTTGTAGTGGAAATACTACAACCAGCATGGCATGGCAGCATGGCAGTAGAGGTTACACGTGCAAGTATGGCAGTGCAAGTTGCATGCAAGCTGTACTTGCAGGTGTAACCCCGGGTTACCAAGCTCTTGGAACTCATAGTGTTATGCTTCATTCATAAAGCCAGATGGTGGTCTCTACCTACATACATAAGTCAATCGCTCTCATGCAGCAACCTTAATGACATCAGACTTGTTTTGCATAGAACCAGCACCCGATTTGGGTCTGATGACGTATTTGGTCAAGGAGCTGTCCTCTGGGACTCACTACCTGAATTAATCAGAAGAACTGGCCCTCACAAACAATTCAAGGAGCTTGCTTTGCCTTACCTTATGGTCTCTTAAAGTAGCTTAACTCATCCAGGTCTACTCCTGTGGTGGTGCACTTGATGCCTTGGCGTTAGTTTCCACGGCTGCTTTCTAATTTCTGTTGTTTCATGGGCATGCTTGCTGGCGTGCTCTCCGATCATATAATTGGGTGCGTTTATTCCGTACTTGTAGTTATTAAGAAAGTCTAGTTCTTTAGTTCTTAAGTACTTCCTATTAATAAGTTAAGTCATCTGATACGTCAGTTACCGACTGTATGAACTACATTGCTTACAGATGCAGATTATTTTGATTTTGTTTTTTGAATTTTTTGTACTTTGTATCTCTGTATTTTTGGTTTTTGCTTTGAGCTAAGCTCTTTATTTTATGCTCGTCTGTTAATCTGCATTTCCAACTTTATTTTGAGCACGTTTAGATCGCTATTATTTGACTTCATAATCGAACTATATTATTAATATCATCTATCGCAATGAGTTTGTTCGTTGCTCCTTTGTTAATTTGCTAAATAACTTTGTACTTTACCAATTATACCAACTACCTAATACTTACTCGATGTACTACCTAACGTTGTAAGTTAGCTTCAACTAAGGTTCTTCAATAAATGATTTTTCTATTCTATTCTATCAGTAATAACCCTAAATAATTAACACAGTATATTTATGTTCTTTTTCAATAATAGACTGTGGTTATATGCTCTAAGGCACATGTTGTGCTAATATTTATTAGTTTCGCCGGGCGACTGCTTGGTGATATTCGAGACAATATCCAAAAACAAAATTTAAATTTTATAAATCAAAATTTCTGGTAAATTATTTTAGTACAGTAATTTCAGTAACACGTAAATGGAAAAGCATGTACTCCAAAACCACTTTCGTATAACCATATTCATTCACAAGGGTACCTACTACACTAAACTTAAAATGTTTAATCTGGAATAACTCAGACTATGTCAAATTTTAGAAAAAGTTTTATATACTTTCATCTCTTAAAATAATTTCTAATTATTTCTGAGACACCTTGTATATGAATATGTGAAAAATTATTCAATATGTATTTACATAACTTTGTTGTGGTGTGGTGTGATACCGGCCTTTCGGAATGTTTGCCATAAAAATTTAACCCTGTAATAGAAGTACCGTGCTTACAAGAGGCCTTTCCCTATTGTTGGCTTTGTCAGGCAAAACTAATGTAATACCAAATACCAGTACCTAATTAAGTTACTTGTATCATATATTTTCTAACCAAATGCATTGCGTGGGACGCAATCTTTATCTTCCCAGATCTACTACATACTCGGTATGTATTAAATTTGTAGCGACATTAGACTAAAATGCATGTCTGTGATATCTGGATTGAAGAATGTCCTGAATTTAACCAATTGTGCAAAGTACACAGTTTAGATAAACAAAATTAAAGCCCAATAAAAAGGAAGAACTATTCTTACTGTAATTGCGACTCAATGCATTTCTGAAAAGTAGAAAAATTGTTTGCACAAAACGCAAAGAAAATAATGTATGTATATGCATTTGTGCATGCAATAAAAGTGGAAAAGAGAAGTAATCTTTAAACAAGTAACAAATACCCTTTCTATTCCTTAAATAGTTGCTTCTGCGAAGTATCGATTGAATTTATTATTGCTGGAATACTGGCGCACGTGTAGTACTCACTAATCACAACTTTGATAGACCTTAGCCGGAAACCGCAAATCCGATAAAAACGTAGGGTTACTCTATTTAAAAATTGGGACACCAATAAATTTTTCATACGAATTAATAGGAAATTTACACAACACGATAAAACGCACCACTTTAACTTTTATTTATTGAGTAAATCACACCGCTAGCTCCTAGTGTTCGTCTAGTACCAAACCGACTGACCTGACCTGTCTGAAATGACACCGCACGGCGCACGCAGGGCACAACGCGAACGCGACCAAACTGGACCAAACCAAGATTATAGAATAGAAGTGTTCTCACTAAATTTTTGACACATTGCAGCTGATGCGCCGTAACGTCACTCTGTGTTTAAATGGTTGAATCGTGTAAAATTCGTGTACACGAGCGTAATTTGTCAAGAGCAGGAGACTATACATTGGAGTAAGTGAGATGCTGGATGGAGAAATTGTCAAAGCTTTGCATAATAGTCGAATGTGCTTTTGTTTTGTGAGCAGATTTGGTCAACTTAAAATTCTTTTGTGAAATTTAACAAAAATACCGAATCAATTCTTTTCAAAACTATTTATCTTTTATTTAGTGCAAAGTTTTATAGTGCCACTAGTGCCTGTTAAAATCTTCATATCAATTAAAAAAACAGAAATAAAGTGTTCGGTCAGTGCTTGCAAATATGAATTGGATTATAAACTAGGGAATCCTGTTTGAGGCTAAATTATCTTTTTTGTTAATAGACGCAAAGATTTATATAAATTAATTATGTGAATTGTTTCAGAATAAAGTAGAAAAAGAACACTTTTTACCACAGATGCTCAGCACAAAACCTTTGTTTACATTTTGCAAATTGACAAGTTGTTTAGAATAGGGTGGCGTGTAAATGCATGTAAAAATTGACTACCAACACAACCAGGAATTCATTACGCAAAATTTGGCTTATCACCTCTATATTCTAAGCTTGCTAGAAATATCAAACTGTCACAAACTTTATTACCTTAGGATATGTAGCAAATAGGAATGGTTGAATCGTGTATAATTCATGTACATGAGCGTAATTTGTAAAAGCTGCGTGCATGATTGTCAAATGTGTTTTTGTTTTGTGAGCAGATTTAGTCAATTTAAAATTCTTTTGTGAAATTTAACTAAAACACCGAATCAATTCTTTTCAAAACTATTTATCTTTGAAGTTTAGGCATAAGTCAAGAATCAGCCACTGTAACCGATTTTCTTCAAACTTTGCGAATTAGTTACAATTCCCTCGCAAATCACAAATATCAAATTAATTTTTCCCGCAAACTTATACTTTCCGAGATATTTCACTTTAAAATCACGAACTTTCCACTGCACAACTCAATGCAATTTGATAATAAATATTCTTCTTCTTCTTTTAAGTAGCAAGGAAATACTCTTATTGTTGGGTATATACATACCTCCCAACATTCGGGTATCCAGCATTGCGTTTTTTTAATCATTACGAGTATTCAATTGATGTGCAGTAAGCAGCATTTAGTTAGAATGGAATAGAAAAACATTCATTAAAGAAACGCACACACACACACAGGCAAGCTGGCAGGGGCACACACGCGCGGAGCGAAGCGCGTGTGTGTGTGTGCCCCTGCCAGCTTGCCTGTGTGTGTGTGTGCGTTTCTTTAATGAATGTTTTTCTATTCCATTCTAACTAAATGCTGCTTACTGCACATCAATTGAATACTCGTAATGATTAAAAAAAACGCAATGCTATTATTGGGAGGTATGTATATACCCAACAATAAGAGCATTTCCTTGCTACGTAAAAGAAGAAGAAGAATATTTATTATCAAATTACATTGAGTTGTGCAGTGCAAAGTTCGTGATTTTAAAGTGAAATATCTCGGAAAGTATAAGTTTGCGGGAAAAATTAATTTGATATTTGTGATTTGCGAGCGAATTGTAACTAATTCGCAAAGTTTGAAGAAAATCGGTTACAGTGGCCGATTCTTGACTTGTTCCGAAGTTTATTTAGTGCAAAGTTTTATAGTGCCACTAGTGCCCGTAAAAATATTCATATCAAATAGAAAAACAGAAATGAAGTGTTCGGTCAGTGCTTGCAAATATAAATAGGATTATAAACTAGGCAATCCGGTTTGAGGCAACTGCACTACCTAAATTATCTTTTTTGTTAATAGAAGCAAAGATTTATATAAATTAATTATGTGAATTGTTTCAGAATAAAGTAGAAAAAGAACAGTTTTTTCCATAGATGCTCAGCACAAAACCTTTGTTTACTTTTTGCAAATTGACAAGCTGTTTAGAATACGGATGGCGTGTAAATACATATTGTAACAAAACATCTCATTAAAACGTGGCCTTACCCCAGTAAGAACGTTTTCTGTTTAAACGTGGCCTTAAGCCAAAAATTGGAAAGCACCCAGCAAGCACCCTTACTCAGTGTCGGCTGTCGGCTGAATCATTAAAAATCCAGATGACACTGTTCGTCTCATTTATGTCGATTTCCATTGAAATTTTTAAGAAAAGTGCACGTCAATCAATGAAAAACGAGTTCAATGGAACAACTTTTGACGCGATGAGAATGTAACAGTAGCTCATATCCGTGTAATTTGTCAGATTGAAATTTTCTGGGAACAATAACATCGCGAATAACGCAAAAATTATGAAAATTGTAATTTAAAAGATTTTGGCGTGATTGCGGATGAATTTGGTAGAGTAGTAGTTGAAAATTGATATGTGATGCTCAATGACATTCAGTTGTGACATTTCTTAGATAGATGTGTGCGTATTCCGGTGTAACACCGCCGATTTTTCGAGTGTAGCACCACAGGAGTTTTGACGTACACCATTTCTAGCAGTGCAGGTCAATGGAACAATTTTGGTGTAACACTACAAGAAAAGTGTAGCACTTCTGCTAGAAAACGTGATCAATGGAAATCGGTATTAGACTCGTGTGTGGTTCAGATTTCATAAGGGAGAAGGCAGTTATTGTTTAAAAGATGATGCAATCGGTTGTTGCGAAATAAAAAAGAGGAAAAAGTAAGTGATTTTAAGTGATGGTAGAAGATGGTTGTTGATTGGAGAGTAGGAATAAAGAAAAATAGATATAAAATAATAAAAGTTTTTAAATGTAAAAATTAATAAGTTTAGAAGATCCGACAGTGATCAAATTAGTAGCCACATTTGGTTTAAATTGCAATGGTGAAAAGTTTTCCGAATAAAAAAAGAAAAACTTAGTGAAAAATTTGGAAAAATTGGATAATTAAAAATCTTGTCTTTGAGCAAGTGAATTGTAAAAAACGTATGTTCCTGTGTAACTATAAAAATATAAAAGAAAACAAAAAGAAACTGAAATGAAATTTGTGTAAAGAATTTGTTAATCAAATTGTTTGAAACCTTGGCAATAAATTACCGAGAAGAAAAGAAAAAAAGAAAATTTTTAAATTTCTGACAGTCTGGAAAGGAAATTCAAGGAAATGAAATGAAGAGGAAATTGTTTTTTTTATATAACTTAAATGGGAAGAAAATCGTATATTATTTTTTTGTTACGAGGTAAGAGGAATTTCATAAATACGCTGGAAAAATATAATAAAAATATATATGTATATGTTTATATTGAATTTATCATAAAAAAAAAATTTAAAAAAAAAGTAAAATAAGAAAATTTATTTATGTTCAAAATAATTTGCAAATAAACAGGATATGTTGTTTGTTGGTTAAACTAAAAATAGAAAAAAAAAGAGAAAAATTAACAAAAATAAAAATGTTGTATTTACGCTATGGTGGATAGATTGGAGTGAAAGAAAATTGTTCTGTTACTAAATAAAATTAAAGTATTTTGAAAGTTGAAATAACAAATGAATAAAAAGGAGAAGAACAGTGTAACGTAAATTAGTTTATATTATCGGAAAGAAGAGACAAAGTTTTTCTTTTATATTATAGATTTGTTTTTGAAGTATATATTAAAGTAGAGTCAACTTGGAAAAATTGGCTGGAAAAAAAATGAAGTAACAAAAATGGTTTTTAAGTAACAGAGGCTGTGGAGATTGAAATTTTATTTAGCGGATCTGGTCAGAAAAGACCAATAAAGTTTATTTTTCTGTGTTTAGTTTATATTTTTGTTTGGAACTTGAATGACGACAATAATATTCGGATATTGTTTTCTTGAATAAAGAAATGTTCGCTATGTAGTTCATGAGTTTGACTGAGGCGCGATGTAGTGGTGTCGGGTGAGAGAATCCTTCCTTTGTTTTTCCTTCATATTAAAGGTCAAGGTGTGGCCGTTGTTTTTTTTCTTTTGGTGTCCGTCCGTCCGTCCGTCTGTTTAAGAAATGCAACCTGAGCAGATCAATTTCATTTTTCTATACAGGTATGTAAAATGATAGTTCAGTGAAACTTCAAAAGTAATTGTCGAATTTCCGGCTTTGAGTGTGTCAACTTACCCACTCCGCGGCGAGCTAGGCCGTACATGATCCAAACATGCTAATTTCGACGCACTCAGGTTTTTTTTGTAATTTTATCCAGTTCATTTCGGTACTGGTAAACTTCCGGGACCATTTGGTCAATTAGTTGGCAGCGCGAGTGATGGAACAAAATTTTAGCTTACTTCCTTTAGACATTGACGATTATTTGAAAGTCTAAATTTACAGATTGGGTGGGATTGAACTTCATGGTGGCAGTTCAGGATTTGAAAGGTGTCAAAGACAATTTGACACAACTCAGGTTTCGACTGTGAATGCAATGGAGGAATGTCATCGTGGAGTTTGACGTTATCCAATCTGACAGACAGTTACAAATATGGCGCCCAACGTTAGGTTTCTCTTTTGGACAAGCTTCACTTGTCTAAAATATATTTTTCTTGTATTTTGGTGGTTGTCTATACTTACAAGTATGGCCATCTGTAGTTAGTATTTCTGCGGTTTAGTCCCCAGAAATTCAATTAGTTTTTTTAATATTTCCGATTCAATTTTTTTTTTTTAATTTTGAAATCCATCTATTGTGGGATTGAACTTCATGGTGGCAGTTCAGGATTTGAAAGGTGTCAAAGTCAATTTGACACAACTCAGGTTTCGACTGTGAATGCAATGGAGGAATGTCATCGTGGAGTTTGACGTTATCCAATCTGACAGACAGTTACAAATATGGCGCCCAACGTTAGGTTTCTCTTTTGGACAAGCTTCACTTGTCTAAAATATATTTTTCTTGTATTTTGGTGGTTGTCTATACTTACAAGTATGGCCATCTGTAGTTAGTATTTCTGCGGTTTAGTCCCCAGAAATTCAATTAGTTTTTTTAATATTTCCGATTCAATTTTTTTTTTTAATTTTGAAATCCATCTATTGTGCTGCTTCTTCTGCAGAAGAGGATGACAGATCAGTGCCTCTTTCTCTGGCTTCAAGCGACTGATGTTCGTTTGGCTTAGGTCAAGGTGCGGGTTTGGAATCTTTAGCGGAGGGAGCACCTGACATCTTAAAACCTTGTTCATCTTTCTTCTTAAAATTTCTTAATATCGCGCTCAGTGAACTGGTTTTCTAGTATGACCGTTATGCAACTTCATTCGTTCTCGTCTGGTTTACAAGTGGCTAATGTCCATTTGGCCGGCGACGAATATGTTGTCTTATCGGTTTTTAAAAAAAACAGTCATTGAATAATTTAAATTTTTAGTATGTTTCTCCTTATTACATTGCCTTCCTTTTACTTAAGTCAAGGGCTGGGTAGAGCAGTGGCTGTTTGAAGGGAAACATTACCATAATAGCACAAGTCTGGATTCTTGTCCGGAATTTTGGAAGTATGACCTGTCCAATCCGATGCCTGAATCTGAAACATGTGAACAAAACCCCCAAAATAAATTTTTGTTGTAAAATCTAAAAATTTTTTTATCCACACTGACATTTCCTTATTGTTTAGTATTCCCAAAAATGATGGGCTGCCTTTTCTATTGAAAGAATCAGATGAGTACTTCACTTCGACTGGTTTCAAGTGACATATGTTTGTTCGACCTGCGATGGAGGCCTGTTTGGATGTGTAATAGTGGAGGCACCGAACATCAAAATACCCCTTATTTCCTAAATTCCCCCATACCTTTCCCCATCCCTTATTTCCTTACCAACGTGGCGGGAGGATTCCTCGTGTTCGTCGCTGCTGCAACGCTCCTTGTTTGTTGAATTCGTAATTGTTCATTTGATAAATTTAAAAATATTCGTATTTGTTTTGAAAGTGGTTTCTCTGGCGAAAAGTAGATATTGGTATCGGTATATGTGTGGTTTCTTTGTGTAAAGAACTATCACTGTGTCCGGATATATATATATTTCATTTAGTTTGTTTGTTGGTGCATATGCGGTTTTTTGTGAGAAGAACTGTCATTGTATCCATTTTGCCTGGTTTATTGTATTTGTATTCGGTGCATATGCGGTTTCTTTGTGAGAAGAACTGTCATTGTATCCATTTTATATTTTTGTAATTTTATATTCGTAATATAATGCCTGGGACTAGAGGTAAAAATACCCAAAAGGGTGCTGGTAAGTCAGTTGAGGGTGATGCCCCTGCTGAAATTATTGATAATTCTGAGGAGGTTCTGGAAAAGACCGAATCTCAGGAAGATAAAAATAAAATAGCAACGACTTCAGTTACTGACACAGATATTCTTTTAAAAGGAGACCAGGTCTCGTTTCCTGCTGTATCAGTATCAGAGAATGCTATACTCCAACAAATTGCAAAAATGCAACTAGATTTGGATCAACTTCGTGATAAACAAGTCACGCCGTCTATTCTATCCAAAACTTACCATTCTCGTTCTTCAACACCGTCACCACCACCAAACCCACATAATGCTTCTAATGATGAATTATTGTGAAGGGCTCCTGTAAGAGCTGCGAACCGCTTCACGACGCCAGCTCGCCGTCCTTCTTTGGTTCAACACTGGAACATTCGTTTTCCTGCAAAGAATGATTAGTTGTCGGCCGAAGAATTTATAAATCGGATTGAATTGTTAGCTTTGGACTCAGACATTCCATATGAGGAAGTCTGTAGTAATATTGTATCTCTTCTTCAAGGCCGAGCTTTAGATTGGTATTGGTCTCAGTTCAGAAGAGCTTGTCGTCGACCAACCTGGAATGATTTTCGCGTTGGCTTTTTGACTCAATTTTGTAGTCCTAGTAATGACTTCAGCGTCATCAAGTCTATGCTGGAACTCAAACAGGGTTTCGAGTCATTCGACGAATTTTTACATAAAATGACGGCTTTGCATAATCGTTTGAAGAAGCCGATGAGAGAATCTGAATATGTTAGTATAATTATTCAGAATTTGAATTCTCGTCTTGGTCCTCTTGCTGTAGGCCATAATATTATTTCTGTGCATGAATTGCGCAAAATGTGTATCAAGGCGGAGCAATGGTATATTGGTAACAGACCAGAACGTAGACCAGTGGCACCTTTGCGATTGCATGAAATAAATATGAATCATGAAAATGATCAATCAATTTTTAATATTCCTGATACGTCTTCACCTGATTTACCTTTTTCAATTCCTTCCGGTGCTCAGTATGATGCCCAAGTGGAAGAGGTCCAAATTCTGAATAAATTAACCACGTAAACCATTGACATGTTGGAATTGTAAGTCACAGGGGCATGCATTTTATGAATGTCCGGCTGAATTTAGTAATTTGTTTTGCTATAAGTGTGGTAAACCTGGAGTGGTTACGCCAAAGTGCCCTAACTGCTGTTCGGAAAACCAGTTAAGGGCTGCGAAGTCTTTCAAGGCGACGCATCCGCACTAAATTGTACTACTTCGGATACCTCGACAATCGGCTTGAACAAATGTGATCATGCAATGCCTATACCTGACCTTAAAATAGAATTTCCTAATGAGTCTGTGAAGAATTCTTTCATTAATAGATGGAACAATTATTTGAATGTTAGAGAACAAATATTTTCAAATAATCTAAATGTCATTAATAAAATAACACCAAAAATTCGATCTTTAGCCAAAGAAAAGAAACAATTGGCTAAAACAGTTATTTCATCTGTGTTGAGTAACGCTTCAGACAATAGACCTTATGTGAACGTTTCACTACAAGGCACAAATATGATTGGTTTGCTCGATAGTGGGGCTAATATTAGTTGCCTGGGAAAAAATGCTCAAAAATTCCTTAACCAACATAAAAATATTAGGCTTAAATCTTTGCACACCTCGGTTAAGACTGCTGATGGTGCTGCTCAACAAATTACTGGTTATGTCAAAATTCCTATCAGTCATAATGGAATTTGTAAGTTGTTTACTTTGTATGTAATTCCTGGTTTGAGTCAAGAACTCTACTTGGGAGTTGATTTCTGGAGAGAATTTCAAATTGCTCCTCACATAATTAGTGAGATAAGTGCAACATCTTTATCACCAGTCGTGGAAAATAATCTTCATCAATTAACTTCAACACAATCGGCTCAGCTCAATACAGTGAAAACTAAATTTCCGTCTTTTGATGTATTAGGTTTGGGAAAAACTCATCTGGAGGATCACGTGATTGATACTGAGAATGCAGTCCCAATCAAACAACGTCATTACCCAGTGTCCCCAGCCATACAGAAATTAATGTATGATGAGCTTGACCGAATGTTGGAAATGGGAGTCATTGAAGAGTCCAATAGTCCATGGAATTCTCCAGTCCAAAGCAGATTTTGTGTTCGTGAAGTAAAGTACTTGGGTTTCATTATTTGAGATGGAACATTGAAAACTGATTCCGGTAAAGTTGCTGCAATTAACGAATTTCCTGCTCCGAAATCAGTCAAGCAAGTTCGTCGCTTTCTCGGCATGACTGGTTGGTATCAGCGTTTCATTCCCAATTATGCCACTGTGGCTGCCCCAATTACGGATTGTTTGAAGAACAAAAAGTTTGTATGGGCTTCAGAAGCTGAAGAAGCTTTTGAAAGATTAAAACATTTAATGACAATAGCCCCAGTTCTGGTCACTCCTGATTTTGAGAGCCCATTCTATATTCAGTGTGATGCTAGTAAACAAGGCGTCGGAAGTGTTTTATTTTAAAGAGACAAGGATAATAATGAACATCCTATTGCTTATATGTCCAAGAAAATTAATAAAGCACAACGCAATTACAGTATCACTGAATTGGAATGTTACGCTGCAGTCCTGAGTGTAAAGAAATTCAGAGCATATGTAGAGGCTCAAACCTTTACTATCATTACAGATCATTCTAGTTTAAAGTGGCTTATGAACCAAAGTGACTTGAGTGGACGATTAGCCAGATGGAGCTTAAAGTTACAAAGTTTTCAATTTAGTATCGAACACCGAAAGGGTACACAGAATGTGGTACCAGATGCTTTATCTCGTATCAATTGTATTGATGAGATTGCTTTAGTGTTGGATGTGGATTTGAATTCTTCAGCATTTCAATCTTCAGATTATAAGGTTTTGGTAGAATACGTTTCAAGTAATAAGGATCAATTACCTGATTTACAAGTATCCGAAGGTTATGTTTATCATCGTACTTCTCCTCGATTGGGTGATCCGGTACAAGAAGATCTTACTTGGAAATTATGGATTCCTGTTGAATTAACTGAGACCTTGATTAAAAACGCTCATCAACCTCCGCAAGCATCTCACGGTGGTATTGGCAAGACCTTGTTTCGATTGAAAACCAAATATTTTTGGCCCGGAATGGTTACTCAGGTAAAGTCATTTGTTTCTCAGTGTGTGGTCTGTAAGGAGACCAAAGCTACTAATCAAATTTTACGACCTCCTATGGGGATTCCCTTGCGTGTCTCCAAACCTTTTCAATCTTTATATATTGACTTTTTAGGCCCATACCCTCGGACTAAAAATGCTAAATTGCTGTATTTGTCGTACTAGATTCTTTCAGTAAATTCGTTTTTCTTCATCCAGTTAAGGCTGAAACGGCTACGGCTGCCATCGAATTTCTAGAGCATGAAATTTTTCATACGTTTGGAGTACCTGAAACAATTTTTTCCGACAATGGTCGACAGTTCATCTCCAAAGAGTTCTCCAAATTATTATCTGACTATGGTGTCAGACATGTACGGACAGCAATATATTCTCCTCATCCTAATGCTTCGGAACGAGTTAATAGATCGGTTTTAGCTGCTATTCGAGCTTATCTTCAAGACGATCACCGTGAATGGGATCGCAATCTCTCAAGCATTGCTTGTGCTCTTCGTAGTACTATACTTGAGTCCATAGGAATGGATCCTTTCCGTGCGCTTTTCGGTTGTCACATGATCTTACACGGATCAACATATCCAGTCCTTAAAAAACTTGAAGCTCTTCAAGATGGAGACATCTATGTTATGCCTACTGTTGATCGTTTGTCATTAATACGTGATCGTATTAGACACAACCTTTCTTTAGCTCATTCTCGTCATGAGAATACTTACAATACTCGTTGTAAAAGAGTAAATTTCATTCCTGGTCAGGAAGTTTTCCGTCGTAATTTTCCCTTAAGTAAAATGTCTGTAATTTTGTTCAGTAAACATCATCGCATGTGCTGAGTTACTTTTGTCAAATGCCGGATGGTACTTTATTCTCCTGATACTTTAAGCCTCTACACTTACGGGTGCAGAGGAAGTATTGTTTTATCCATTCGTAGCTCTGGCCCCTTCTGGGTTATCTTTAAGCGAATGTTTCATTGTCCTGTTTTTTTCCCTTCTTTTTTCTTTTTCGGTCGAGTTCCTGGTTGCGCGAAGGGTAATGTCTCTATACGTGAAACAAGGTTTTACATTTACAAGCTCCAGCTTATAATCAGTACCCTACAATGGAAGTAGTGGTACTCAATCTCATACCATATAAATTTTTCCCCTGCCCATGTTGTGGGTGGTGTATTATGTTGCATCAAGTTGTTTTTATTACAAAAAAAAAAAAAACTTGTTGGTGCCTGGTATTGTGAGGTAAGTCCGAGGAGTTCGGTTTTCCGCCTTCTCTTTACGTGGCTTGGGATTGTGAGGGTCAATCTTCGGTTCAGGTGAAGTGATTGAGGAACTGAATTCTGCAGGTGATAGGGAGTATCGAGGGTAGTTAGGAGGGCTGTATGGAACAGTCAGACTAGCTGCGGTCGATGTTTTCCTGTTTCTTCCGTACTGTTGGCTCTTGTATAAATTACGGGCCCGGCTAACTCAGTCGGTAGAGCATGAGACTCTTAATCTCAGGGTCATGGGTCGAGCCACACGTTTGGCATTTACCTACTATAGTCCGGAGCATATAGTTTTGCTTTCGGTTTCCCTTTCGTCGATAGCTCTCCGCCAGAGAACCCGCTTTGTAACAACACATCTCATTAAAACGTGGCCTTACCCCCCAGTAAGAACGTTTTCTGTTTAAACGTGGCCTTAAGCCAAAAATTGGAAAGCACCCTTACTCAGTGTCGGCTGTTGGCTGAATCATTAAAAAGACAGATGACACTGTTCGTCTCATTTAGACTTAGAATATAGAAACAACAGGAAGTGTTGATACCTGTAAAATTCGTGTGCATGAGCGTGGATTTTTCAGAGTATTTTGAAGTAGCTCAGCATTATATTCAAGAAAGAGACAAATCTATGTTTGCATGTCAAACGAAGTTTGTTTAATTAGCGAAAGATTTGCAACAATTCAAATCTATTCAAATATAACTTAAAAGTTGTGAAAAGTGTGTTAAAAATAGTGCTAAACAAAGCAAATAGTGTAAGTAATTATCTGCTCAAATTATAGTGATAAATTTCTAAGTGATTTCATGTAATTTCAGAATGAAGTGTTCGGTAAAAAATTGCCACAACAACACCAAGGTACGACGTGGGAAATCATTTTTTAGGCAAGTATAGTTATAAAATATTATTTTGTGTACTTTACACACCTGTGTATGTCAAATTAAATTAAAAATACATAAGAAATGCGATGAAATATCGAAAAAATCCTTCCTCCACCGAGATTTGTTTACGTTTGTGACAGCTGCGAAATTCCCTGAGTATGTTGGCGTATTGACAGTGAATAAGAACATTTTCCATGGGAGCAAACGTAATATTTTCAACCATATATCTTGTTGCCCCGCTCTCTATATTGATTATACTACACGGCTGTACTGAGCGTTCACTACAGGGGCAACAGGTACTAACACAACCAGAATTTGACTACATCAAATTTGGCTTATCACACTTCCTGTACTCTCTATATTCTAAGCATTTAGACTCGTGTGTGTGTTCAGATTTCATAAGGGAGAAGGCAGATATTGTTTAAAAGATGATGCAATCGGTTGTTGCGAAATAAAAAAGAGGAAAAAATAAGTCCATTTTAAGTGATGGTAGAAGATGGTTGATTGGAGAGTGAGGAATAAAGAAAAATAAATATAAAATAATAAAAGTTTTTAAATGTAAAAATTAATAAGTTTAGAAGATCCGACAGTGATCAAATTAGTAGCCACATTTGGTTTAAATTGCAATGGTGAAAAGTTTCCGAATAAAAAAAGAAAAACTTAGTGAAAAATTTGGAAAAATTGGATAATTAAAAATCTTGTCTTTGAGCAAGTGAATTGTAAAAAAACGTATGTTCCTGTGTAACTATAAAAATATAAAAGAAAACAAAAAGAAACTGAAATGAAATTTGTGTAAAGAATTTGTTAATCAAATTGTTTGAAACCTTGGCAATAAATTACCGAGAAGAAAAGAAAAATTTTAAATTTCTGACAGTCTGGAAAGAAATTCAAGGAAATGAAATGGAGAGGAAATTGTTTTTTTTATATAACTTAAATGGGAAGAAAATCGTATATTATTTTTTTGTTACGAAGTAAGAGGAATTTCATAAATACGCTGGAAAAATATAATAAAAATATATATGTATATGTTAATATTGAATTTATCATAAAAAAAAAAAGATTTAAAAAAAAGTAAAATAAGAAAATTTATTTATGTTCAAAATAATTTGCAAATAAACAGGATATGTTGTTTGTTGGTTAAACTAAAAATAGAAAAAAAAAGAGAAAAATTAATAAAAATAAAAATGTTGTATTGGAGTGAAAGAAAATTGTTCTGTTAACTAAATAAAATTAAAGTATTTTGAAAGTTGAAATAACAAATGAATAAAAAGGAGAAGAACAGTGTAACGTAAATTAGTTTATATTATCGGAAAGAAGAGACAAAGTTTTTCTTTTATATTATAGATTTGTTTTTGAAGTATATATTAAAGTAGAGTCAACTTGGAAAAATTGGCTGGAAAAAAATGAAGTAACAAAAATGGTTTTTAAGTAACAGAGGCTGTGGAAATTGAAATTTTATTTAGCGGATCTGGTCAGAAAAGACCAATAAAGTTTATTTTTCTGTTTTTAGTTTATATTTTTGTTTGGAAGTTGAATGACGACAATAATATTCGGATATTGTTTTCTTGAATAAAGAAATGTTCGCTATGTAGTTCATGAGTTTGACTGAGGCGCGATGTAGTGGTGTCGGGTGAGAGAATCCTTCCTTTGTTTTTCCTTCATATTAAAGGTCAAGGTGTGGCCGTTGTTTTTTTTCTTTTGGTGTCCGTCCGTCCGTCCGTCTGTTTAAGAAATGCAACCTGAGCAGATCAATTTCATTTTTCTATACAGGTATGTAAAATGATAGTTCAGTGAAACTTCAAAAGTAATTGTCGAATTTCCGGCTTTGAGTGTGTCAACTTACCTACTCCGCGGCGAGCTAGGCCGTACATGATCCAAACATGCTAATTTCGACGCACTCAGGTTTTTTTTTTGTAATTTTATTCAGTTCATTTCGGTACTGGTAAACTTCCGGGACCATTTGGTCAATTAGTTGGCAGCGCGAGTGATGGAACAAAATTTTAGCTTACTTCCTTTAGACATTGGCGATTATTTGAAAGTCTAAATTTACAGATTGGATGGGATTGAACTTCATGGTGGCAGTTCAGGATTTGAAAGGTGTCAAAGACAATTTGACACAACTCAGGTTTCGACTGTGAATGCAATGGAGGAATGTCATCGTGGACTTTGACGTTATCCAATCTGACAGACAGTTACAATATAAAAATGGACTGCCAACACAACCAGGAATTCATTACGCAAAATCTGGCTTATCACCATTCCTGTTTGCTCCATATTCTAGATTCTAAGTTTATTACAGCCATTTTGCCTGTTACACTGTCCATGGAACGAACACCACTTTGCAATCAAACAGCTGTTTGGTAATGGAACAACATTTGCCGACTGGTGCTGAGATGTGTACTTAATACTTCTCCCAACTATTGTACAAACTGTTCGTTCATTTACATCCGTATTATACTTAATAGTTCCCTCTTATGGGAGAAATTTTGAGGTTTGTTTTTTGTAATTAAAATTCTAAAATTCACTTTTCAGTAGTTTGTTCTAAGCTGGGCTACTGTATACTGTGGTTGTGGCCTTGTGGCATAAGAACTTTCATAAACATCGCCAGGTATTTGGATTAGAATAGGTATGTATTTGAAGCGTGGAGGGGAAAAACGCACGCGAGCACCCTATAGGGGGGAAATTCGCAGCGTCATTTTTTTTAACTGAAAATGCACGTACGAACGTCGAAAAAATGATCATGGGAATTCAACCCCCCACCACCATTCGTGCCTGGTTTAATTTATAATTCTCTTATTCGTTTTTCTAATAATTGCACCTGTGATATTTGAACCCTTTTTTAAATGCAAAGCCATAACTCACACCATAATATTTGCTGTTGTAAAACTTGCACACAAGTAAATCTACTCGATTATAAGTTGAACTGCTTGAACTTCAAGTTATACAGTAGCCCAGCGCTGTCAAAACTGTCAAGCGAGTAGGATGCTTCTATAAAGAGACTATACTTTCTCTTTCAACAGTTTTAACTAACCCACTCGTCAATTTCTAATACAAAGGTTGCTATGTAAATCTAAAGTGGAAGAAACAGAACTTAAGCATGCACAAACTTGTACCAGAGGAAGAGGGACAAAATGACAATCAAAACTATTTCTGCAAAAAAAAAGCTGAAAACAATTTGTTCCACTTCCCATGCCATTCGGCTTTGTAGAACTATCCACGATATACGGAGTAGTGTTAGTCTGTATATCGGGGAACTATCAAACTGCTACAAACTTATTACAGCCATTTTGCCTGTTACACTCTCCAGGGAACGAACACCACTTTGCAATCAAACAACTGCTTAGTAATCGAGCAATACATTTGCAGACTGGTGCTGAGATGTGTACTTACATAAAACTAATACTCCTCCCAACCATTGTGCAACTAGCTACTGTTCGTTCATTTACATCCGTATCATACTTAATAGTTCCCTCTTATGGGAGAAATCTTGAGGTTTTTTTTTTGTAATTAAAATTCTAGTTTGTTCTAAGCTGGGCTCCTGTATAAATTGACTGTGCCAACCTACAGCAAGCTGGCCATTTTGAAATTGCGAAAATTCTGAAATTTCTCATCGGACGGCTGTACAAATGTTTATTTGCGATTTAAGGTGATAATATAATAATTTAATAATCATTATGTGTGTGAATTTGTGATACAGTTATTGTATATATAAAAAAACTGTGACTTAATTGAACACGCACACAATTAAATTCGGTAATCATATAAGGAACTATGTTATGGTCGTAGCGTATTGCATATTGCAATATGCTACACGAAGTACTGAAGCGAGCGTATAAGCCGGCTGCTGTCATGCGGAAAACTTGAACGTACCCCGACCGAGAGAAGTGCGTTTCCTCAAGCTCGGTGTTACATGTTGACCGAAAGAAAAGAAGAAGACAATCATCTCAAACGTCAAATATTCCTCATCGTGTACAAGTGAATTTTCGAAAAACATCAGCTAGGAATTAAACCCCGCACCAGGAGAAAAATTAAAAAAAAATCCGGCGAAAATCCAGCAGCAGCAAAGTCCCGCTTCTACGCTGTGAATAAAATATTTGCGAGAAATAAAAGAGTTAACAACGCGGACGATTGCCATAAAGACGAGCTTTAATAAAAGTTGCAATAATCAGTGAAGTTGGTCCGAAATGGAATAATAAAATGCAAATGAAATTGGTCTCCAGCGAGTCGAGCCCTGTTCTGGTGACAGTTCAATGTCTGCCGCTAATGATTTGCAATTATAAAAAGAAATAATCACGTTTTTCTGTAAATAAGACACAACAACTATAGTGTATCGGATACTTCTTCAGTTCCAAGAAAGCCTGCCATATAGCTGCAAGTAATTTGCCGATGGACTTAACTGCCGGTTACTGGGCAGTGCGTGGAGCAAATCTCATGGTCGTCGGAGCTACACACATAATTTGGTTGCAATTACAAAGAATTCACAGAGAAACGGCCACAACATAAACATGTCAATACGTTGACTCTTGCATATGAAAAAAAAGCAAAAAGGTACGCCACATTATGCAGTTACCATTAAACCCTTCCAGTCAACTCTTTCGCAGATCGTTTTTGGTACGTACACAAGTAAAATAGATCATAATATACAATTATAAAAGAAAAAAGATAAGAGTTAAAATTGGTTTCACCGTCAATGAAATAAGTAAATAAATGCAGAACGCAAGGGATAACGTAAACCAGTGACACAAGGTTTGTAGGTTATAGATGCTCTAAAATTTTATTAGGTAGTTGTTAAGATAATTAGTTGGAAACTCAGCATTGATCAAGTTACAAATATTGCTTTGTATCCAGCTGAAAAGTTAATTTTTCCTACTGTAACGGACATGTAGGTAGGGTATATTAACCTGCCTAAATTTATTATTCGTTTTTTTTTTGTAATGCTACCAAAAACCACAAAGGTACACCACTGCTTTTGACCTAGAGAGTTTTCGAACGTGATTGATAAGGACTACTTTGTGAGGAGACATAGTTCTGTGTAGGAAAAATAGGGCTGCGTGAAAAAGAGAGCAAGTACAAGCTTGAATACTAAGCAACCGTAGGCAACACAGTAATTCAACCTTTTTGGCTAATGTTTTCCTATCTTCTATCACATTATTTCCCACCGAGTACTCGAACTTTTACCAAAAATTTCAAATACATAACCTATTGGGTTGCTAGCAGAAAAGAAAAGGAAAACAAAAGAAAAAACGAACAATTTTAATTTATTTATAAGATTTTCATGAAAAGGAAAACAAAACATTTCAGCGTCACATAAGCCCGTTTTACAGTGGTATTCAATGCAGATATTCCACGCTTCACATAATTTAAGACAAATTGTCATTACTAAAATGAAGTCTTAAGAAATTTATTTGTTATTTTGTAATCATAAGCATTTATACCCCAGACACACAGCACGAACAAATGAATCATTTGTACAAACCATTCATTAAAATGCCGTGTGTGCTATAATGTAGCTATAATGAGGAAAAATGTGCTAGATTTGGCATATAATGTAAATCTGGAGCTCCGCTGTGCATCTGCCGATTTGAAAAATAAGAAGAAGAAATGCAAAGAAATGCAAATCACAAATTATATTAGTAATATTTTTTTACATATAATGTTTTTCTCATTTGTTAATTGTTAAATTCGAAAATAAAATAAATGAAAACAAAGTTTATCGCGTTAATTCGATTCATATTGCTTCTTTAATGTGATAAGCTCATCAAAACCAGTTTGACAGCACAACTTAATTAAAGAAATGGCTGTGTGTCCGCAGTTTATAATGAATCATTAGTTATTTCTTCATTAAGAGTGCTGTGTGTCTAAGGCATAATACTGGTAGGGATTAAGGTACTAGTAGTTTTAGCTTTAGAAAACTAGATTTTATTTTATTACTCGAAGAGTATGTAGCGAAGAAATTATGAAATATATCATCTGTCAAAGAAAGTAGAAATTAAAGGAATAAAGGAATAATTATAACATCACAATGATGTGTTGAGGGTCTTTATTTCTTCCTCCGCTTTCCTGGCGCCCTCTCGTATGAAGGTCGTCTAGGCTCGCCTAGTCTCTCTCTCTTTACAGGTCAATTAGGGGCTCTGAAAAAATCTTGCCCTCAGAGTCAGATGGGAGGATGGGGATGCAAAGAAAGCAGAACATCTGCGCTTTCAACTGAATATGGGTAAGTGACGTAAGGGTCCCTTCAGGACCGAATGTGTGCCGGCATTTTGTTTGTAGGCACGACGATTTTTTTGATTGTGGCTGACGGCAGCGCAGGTTTTTCGTGGAACCTCCCCACACTCTCCGCCAATGAGCCGAGGCGAGCTAGCGTGCCGCTCTGCAGTCAACGCTGTCCGTCGGGTGATCTGTCAGCTCATGCTGGCAGTCTGGACTTAACGTTTGAAAGCCAATCACTCACTATAGTTCCATAACAACTACGCGAAGGATCATGTTATGGCACATCTAAGCCAAATTCCTTCCTTCCCTAAGGCCCAACCCAGACGAGAACCTTTTAGGGGAGGACGGAATTTGACTTAGACGTGCCAAACAATAATGTTCCTTCGCGTAGTTCCTTATAAGATTACCGAAATTAATTGTGTGCGTGTTCAATTAAGTCACAGTTTTTTATATAAACAATTACTGTATCACAAATTTACAACACGTAATGATTTTTAAATTATTATATTATCACCTCAAATCGCAAATAACACTGCGTCTACACATGGCATATCTGTTGCCATCGCCATCGCCATAATTTATGGTATGAACTGTCAAATATTATTGGGATGGGCAATTCATGGCGCATATTTTTATTTGAAGAAATGGCATCGAATAGAGTAAAGCTATGTACTCGTGCAATAAAGTGCTTAGAAGATTTAGAGAAATTAGAGGAAATACAAGATGAAAGTGAAAGTCATGAGAGGAAAATGTGGTTAATCCGTTTTTAATAAAACGAGATAAATTTGAAATAGTTGAGAATATTTTTACCTGACACATTTTGAGCGGCACTAACTATAGTCAATAGCTTGTAATAAAAATAATCAAAACTGCTTAATTTTTCCCTTGACGTTAACTTTACTGTGATCATGTCAAATATATGGCCATCGCGATGGCCAGCGTGATGGCCTGCCATAATTGCATTCCATGGAGTTTGCCATGATCTTTGCCATAAGAAATGGCATGGCTAAAGCGTCTAAACTGTCCATGCCATATGGAAATGGCAATACCCATGGCATGTGTAGACACTGTGTAAACATCTGTACAGCCGTCCGATGAGGAATTTCAGAAATTTCGCAATTTCAAAATGGCCGGCCGATTTTCGAGGCTTTGCATACCTCTTCAGAGTAATTTCGTTATAAGTTCTATTGTAATGAATGGATTGTGACGTTCAAATCTTTATTTAAAAGAACACATATTGCCCATTCTAAGATTGCATAATAAGTTATAATTGTGCCTTCAGTTATTCAAATCATTATTATCATTATCATCTTTATTATTCGTTAGTAAGCTTTTTAGCGAAAGTCACTTAACAACAAAAATTATACAAAACATTTTATCATATTTCACGAGGCATATTACTATAAGGTTATTTATGAATCACTAATGGAATTAATATATCCTATTTTGAATGATGAGTATTACATTACAATACTTTAAAAAAAACTATTACTTTCATGCTCTGAACCATTTAAAAGGTTTAATACGGAGCATTTACTCTTAAAAACTAAGTGAAAAGGGTTTGTATCAACATCCTTATAAATTTGAAATAGACAAGTCTGTTAGCGAAATTTATAAAAATGGTAAAAGTGTTATGACAAATAGAACATGCGAAGGGGTTTTAATGCCTATAGTGTATCAAATAAAACTATTTTTTGAACAAACAAATGTTTTAAAAATACTATAATAAGTTAATGAACGAATCTAAAGGAAAATTGAAAATTTTGTACAAGGAAAAATTTTGGAAAGAAAGGGTGACTTTTACCTGTAGTTTATTATTATGATGATATAGAAATGGGTAATAGCTTCGGTAGCCATTGCGGAAATCAATCAATAGCTGCATTTTATTATCATTTTCCTAGTTTGCCAGAAAATAGTACATCTTCATAAAATATTGTTGTTGCTATGCTCATTAAAACAGCTTTTTAAAAAAAATTTAAAGCTTTTAGAACTATGGCAGAATTTTTTCGAAATCTTGAAACAATTGGAAAATGGGATAGTTATCCAACCGAAGATGGAGTGTCTAAGTAGATTTCGACAGGGATCGTAATCACAGGCTGTTTACGTACTGAATAGAAATCACGTCAATTTGCTGTCAAGATAAATAAGGAAAAGCAAAGTAAGCAGCTCACTACGGTACAAGCGTTCTGGCGAGTAAAGTGGCTTCCATATTGTTCCAGCCCTAAAGTGTTTTATTTGGCGGAGTAGTGGTGTTATTATCTCCAATAATCCATAAACAAGTACTTTTTGGGTAGAGTTTTTTCAGTTTTACTGGTAAGAAAGAATATTATTTTCAATC
This sequence comes from Dioctria linearis, assembly GCA_963930735.1. Lineage (NCBI taxonomy): Eukaryota > Metazoa > Arthropoda > Insecta > Diptera > Asilidae > Dioctria > Dioctria linearis. The sequence goes on along the minus strand of OZ005740.1, from coordinate 222,648,226 downwards.
ATAAATTTTTTGATTTACATATTGTTGGAGTGTTGCAAGCTTAACATACCTGCAAATTTTTTATTTCTTTGTGGTAGAGTGACAAAGTCTCGAAATAGGTTAGTTTTTCTCACCCTGCTGCTTATTTACTGTGATTGAGGTAGAGGACAGGCAGGGTGCAGTCGAATGAAGCTGCTCGGGCGGGGATGGATCTGGGAAAGTCCATTCCCGCTAGTAATTTTCCCATTAGTGACGGTACTTTGGGAACCATGCTGGATGGCGTTCATCCTGCTACAATCTGCGCTATTGTCAGCAAGATGCCTCGTAAAGTTTGCATAGATGGAAATTTAAAAAAACTAAGAATAAGAACAAAAATGTCAAAGGATATCAAACACGCAATAGGCAAGATTCAGAAACTTCTGCAATCACCTTGGGTTCCACACCGAACAGACTGATCAGCTAATAATTATTAATTCAGACCTCGTCCTCGATGATGAGATGGCAAATCAAGCTCCTCTGGATCAAGTGTGCTCGCAGACCAATACACCTAATCATTGCATCTCTCAAAATAGCAGTCCAATAGGTTCTGTTGCTTAGGTCATGCAATCAACAGTGAATAGGGTACCATCACTGAAATCGTCAGAAAGTACCTTACTTTCAGATGTTTCTAATACTAGCAATATACAGGTAGCAACTTTGAAATCAGTGTCTACAATATCAAGTGTCCCAAGTGCTAGCCCAGTTCAAATGGGGCAGCATCGCTTGGCCGGAGTTAACTCAGGCACTAGCTTGTCCAACTCTGTCATAAACGAGGAAATTCGTTACTCGAAGGTAGATAAGGGTCCATACTGGGTCCTGAGAAAATCAGTCCACAGAAACTCAACCTACCAAGCTCATGTACTACGTTTCACAAGAAAAACTGAAGGTCCGACCCGCGAACCTACTACTGTTGTCAAACTAACTTTTGAAAGCTCTAACTTGCCCAGTAAAGTATCTGTTTATGGTGCAAGACGTGAGGTCGACTACTATATTCCGTCGGTCAGACAATGCCAAAAGTGCTACACTTCAATGTAAATCTAAATTGTTGTGTTCAGGTTGCAGCAGTGACGAGTGCAACAGTGAGGAGCTGCAAGGGTAACTTTAAACCCCCTCAACAAGAGTGCCCCGCTAGAGAACGGGAAAGAACAATACTCAGAGTTATGGCAATAAACAGTATCTTGAGAAATGAAGCCAGCAGGCTTGCAAAACCTAACATCTCTCTTGACGAGAACAGATTTGCCCTACTAAGCACTCTTAGTGAGGATGCGGAGTTCCCTAAACTTGTAGAGTCCCCTAAGTTAAGAAATTCCGTCCTTGACTCAAATAGAACTATGACTCAGTCTCCCTATGCCAAGGTCGCTAAGAGAGCTCTATCACACTCTCCCCCTGTTCAACCAACCAATTTCCATGCAGGCTTCCAACAGCAATATGATAGTAGAGTGGGGATGGGGTTCATGCCCCAGTCCAGCAAAACCACTGAACTAGAAAAGTTCTTTACCTGGGTTTCAAAGGAGATGAAAGGTCGTGTTACACCAGATTCTATTCTCCACTTTGTTACTGAACTTAAAAAAAAATCGACCAATATAATATCAATAACGATCTCAACAGTATTAAAAGCTCATCAACTCACTACAGTCAAGCATCCTTAAATAACACATAACAGTCTAGAAAAATAGCATCTAACTCTTTCTCAAACTTATATTCACCCCCACCCACACTTAGATTCATGTTACTACTACAATATAATATACAAAGCTTTAACGCTAATAAGGCTTGTCTAGAACTGTTCCTAGATACCCAAAATGTTGATATAATGTCACTCAACGAGACTTGGCTTAAGCATGGCCAATATGCCTCGTTAAAAAACTACAATCTCATCAGAAACGATAGGCATGATGGATATGGTCACAGTACACACGCATACCCTTTGACACTAGCTTAAACTGTGTCATAGTAAATATTTCAAGCGCAACCTCGAATATTATAGTTGCCTCTGTGCATGCTAGTCCATCTTTAGATATACAGACCTTCAAGAGGAGCTTTGAGATGCTTTTCCTGTTCCTTTCAAACTTCTCCACTGTTATTATCAGTGGGGATCTTAATGCAGGAGACATCATGTGGGACCCCGGCTGCTGTAGAAACAGTCTTGCAGTACAAAAAGGTGCTTGTTTGAGCGAACTTCTCACATTAAGCTGTCTAAATGTCATCCCGAGTGATGGCCCGAGCATCATACCCAATCTGGACAGAATGAACTCGGGGTACACCTGGGACCTGGTACTCACCTCAACGCCAGCTGCGCTTTGTGAGCTAAGTGTCCTACAGCATCAAATTGGGAATTCACATCATCTCCCGGTGTTGGTTAACCATCAATCCGTCACCAGTCCTCGGCTTGCATCTCATAAGACCTTCCGCAATTGCGAAAAAATCAAGAATGAGCTTAAGAGTATTAATGGCTCCAGCAACATCAAACAAGATATCAAGGCCATCCTAGATAGACACACATTCAAAGCACCGCACAGTAAATTTGCACCAAAACCCTGGTGGAACCAAGACATACAAAGACTTTCCAATATAAAAAAGGCAACTTTTGCGAAGTGTGCCAGGAACACGTCCCTCACTCTGATTAAAAAATATGCAGCCGTCTCTAGACTGCTAAAGAAAGCCATCAAGAGTGCCAAAGTCCTCAAGTTTCATGGAAAACTTGGAGATGACTGACTCGAGGCAATTCTTCAAAATCTTTTGCAACTTGGTCTCCAAACACCAAGGCAGTGAAGTGTTTCAGAGGTGGAACGATTCCAGGTCGCTTGACTTCCTTGAATCCTTGAGACCCACTAATGTCAGTCAATCTAACCGTAGTGCTGCCCACTTAAATCAACCAGCTTTTCAAACCTCTCCGAGCCCTCTTCAACTTGATGAGCTCACCAATGTCCTCAGACATAAATCAAACTTCTCAGCCTCTGGCTTGGATGGCATACCCTTTATGGCCTTCAAGTTATTAAAAGCTCTGCTCTAGATTCGCTGCTGGAATCCCTCACTGAACTATGGATATATGGAACAATCCCTGATGATCTCAGATCGATCAACATTGTACCGATTAGGAAAAAAGCAAGCTAGGTGATTCTCTAGCAGCCTTTAGGCCACCAATAGCTCTCATACAGACCACAGTCAAATGCATAAACGGCATTGTCATAAATAGGGTGAACTCCTTCCAGAAGGATAACAGCTTAATCCCGGTGAACTCCTATGCATACACGAAAGGCAGGTCGTTGAACGGATGCATTAACAAAATTCTCAATGTGATTGCAGTGAATAAAGCTAGAAACCTGAAAACTGTGATACTATCAGTGGACATTGCCTCTGCGTTTGAATTAGTCTCCCTGATCAAACTTCAGACCACTTTACTTGAACTCAACATCCCCAGTGAATACATATGTTCGATTCTGAACTTTTTATCGCGCAGGTTGTTGCATCTGAACTCAGCGAAGCTGGAAATTAATGATGGAATTCCGCAGGGTAGCGCTCTTGCCCAACTCTCTTCAATATCTACACCAGCAGTCTCCATTCAGTGTCTCCCAATGATGTCAAGATAGTCCAGTTTGCTGATGACTTTCTGTTGATTGCGTCAGCTAGGTCCCTTGATGAGGCGCTAGCCCGTCTGTCAGATTCACTAGTTAACTTTGCGGAGGTTGCCTCCTCACTAAATCTACACATTAACACAGATAAGCTAGCAATGGTTCCTTTATACTGCAAATATGGCACAGGAACTTACATCAGCTTTAGAGGAAAAAGAATAGTTGCTCAAAAAGAGCTGAAGTTCATTGGTAAATGTTTCACATCAAGGCTCACTCTCGACTCCCAATCCAGAACAGCAGCTAAATCGGCCCAGTTTTATGTAAACACGCTGAGGATGCTCACCAGACAGAGGTGCCCAATGCACCCGAAGCTTGCACTGAAGACCTTTAGAGTGGCCATTAGGCCGAAAGTTGAGTTCTTGACTACTACAATGGCCTTGCGTCCCAAGTACATTGAGCGCAGGCTCAAGGTTTTCACGAATGCATGTCTCAGATCGTGCCTAGGAGTGCCGCGGAGCACTCCTGTCCACATCCTGTATGCACTTCCCAATGAACTTCCTCCAATTTACAGAAGTAAATTGCTGCTGGCTAAGGAATTTGCAAACTACTAAGTTCAGGCACTTCTTACATCGTGGAAGTCATACCGTTAAATAACCGCATATCCAGTCGGATATTCGGTTATTTAACGGTTTGCGAAACAATTCAAAGACGTATTTGTCAAAGTGGGTATATGTCCGCTCACTCCAATTGCTTGTTCCTTACCATATACTGTGGAATACTCGACAGGACTGGTAAATGCAAATCAACTATTACAGATGAAGAACTCAATCAAATATACTTGCGAATAATAGATCAATATCACACTGATGGCTGGAGTATTTATGGAACCGATGCGTCCTACTCCCTTCCATACACTGGAATCAGTGCGATAAGCTACCCCACTCTCTCCTTTATCACCAAAAAGTATGATGTTCATATCCTCCACTTCTGGAGAACTTTTGGCAATTCATCTAGCCATGGAGCAATTGACTGATGTAGGTACAAGAAGACAATTAATCATTACAGACTCCAAAGCGGCTTGTCTAGCTTTAAAAAGCCCTGAACTGTCATACCACCCCCAACAATCCATAAAGCGGCCAGCTCCACCCCCTCACGCAGGTTCCACATCATTTGGATGCCAGGTCACAAAGGCCTAAAACTGAATGAACTTGCTGACAGCAAAGCGAAACAAGCCATTTTACATGACCATGTATCTGAGACCAAAATCTCCTTTGCTGATGCTTGGTTGCACCAAAGGTGCTACATTTGCTAAATACTTTCCATGTCCGCTAAAACCTCCCTGGCTAGATTGGTGCTTCTCCCCTAAGGAATGCCGATTCCTAAATCGTCTTTATGCGGGTCACAGCTACGATGCCAAACTCTTCCAGACAATTGGCAGGTTAGATTTGGTAAATTGTTTAGATTGCAACACTCCAAACACTATCGGGCACAGCATAATTGAGTGCACCCGATTCAATTCCCTAAGAATCAATTTCAGACAGATCCACAGAGCTACCACACTAGAGGAAATCTTGCTTCCTATCAATCAGGACTCACTGAATGAACTTAAAAACTTTGCTCCAGGTCTTTTGCAAATGTAATCAGGCTCTAGTTGGTACTCAAACTAGCATGGTACTAGCATTTACTGCTTTGCTTGGAAACACTTCCCTTTCCTTTCCCCCTCCCAGTTATTAGCACTTAAGCCACCTGTAGCCATCAGTCAAAGGATGCACAATGTCTCAAGAAGTGACAAAGAAGCTCGCATTTAAGAAACGATAATAAACACCCAATCAGGACAATCAAGAAGATAAGTTAATCAGCTCTCACCATAGAAGAAAATTAACAACAGTCATCTAATAAAATACAATCATACAACTATATAACAAATTTGTTAGCTGGCTGTTATACCCCATAAGGTTCTGCCAGAGTCGCGTTTCTTCAGACTTACAGAAAGCCCCAAAGATTCGCAACTCATCACAAAAGTAGAAGAAGAAGAAGATGGAGTGTTTACTGTACATTTTATTGTAAGATTGTTCATAGGTGATAATCTGGCACCTTCGAGGAGGGACCTAAAGGAGGCGACATGTGAGGAAAAAAGCGTAGCAACTATCGTTCTTCTTATTGTTTTGTCGAGGTGCCAGAGGCGGCGATACAAATTTTTGATGCCTTAAATATCACAACAAATTAATGGCGCGAAAATTCAAACACATTTCTTAGAAACTCCGCATAATCTTCCGCACCACCCACTGACATATATATAAATGGACTAACTGATCTCCTGTTTCATGTGGCACCAGTTTTGATTTCAGAAAGTATGCTCTCACTGACAATATATTTAAATTAATTGCAAATTTACTTATATATGCATGTCAGTGGGAATAACCGAATTTACCACAAAAGTATTTTAAAAGTATTTTCCTCAACACGGCTTGTTGTATCTAAATCTTCGAGCATACATAACTCCTTTTTATATTACTATCACTTAGTCCAATAGCCATTAACCATTTCCTATAAAAAGTAAATTATCCCTTTTGTAACTAAGTCTCTGCGCCAAACACACTTCGCGGCTCTTTGTTTACGAAAAAGTGACAGACAAACACCCTGCCAAAATTAAGATGGCGAAAATTTTTGGCTACGCTGCCATACATATACTTTACTATGGGATGTCCTCTCCTTTAGTTCTCTCCTCAAAGTCTTGCACTTAATACTCTCCTCAGATTTTCTGGATCATTTAGCCGTAATTATTCGTGCAGACTTTGAAGAGCTTTAAAAGCCGACATAAAAACTTTGTTGGTAGAAAATGAAAGGCTTATTAAAGATTTGAAAAATTATAATGAAGATATAAAAAAAATGACTATAAAAATACAGGAGTGAAAGAAAATTCCTTATTAAATTCGTTTAAACTGTTTCATGTGACACAGAACTTTTATACAGATATAATGCATGATTGCTTCGAAGGTTGCATTAAATTTGGTTTAATAGAATATTTGAACTACTTTTGTATATTAAAAAATATTTTTCACTTGAAATTTTAAATAAAAAACTTAGTACATTTGATTAAGGAGAAATTGAACTGAGGAGTAAACCGCCCGGAAGTATTAAATTTGAGCATCTTAAAAATAATAAACTTCATTTGTCAGCATTATAAGATATTTCACGCTTTTAATGGGAGAATTTGTTCCTAAAGCAGACATGGTTTGGAAATATATTTTAAAATTGAAGCAAATGATAGACTTTTTCTTAAGGATAGTTTTACTAATGTTTAAATAATTTATTTAGTGCATATAATCAAAGAGCATCATGGAATGTATCTAAAATGCTTCAAGGATAAAACTTTGAAACCTAAACATCATAATATTGTGCCCTACGTTTCTAGTATTAAGGCGATAGGAGCGCTTAAATCCCTCTGGTATATGAGACATGAAAGCAAAAATAAAAATTTAAAAGAATATTCAAGAGTTTCATTTTCTAGAATTAATTTGGAGTTTTCCACAGCGAAGAAGTTTTGTCTTAAATTCTCGAATGGCATGTTATGCAAAACTAATTCTTTTAAGACAATTGAAATGAAAAATGTAAAAATTGATTCCACTAAAAGTGTGGAGTATTTTTCTGATAAAATCAAATTACCTTTCAACGTTGAGGAAGCACTTACAAGATCAAGTATTATTAGTTATAAGGGAAAATGTTTTAAGGTTGGATATTATATATGTATTTTTAAACGAACAAGTATAATAATTTTCATTGAATTTAATAAAGGTTTTTTTTTTATATTCAATGAATATGAGTTTGTTAGCTTTGATGAACATTATTCTGTTTATTTAATTGGTTCGAAAAAATCAGATTTAGTTTGTATGGCCTTTGATAATCTTGAATACAAAAATCCTTTTGAATTACATCCATTTCCTTGCGGTGTTTTATGATAAGAATAATATGAAAGTTATGTTTTATGTAGGTACGTTATATTTCTACAAATACTCCGTAAATGTTAGTATGTACAATTAATTACTGAAATATATATTACTAAATAAATAATTAAAATTATGTTTAAATTTTTTTTTATTTATGTACATTTGTACCCTAGACCTTGAGTTATGTATGTATTCAAAATATCTACCAATCAATAAAATTTTGTTTACTTCATTAAATTTATATTTTTATTTAAAAAGAGATGGCCCGGAAAAAGTGGAAAATATTTTGTGCGGTAATAGTAGTCAGGTAGCAAAATCATAAATCACCTCTGAAGCTGCTATATTTTCTGTCCCCTTACAAATAATGTATGGTTTCTAAGCATCCCCACCCTCAAGGATACCTTGTATATGTATGTATAGTACACTGAGAGAAATTTGTAATAAATTTAACTAAAATTGAAATACAATCCATTGTTTTTGTAATTAATTTTCATCCCATTACAGTATAATAAATAATATTATCCCATTTATTAAGACGTAGTAGAAATTTTTATTACACTACTGTTAAATTTATTATTGGAGAAATAAATAATGTACACGTAAAATCAATTGATTTAATTACTAAGTAATAAATATTATTGACATATAATGAAATTGATCTTACTATTTGTAATAAGTGTGATAATAAATTTAATTACAGTGTAATAAAACACGTCTCCCTTTTGTGCTTTTTTCATAGGTTAATTAAAAACAACATTTTAACTGATATATAGATATTTTATTATTGAATTTATTTTTCTTAGGTATAAAAGTAGTTACGCTATGTATGTTCTGGCCCACTTTTTCCATACAAAAAGTGCAAGGTAGAATCCAACTATTTTGATGGCTCTGGACCGAGGCTCTGGGCCCCTGGGGGATTCCGTCTAGTGGGCTACGTCACAGGGCCTGCCTGGGGGAATTCCTTCCTACCGTCTGGCTGACCAGGGGATGATATCAACTGATTAGCTGATCCCCGTCAGCTGTTCAAGCTCTTGCCTTGCCTGATTTTTTAATAAATTGGGGTACGGTGAGCAATTTTGAAGTGGTTCTGAGGTCGCTTTCGTACTGAAAATTTGGCATCTTGTGAAGGGGCTGGAAGCTTTATTAGTGGAGGTTGCTGATTAAGTTTGATCTGGCCTTGGAGGCTACAATTTGACCTTGAGGTGTCCCCTCCTGTGTCTGGGTACTGGAGGCTGAGAGCTTTAGTGGCAATATCTGATACTATGACTAGGACTGTCTGGGGTGTGTTGAACTGGGCCACGTTACCTGTACCAAGGCTTGGGTAGAATGTGTGCGGCTTAAGTAATGATGTGAAATACCCTAAGCGAATTTATATCGGGGACTGTATACTTGTCAGCTTGAGTTTGGTTTCAGTTGTTTTTTTTAGTATGAGTGCATGTGGTATGTTGGGCTGGGCTACTTGGTGGCTGAGGAAACGTTACCTAGGGGTGGATAAGAAATGTTGTGAAATTAGTGTAATTAGTATTAGTAATAATTCAAGTTAACCCTACAATATGCCAATAGATTCTAGAAGGTGTCAGTGGGGGTCTTAGTTCTAGAGGTGGATAAAATTTTCATCAGAAATCCTCCACGGGCTATGGTTCTCGAGATATTAGCGATCTTATCTTTGCTGGTATAATTAATAGTAGTAATAATTCAAGTTAGCCCTAGGATATTTTTTGTTCATGCCAATAGTATTAGTACTAGGGGGGATAAAATTTTCATCAGAAATCCTCTATGGTTCGAGATATTAGCGATCTTACCTTCTCAGGTGATATATCTAAAAATAGATCAGGTGAAGCTGGCTTGGGGTTGAATGTAGGTAGATATGTTGACTTAGATATGTAATAGAAATTAGTAAATGCCTAATTTTGCTCTTCAAGTGTAACACTTCTAATTTGATTCTTTTCATAAACAAATTATCACAGTTCAGTAAAGTAAACAGATTCGCAGTCGAATAATGTAAACAAATTCGCACAGCAGCCGAGTAAAGTAAACAAATTGGGCGATTTATGAAAGATTCCTAATTTCTTTAGCTGAAAACAACAACAACCGATATTAATCTGTAGGATATGATGTCTTAGCTGAGTAGTGGAAGTTATAATTGAGAAATTTCTTTTGCTGAAAAAAACAACAACAACAACTATAACGTAAGTTGGGGATTAAAAATCTTTTATAAACAAGACGGATCATGCTATGATACTCGATATCTAAAAATAGATCACGGTTGCTTCGAATGTTAAGAAACATGAAGTAATGGAAATTAAAACCTGAGAAACGAAGCTCAATGCCCACATACCATATATTTAAGGGGACCACACCTTTTAATAGTGGCAACATTGTGCGTTAGTATATGAGCTTTGGGTTTTAAATGTTGGTGGAATATCCTTACATATTGCTTATTATGCAATGCTACAGTGTTTTCTAATTCTAAAAGACTGTCAGAGTCATACGTTGACCATAAACATAAATCTAAAAGACGTTGAAGTATCAGAAAGAAATTCCAGATTTTACTCTTGTTTGGTACCAACCATCAATGAAAAGTGATGTACAAAACACCACATTTCAACCGCTGCCATTCTCAATTTTTTTGATTTTAACGCTTCAATTTTAATAGGAGGGCATATATTATTAGCTGAAATTTCTCCGTAATCAAACAATTGTTTACGGTGGTTTAAATCTTCTAAAGTGAAATACTTAACATCTTCAATAAAATACAAGATAATCAAACACATATCATTTTTGAAAACACCCTCGAAGAGGTCATGCATAATATCTACAGAAGTGTTCTGTGTAACGTGAAAGGAAGGTAGTTGATTTAATGTACATTCTTCGGTAATACCAGTGGATTCATGAAGTAACAGGTCCGAGTTATAGTTATCAACAGTACGTAGTCTATAATTTTTCCCCTTAAAAGCAATTCTGCTTTCTAAGCGATAGCATTTGCATATGCGACAAAAAAATTGACTCGAAAATGACTTAGAAAATCCAAGAATATTGTTTAACCCTAAGTTATCACCTAGTACCAAGCCGAGAAGGAAAAACACTCTACGATCTCCTTCCAATGTTTTAATTAATAAGCCAGGTGTTTCTAAACGCAATAAGACTGTGAAAAGTTCTTGAATACATTTGTTACTTCCATGTTCTTTAACATATTTCGATTTAATAAACATGATAGGTAATATATTATCTAAACTCGACGTTAAATGCTGTGGTAAAGCTGGGAAGTTAAGGTAATAGGCCGACACTGAATGTTGGCCAGAATGTGATCCTAAAGTATTGTCTGGATCAAAGTCGTCATTATAAAGAAATATTGGCATAGCAATTTTATTCTCAGCATTATACCTTTCATGAATTTCTTTCCAAACTGAACCACTAACAAAATGTACAATATTATCCTTATTTATAAGATTTTCCATGTTATCCAGAGTTTGCTCTAGCATTCCAGGAATTTCAAAAAATTTTGTAATTAAGTGTTCACCGGCATAATTACACCTTTACATTCTTTGTAATCTAGTTTTGGAATTCCTTTTTTTATAGTGTTATTGATTTTCGAAGAAAGTTCAAACTTTTTAGGAATTTTGAATAAGTCCAATTCTTTCAATTTTTTTATAAGTGTTGATTTCATTAAAAGGATCAGCTAGAAAATTAGAAATATTTTCATTTTTTTGGATCCATTAGTAAATTACCAATCGGACTGATAATGTACACTTTTATGTCGTCTAGGATTTTAAAAACTAGTTTCCGTGGGAGATTTTTGTTATTACACAATTTCATAATAAAATTTAAAGCATTTGAGTGTAAACTATCCGTGTTATGCTCCAAATTTAATGTATTGAGGTCAGAACTAACACAGCTAGATCTTAATGGAAATGTGTTCTGGTCTGAACTACTATTATTTTTAATAACAATATTACTAGTTACTTTTTCTGAAGTAACTTGTGAGATATTTTTAATAAATGTGTTACTCTCTGGGGGATTTCTGACAAAACGTTCCTTATGTACAGTTTTTAAATGTTTTTTCAACCTTTATATATTTGAAAACAATTGAGGAGATTTATCTTGAGCGCAATTATAAGTACTGTATGGATGAAATCTATGAGAGAACTTTAAGTGGTTTGAATATGAAACTATTGTTGTAAAGTTGTCATTACAAGCAAAACAAGAGAATGTTGAGCTCATTGTATTAGTCTTTAAGTTGAGTAATAACTGATGTAATGGCAGAAGGTAATGAACCGTCTGTTTTTATGGAAATTTCGTATATATAGTATTGCAAAAATAACCAAACATTAAGACTTTCCTTTGGGTATTCAACATTGAGAACGAAGAACAATTTGAATACCGTATCGACGGCATTTAACATTGATTGCACCTTATGAAATATATGATCTGATACTATATAATATTCCTTATTTTCTACAGAAATAATAATTGGTTGGCACGGAAAATTTAGTTTATTGTAGCTTTCTTTTATTTTATTGTACTCCACTTTGATTTCTGCGTGGTTTTTTACCTTGCGCATGACACTGGAAATCGAGTCTTCAATAGACGGATGCCAAAATACCTTCTTATTGTTTTCACCGGAAGTTCTAGTTCTCTGCGTGGGAGGTAAAAAGTAATGTAGGAGCTTAAACACGGCTTCTACACATTCATCTGTAAAATATAAAAAAAACGTTGAATTTTTTTTATGCAGTAGTGTTTAAACTTACCGCTGTCTTCTGGACCGGACTTTCCAAAAAAATTAAGAATATGTTTTACCGATCTGTTGATTTCCAGTTGTTCCTTTATTATTGGTGTAATTTTCTTAACAAAAGGGTTCCATTTTTTTACTAAATTCAGGGAACGAGAAACACTATATAGTGAAATAAAATCCAAATCAATATAAAAAAATTAAAATCATAATGAAATAAAAATTGCATTACTCCATATTTGCCTTACAAGTCGTTCTGCTTTTTCTTGTGCAAACAAAGGCCAATCTATGAAAACTTCGTGGCAATATTTTCTAGAATTTTCTAAAATTTCCACTTCAGTTCAACTACTTCCCATGGATTGTGCACGGATTTAAGCCATACCTTGTCTTCTTCTGCTGATTTTTAAATCAGAATCTATACAAACATATAATGAGAAAATTATATTAAGTATGTAGGTACCATTGTTTGTTAAGCTTGCTATCGCAGTCGATTCATCACAAATAACAGATGCTGAAGATGTTGAAAAAAATGGTGATGTGCTGCGTGACCTGCTGTTCGATGGGGTAATTATATTTCTTCCTCTGAGGTATTTCAAAGTATTGTTGTACTTTGTGTATAATGCACCTCTTGCTCGACTTTGACTGTCAGAGGGAATGAAGTAACTTTCCTTATCAGAAATCATTATAAATATGGTATCCTCATTCAAATAATATGAGTAAAACCTTTGATTCATTTGAGAAGCGCTCTACAATTTTGTTGGCAATTATATTACATTCTTTCGTACCCATGTGAATTTTCTTAAAAATGAAGTAATCCACTATACATCCTATTAGTTGCTTACGCACAGATGTATTGAAGTGATTATTCGTAGCATAACAGTTTTCAATATCGCTGCCCTTGGGTGATAACGCCAAGATATCATCAATATTCTGAGAATAATTTAGAAACTCTTTTATGATCACAAATAAACCCACTTTATTATTCTTACGGCACTTTCAGTAGAGACTACACTTTGATTGGAGCAGGCTGGCGAAAACTGTTTGGAAGCTTGTGTTGACGATTGAGATGCATTTTCAATTTTCTTCACCCACTCTAACACTAGGTCATTAAATGAGGGTGTCGCTGAAATTGTTTCGCCGATAGAAACTATGGAGTAGCCCCAAAATTTCAGTATTGTAAATAAATTTAACTGTAATCCATATTTTGAGGTTTTCCAACTTTTTCAACTCTCCACTCCGCCAGCTTTGCTCTGAATTTAATTTTTTCTGCGAAGAACTCGTCTGGTATCAACTTCCCAATGTCTTTTTCCGTCATGTATTTCAGGCATTCTGCATCGATTCTTTTATCTGTAATAACTTTCAGTTTTGGTCGTAGTTGGATAGCCAAATTTAAATAATCACCTGTAAACAAATTATTTAACTGAGCCAAGTTCCACTTAATTAATAATTGCGAAATATTTTCAGATATCGAATCTTCAGTAATAAAAACTATTGCCTGGCTTTCTTGGTTAACTGAAGAACTATAATCGTCAAATGTCGTAAAGCTAAGCTGATCAGTATCATTTACACTGATCAAATCACCATTTTCATCAACACCTTCACTGTTCATCACGTTTAACTTTTCCATGAAGGAACAATCAATTTCACAGAAGAAACAATTACAAAATTACCAAAATTTCCCGTAATAAAAAAAACCACTTTTTATTCCAACCAACTCACTTGCAAGGATAAAGCGAAATGACTGCAAAGATGCACATTTTACTACTTCACAGTACTTTTATTACAGTGTAGTTGAAAATATTGGGACGTAGTGTTTTTCATTGCACAATGTGTTTGAATCTATTGTGACTAACTTATTAAATCTAGTAAAATAGACAAGTACTGGATTCTATTTCAGTTGTAATAAATTATTTTGAAGAAGAGCTAATTTTACTACATTTGTAATAACTGACAATTTTTACACCTTTTAGGTTCTTTTTCTTCCATCTATTACTATTATACAATTGAATTTATTGTACAATTTTTCTCAGTGTATACATAGTATATACTGTTGCGAGCATGGTCTTTGGTTCGATATTTAAAACACAATATTAAATAATTAATATATAAGCTCTTTATTACATTTAAATCATATAAAATTCACAAACACTCATTTAATCAACTCAACTCTAATTATCGCTAACACTGTACTTTCAATTATCGCAATCTAATTACACACTACCGCTACTTTATTACTTTCGCTTGCTAACACTGCAACGTCTAAAACAAGACTCTTTTTCTGGCGATGACAACTGTTATATTTATACCCTAGAAACTCTCCGGATTATTCTGGAGTGTTCTATTCCAAAAGCTTCTTGACTATTCCATTTGTTCTATTCCTGAACTTTCCTGTAGATTTCATAATCGATTCTCCGAACCTGAAGTCATTTACTCTCCGAACCTGAAGTTGTTTATTGCCAGTAGATGTCACCAGTTGTCTCTTTCTATTGCACGTAACACTGCCCCCTTCTTAAACTTGTTCGTCCCGAACAACAGGTGGTCCACGGTCTTGATGCTCGTAGTATTGACACAAGCGGTCCAAATGAACAATTTTGTGCTTGCCTCTTGTGCCACGCTGAATCCTGTATACCACGTCATTAATTCTAGTTACTACTGAATATGGTCCTTCCCAGTGTTGTTGCAATTTTGGAGAACGTCCCTTACGTCGTTTCGGGTTGTACAGCCAAACAAGATCACCTTCGTTAAATCCTGTGGAATTAGCGCGTAAGTCATAGCGGGTCTTCATCCGATCAGTATTTGTTGCTAATTTCGTCCTCGTGGCCTCGTGTACATCGGCTAATTGTTGTTTGAGCTTCGATACGTAGTCTTCTGGTAACTTTTGCTCACCTCGGGGGGTACCGAATTTGAGGTCGCTAGGTAATCGCATCTCTCTTCCGAATATGACTTTAGCTGGGGTTTGTCCGGTAGTGCTATGAACGGCTGATCTATAAGCAATTAGGAATATAGGAATATGTCGATCCCAATCGCGTTGATGATAGTCAACTACTTTCTTTAGATGCTCGATCAATGTTCTGTTGAAGCGCTCTACCATGCCATCAGATTGTGGGTGTAGAGGAGTTGTTCTAGTTTTTCTTATTCCCAACATTTTACACATCTCCTGAAAGTTCGCGATTCGAAGTTCCGTCCTTGGTCCGAATGAAGTTCGTGAGGCACTCCAAACCTACTGACCCAAATCGTTATTATTTGTTCCGCAACTGTGGTTGCCTCTTGATTAGGGATTGCATAAGCTTCAGGCCATTTACTGAAATAGTCAATGGCAACTAATATATAACGATTACCGCCATCCGTTTCTGGAAAAGGTCCAGCGATGTCTATAGCTATCCTTTCAAAGGGGACTCCGACATTATACTTATGCATTTCTCCTCTGCTTCTGTGCTGCGGCCCTTTGCAAGCAGCGCAGACAGTGCATCTGCGGCACCACTCCTCCACATCTTCTCGCATATGTAACCAATAAAACCTTTCTCGTATTTTGGAAATGGTTTTGTTCACTCCCAAATGTCCTCCAGAGGTTCCACCGTGCATTTCTTCTAGAACATCTTTGACGTTTGTTGCCGGCACGACTATCTGCATTCGGAAAGTTTCGCCATTAGGTGCTTCCCACTTGCGTTTTAATATACCACATTCAACATGAAGAGAGTTCCATTGAGCCCAGTAACTTTTCAGCTTCTCACTCCGTTCCGAAATATCCCTCCAGTCTAGTCTTTCCATGTCTTCTTTCCAAGCAAGAATAGGTGAAATGTCCGGATCTTTTCGTTGTGCTGTTCGCAGGTCCTCGTTGTCCCAACCTGTAGATGGTTCCACGGTTACCAACTGTATAGTTGCTGTGGTTTCTTTTTCTTCCATCCGGGCGCAATGTTTGCATTCAAGTTTGCATGGACGTCGTGAAAGGGCGTCTGCATTTCCATGGATACGACCTCTTCGGTGTTGTATTTCAAAATCATAAGCCTGGAGTCGCTCTATCCATCTCGCCACTTGTCCCTCAGGATTCTTAAACTGCAGAAGCCATTTAAGCGCTGCATGGTCGGTGCGAAGGATGAATTTCTGTCCGTAGAGATATTTATGAAAATGCTTTGTTGAACTTACAATGGCAAGTAGCTTCTTTCTTGTAGCACAATAATTTTTTTCTGACTTTGAAAGTGCTTTGCTATAGTAAGCTACTGGAACTTCTTGACCATTCTCCTCCTGAGAAAGCACTGCACCAATACCTTCATTGCTGGCATCCGTGTCTAATGTAAATGTTTTTCCCAGCTTTGGATAGTGAAGTACTGGAGCCGCACAGAGCTGTTGCTTCAAATTTTCAAAACTTTCGTTGCATTTATCCGACCATATGAACGGCTTTCTCTTTTCGGTAAGTTGATGTAGGCTTCTTGCTATATCTGCAAAACCTTTCACGAATCGCCTGTAGTAGGTAGCTAAACCAAGAAAACTCCGTAATTGATGTTTGTCCTTTGGTGCTGGCCAATTTTTGACGGCTTCTATTTTCTCTGGATCGGTTCTTACTCCTTGTGATGAAACTATGTGCCCTAAATATTTAACTTCTTTTTTAAATAGAGGACATTTACTCGCACTGAGCTTTAATTTTGCATCTTTGAGTCTTTGAAGTACATCCCGTAAGTTGTTTTTATGTTCCATGAATGTCCTTCCGATTACTATTATGTCATCCAAATAGACAAGACATGTTTTCCAGGTTAAACCTCGTAGAACACGGAAAGGGTATCCAATGTGTCATCAATCCTTGGTAATGGATAGCTATCTTTTCTCGTCACGTTATTTAGTTGGCGGTAGTCTACACAGAATCGGGTGCTGCCATCCTTGTTCCTAACCAGAACAACCGGCGTTGTCCAAGGGATGTTAGATTCCTCTATGATGCCTTGTTTCTTCATGGAGTTCATCATGTCTGCAACTTCTGGTTGTTTGACTAATGGCAATCTTCGTGGTGTCTGTCGAATGGGTCTGGAATCTCCTGTATCGATTCGATGCTGGACAAGATTTGTTTTACCATAGTCATCATCATTCATTGCAAATAATTCCGAAAATTCATGGCATCGTTGTGTTGTTGTTCACTTAAGGCACTGGACGAAAGAAGTTTCTGAACCTGTTGGGTAGTAGCTGGTATAGTTTTTGTCTCCTTGACATTACTACCATTATCTAAATTGACGATTTGGTAAACGGGTTCACAATTTCCAATTATAGCACCTTCTTTTAGTTGTACCTCGTTTTCGGATGTGTTAAGCACTCTGACTGGGATTAATGTTGCACCTTCTGCCTTCACTAAAGTCTTGCCAACGATGATGTTCGATGTAACTTTTGTGGGGTTAGGCTCCACCAGATAGAATTGGCAGGTCCCGATGTCATCAGTAAGCTTTGTCCATATTAGTGTCTCGGAGCATGGCGAAAGAGTAATATTTTCGCAAACCATCGTCCTTACTTTCGCAGGATGATCTGCTTCTTCTACTAGTTTCATAGGAATTTCTATGTTGCCATATTTGAGAATCCGCTCTCCGACATCCAGATTTATTTTGTTTGTGGTCATGAAGTCTATTCCAAGAATGCAGTCATCCATTATGTCTGAAACCAGGAAAGTGTGAGGAAATAGTAGTTCGCCTAGTTGAACATCTAAAGTTATTTCTCCAAACACCTGTGCTGCTGCTCCAGTTGCTGTTCTTAGTAGATATTTGGTGGTGTTGTGAAGCCATTTGTTCTTAACAAGATCTGCTCTAATAATTGATCTTGAAGCTCCAGTATCGATAGTAACTGCGCAGTCATTTTTTCCTACACTTCCATATATAACAACACTGCTATTATTTCTCTGTAACTGACTTACTTGGATGATGACTTCGGGGCTGTCGATTCCACCAACCAACTTCTGCCCCACGAAGTTGGTTTTGACTAGTTTTCCGACTGCTCAAGAGGAGAGACGATGCGACTAGTCGCTGTTTGATATCTAGTCTCTCCACGAATTGCTTGTTCCCTGGCTCGACATCTTTGGCATTCTTCTTTCCCCTCTTCTTCTAATGATTCCACTCGTCGACGTTTTCTGCAGTCTCTTTGAAGGTGCCCTGGTCTATTACAATTCCAGCATCGAAGGACACCACGTGAAGGCGGGCTCTGTGATGATTGCACTCTGTTACAAGTACATTCTTCCACTGAAATTTCTCTCACTCGTACTGCACTCCGTGAAGCTTGTCTGGCAGATTCATACGTTAATGCATAGGCTAGTGCTTCTGCTGTTGATTTCTTTCCTGCTAGCCTTAATGATTGTTGTAAATTTTGATCTGTAATAGCGTTCACAAATGCTTCCGTTGCCACTTCATTGAGAAAATCCGCATTCACGCTGGAGTATGACAGATGCGCTAATCTTTCTACATCTGCCTGCAGTTGTTGTAGTGATTCGCCATGTTTTTGAATCCTGTTGCGCAACTGTAGGCGATATACTTGCTGCATGTGTTCATCTCCGTAACGTAATTCTATCGCCTGTACTAATGAAGAGTAATTACGTTGATTTTCAATCGGTACAGTTTGTAAGAGTTCTGACGCAGGACCTCGAAGCGCTAACACCAGAGCTATAGCTTTGTCTTCATCATTCCATCCATTTACCTCTGAAGCTGCCTCGAATTGTCTCTTGAAGATATGCCACGAATTTTGTCCATCAAATATGGGAGGTTTCATTCTACCTGCACCGGATATTTCAGTTGCTACGCTTAGAGGCTGACGATGCTTTATTCTTTCCAGATCTGCTTTAAAGTTATCAAGCTATTCCGTGACATTTTGTTGTACTCCCGACACTTGTTGTCGAACTTCCAACACTTCCTGCTGTATTCCTTCAATTTTCACATTTTGTTCGTCTAATGAAACTTTCAGAAATTTCTTCTGTTCCTCCATACAAGTTTCTATACAATTCTGCACAGAATTCTTTTGTTCCTCAAAAGCATTCTTTTGTTCCTCGAAAGCATTCTTTTGCTCGTCCAGACGGGTTTCCATAGATTTCTTTTGATCCTCGAGAGAATTCCTTTGTTCGTCCATAGATTTCTTCTGTTCATCTAAACGTGATTCCAGAGAATTCTTTTGTTCCTCGAGAGAATTCCTTTGTTCGTCCATAGATTTCTTCTGTTCATCTAAACGTGATTCCATAGAATTCTTTTGTTCCTCGAGAGAATTCTTTTGTTCATCAAAACGGGCTTCCATTTTGCTCATTAAAGTACTCAAAAGCTGTTCCATTTTCATCTCAGGCTCTTCTTCAAATTCGGTTCCTTCCAAGTTCTCTTCGAAAACAAATGTCTCAGGGTTCTTTCCTTCCGCTATCAAAGCTTGTCTAAGTCGCTCGACTAGAACTTTCTTTGCACCTGTCGTTTGTAATGAGCGGTTCCCTAGCTCCACTTTCAAATCCTGTATTCGAAGCTCCTCCACTTTGCGCCCCAGCTGTAGTAATTCACTCACAGTTGAATATAAATTATTTTCCAGAACTTTTAAAATTTAACACAATTCCACAAAATTAATCACACTTTTAATTTTTCAGTCAATTGCCACCACTTTATTTCTCAAATATATTTCACTTCTGACACCAGTTGTTGCGAGCGTGGCCTTTGGTTCGTTATTTAAAACACAATATTAAATAATTAATATATAAGTTCTTTATTACACTTAAATCATATAAAATTCACAAACACTCATTTAATCAACTCAACTCTAATTATCGCTAACACTGTATTTTCAATTATCGCAATCTAATTACACACTATCGCTTCTTTATTACTTTCGCTTGCTAACACTGCAACGTCTAAAACAAGACTCTTTTTCCTGGCGATGACAACTGTTATATTTATACCCTCCGGATTATTCTGGAGTGTTCTATTCCAAAAGCTTCTTGACTATTCTATTTGTTCTATTCCTGAACTTTCCTGTAGATTTCATAATCGATTCTCCGAACCTGAAGTCATTTACTCTCGAACCTGAAGTTGTTTATTGCCTGTAGATGTCACCAGTTGTCTCTTTCTATTGCACGTAACAATACATATGTATGTACCTGTATTAATTTATGATTCTTCTGTATAACCGTTTAATTTATTATTCAAAAGTTATGATTATACTTATCTATGATTTTTATTAATAACAACTCGTACTCCTATTGCGATGTATTTATTATTAAAAATCACAATTTAATACTTATTGTGCATAATCTCTGAACCCGTTTTTCTAAAAACTTATGAAGTATTATTCCTACCTTTTGATTTATTATTCATATTTAATGCATTATTTTATTCATAAAAATATGAATTTTATTCATAATGAGTGAAAAAGTAAATAATCTTAATTTAAGAATTATATTAATGAACTTATGATTAGTTAAGTTAAGCTGGATTTTATGCTTATATTGCGCATAAATTATGGCAAATTTCGCATAATATGTGAGAATTTTTCTCTCCGTGTATATATGATTAAAATATGTACATAAGATTTTCGACAATAATAAACAGGGATTAAGTTGCTTGTATGTTGTAAAAATAATTTTATTCACTTAGAGGACAAAGTGGAAATAGGACTCGCAAACGAGAATTTATTAATGACTCAAAAGCAACAAATGAGGAGTAGCTAATATGAATTTTAAATTTTTAACATTAATATGTCTTGTATGTAATATATGTGTATGTACCTGATAGGGAGACTGTAGAGATGCATTTTTGTTTCTTTATGCAGGAATAAAAGGAGAAGGGAAAAATAAGATTTAATAATAAATATATTGTTATGGATCTATGCTGAGTGATTGACTTGGACGTGAAGTCCAGACTGCCCACATGAGCTGACAGATCACTCGGTGGACAGCGTTGAAGTGCAGGGCGGCACGCTAGTTCACCTCAGCTATTGGCGGAGAGGGTGAGTGCCTACACAAAAACGAAGCAGCACACATCCGGTCCAGAAGGGACCTTTACATCACTTATCATTACCTACTTGAAGGCGCAGACGTTCTGCCTTCAGCTGCCTTGCCTCATCCACCCATATGACACTGAGGGCAGAGTATTTTTCAGTGTCCCTAGTTGATCTGAAATTCAAGAAGTAGGGGAGGACCGGACCTGATCAACCATCATCTTGAAGGGTGCTCCAGGAGAGTGAAGGGCAGAATTACTAAGAGTCAAAGTGGCGTCATGCCGTTATAAAGCTCATATGTTTTATATCTTAACATGTTGTAACGACCTTCTCTACTGTGGTCCCAATGGTAGGAATTGCCGGGAGCTCTGAAGTAGGTTTAAATGATTGAGAAGATTTAGTTACAAAATAAAATATTTCTTTATTTTTCAGATCTTATTCTATACAGAGGAATATTTTCTTAATCTTATTTACATATACCTACATAATTTCTTTTATTTATACATATATACATATATTACTGCCGAAAAGAGAGAGATAGATTTAGTTGTTCGTTAGAGAGGTTCAGTTGTTCGTTACAAAGATTATTAGACGCATACTGGGAGCTGGGGGAATAATCAGGCAGGCTAACAGCTACAGCCATGCGGCACGGCAGCTGGAGGAGGAAGCGGGGCGGGAACATATATAACTACAGCCATACGGCACGGCAGTTACACAGGAATATTATGTGGAACATAGCTACAGCCATAAGGCACGGCAGCTAGAAGGAATATTTAGGTAGGGTAACAGCTACAGCCATACGGCACGGCAGCTGGAGGAGGAAACGGTACGGGAACATATATAACTACAGCCATATGGCACGGCAGTTACACAGGAATATTATGTTGAACATAGCTACAGACATACGGCACGGCAGCTAGAAGGAATATTTAGATATGGTAACAGCTACAGCCATACGGCACGGCAGCTGGAGGAGGAAACGGTACGGGAACATATATAACTACAGCCATATGGCACGGCAGTTACACAGGAATATTATGTTCAACAGAGCTACAGTCATACGGCACGGCAGCTAGAAGTAATATTTAGGAACATAGCTACAGCCATACGGCACGGCAGCTAGATGTAAGGTACCGAGAAGACCTTAATCGGTTGAGTCCGGGAAAAGATTAACTTGTCAGGCTTTGTGTTGGGACTTATATACCCTCGGAAGTTTCAAAGCTCTAAACTCTTCTCAAAGCTTGGTTGAGTGGTGGGGCATATATAACTGGGAACTTGTCGAGTGGCGAAACAAATGCAACTGGAAACATATGTGAAGTCAGGGATGTATTTGGTTAAGTAAAGTCAGGGCCGTATTTCGTTTTACAAGAAAATTAGATATTAAATTATGAACGAATCAAATGGTTCATTACATCTTCCCCTCTCTTCGGTAGCGGATAAAAATAAAATAAAATGCCAGTTCCCCTAATAAAATTCAATTATAACACACAAAAACTCAAATTTATTTGTTGACAAACTAATTCCTATATATGTACATACATAAAATAAAATAAATAACTTCATTCGGTTGTGGTGATGGTTGATTGGTTTCGGTGAACCAATATCTCTCCCTCTTTAGTACAGAGGAATGTATGACGTTGATGGCTAATAATGTGAGTCACTCTTTTACGGTTATTAAAGAACTCACTCCATGCTTTACTAATATCGTAGTCGGCAGGATTTGGATTTTTAATCCAGTGTTCGTCTTCTGGTTGATTTTTATTTTGCGGTATTTCCATAAGGGCAATATTATTGGGGGGGGGAGGGTATTGTTTACTTCGTCTGGTGGTATGGCTATTACTTCGAAAGATGATTTGTCACTCCCAAATCTCCAGCGGTTGGTGCGTCATGGTTTTCGTATAATATCTGGTTTCTGAGTGTTTTTCGGTATACAAAGTTTCCACTCTTGCTCGGGATCTTGTTATTAAAATGATTTCGGTCTGTTATATAACGATATAACTTCTGGTTTCGGATGCAATAGTTTGGGAAAACTTTCTGGATTAGTTTTAACATCTCTGAATTTTTCTCTATACCAAGCGCAAGTTGTTTCGGGTGTAATAGTGGCAATCTCCTTTTCTGGTATTGGTTGACGAGAAAGAGCATCTGCTATATTGTTTAGTACTCCTCTCTGGTATTTGACTTCATAGTCATATTGTTGAAGCTATACTGCCCAGCGAGCCAACCTTCTGGATGGATTGTCCATAGTCTGTAACAATTTTAATGCCTGATGGTCTGTCGCTACGGTGAATTTATAACCTTCTAGGTATGGTCTCATTTTACGGATGCCCCATTCTACTGCTAAACACTCCTTTTCTGATACTGAGTACTTTTCTCGGCGTCATTTAATGTACGGCTGGCATAAGCTATCACATGTTCGTTTCCATCGATTATCTGTGATACTACTGCTCCAAGCCGTTCGAAACTTGCATCTGTTTGTAAAATGAATGGCACCTCGAAGTTTGGACAGGTTAGAACTGGTGCTTCCATTAAGTTTTTCTTCAGGGTCTGGAATGATTTCTCTTGTTCTGGTCCCCATATCCATTTCTGTTAACAGAAGATTGAGGGGTACTACGATTTTTGAGAAATTTTGGATGAAACGTCTATACTAAGATGCTAGGCCCAGGAATGGGCGAAGTTGTTTCAGTGTAGTTGGTGCTGATATTTCAACTATTTCCTTGACTTTTTCTGGGTCGGTTTTGATTCCTTGTGACGTAACTGAATGTCCCAAGTGTATTAATTCCTTTTGGCAAAAGTTACACTTATCTGTATTTACACGCATATTCGCTCTTCAGAGACGGCTGAATAACTCTTTCAAGTTATATAAGTGTTCCTCGAAAATTTTCCCGAGGATAATTATATCGTCAAGATATACAAAAGCTCTGGTGTCCATTTCTGGCCCAATCACAGTATCTAGCAAACGTTGGAATGTGGCTGGTGCGGAATGTAGTCCAAATGGCATAACGGTAAACTGGAATAATTCCCTGCCTGGTACGGTAAATGCAGTAATGGGTTTACTTTCGGTAGCTAATGGTACTTGCCAATAGCCCTGGTGCAGGTCCAGTGTTGAATTATATTTTGCCTCTCTCAATTTATCTAGAATGTGATTGATTTGAGGCAACGGGTATGCATCTTTTATTGAGATCTCGTTGATCTTCCGGAAATCCAATATAGACTACTGGCTGGCTCGATTACACCCTCGGATAACATGCTATTTACTTCGGTATTGATTATATTCTGCATAGCTGGGTTTCTTGGAAAGTATCTGTGTTTAATTGGCTGGTCCATTTTCAATCAAATTTTGTGTTCTACTAGCGTTGTTGTACCTTTTATTTTGTCAAATTTTTCTGGCTCGGTGTCTAGAAATCCCTTTAACATCTGGGCTTCGGATAAAGTATTTATTTCGACCTGCTGGATAGTGGTTACTTCTGGGATGTTACTGGTGTTTGTAATTTCTGGTATGTTGGACAAAAGCATTTTTGGGCCACACCAATGGTCCATTCCAATCACAATTTGTGGAGTTAGTGAGGGTAATATATGGAAATCATGATTCCCTTTCCATTCGTTAATCTCAAAATTTAATGATATGGTTTCTGAGACGTTATCAAATGTTCCATTGGCTAAACAAATTTTATGTTTTGGTACTTTGATAATTTTGGCGTTGTGTTGTTTGCAAATTCCGGTCATTTCGTTTCCCACATAAGACAGCATAGCTCCGGTATCTAGTAAGGCGGTGAAATTTTTGTTACAAATTTTGATTTGTACGAAAAGTCGGTTATCTTTATCTATGCTGTTTTTATTGGAAGTGTTTATTGGTGCCCGTTTCCGTTTGGACCGTAGCGGCTAGTTCGGTTTTCCACGGTCCGACTTTCGTTTCCCTGGCATCGGCAATTTTTACTATAAATTCCCAATGTACCACACCGTGAACAGAATAGTCTCGGACGTTTTTGGCACTGAAAACGAGTGTGACCTTCATCACCACATTTCCAACAGCAAATATTTTTATAGTATCTGGGGTGCACTGTGGTACAAGATGACAATGGTCGAATTCGTGTTGAAACTTCTCTGGTTATTGAGGAACGGTATTATATTTATTTTTTACGTACCTTCGTGTTGTCTGGGTACAATAAATATCCAAACACTTTTTTACTTTTGTTTAAAATTAGAACATAAACTTTTTATCTTTATTTAAGAGTAGAACTTAAACTTTTGTATATATATTTTTTTTAAATCAGACGTGAACTTTTTATCTTTATTTAAAATTAGAACATAAACTTTTTTCTCTTCCTTTAGAATTAGAACATAAACTTTTCTCTCTTTATTTAAAATCGGAACGTGAACTTTTTATCTTTATTTAAAATTAGAACATAAACTTTTTATCTTTATTTTAGAGTAGAACTTAAACTTTTGTATATATTTTTTTGTACCTAAACTTCCGTTTACTAACTACTTTTCACCGATTAATTTTATTCTGATTTTCGAAAAACTAAAACCGCCGAGGTAGCCGTGCCAAAATCCAAAAACCAACACGCCTCAACTATTTTAAAAACCGACTCTACTCTTGATCACCTTCATCGTGATCAAGAGCCGTTGTTCAGGATAATCTTACACTTTTAAAAACATCAGCCACCGTCCCGTCGTTTGAAATCGCGGACAATGCATTTGTGCGGCGCGCGTTTCTTATCACGAAAGTTTTTATTGTAATATGTATGTACGTATGTACATACATATTGAGTTTTTGGCGGCAAATCGTACTGAAGGCACGATTTGCCTTTTGATTTATTTTTTAATTAAATTGTTTGGATGGCGAAATTTTTAAGTAAACCGACTTGGGTTGTAAACTGAAACTTTTGTTTTTCCCAAGTCGTTTTATGGGAAAAATTTGTATGGTATGTGAGGAAAATTGCTGATGCAATTTAAGAGATAAGCTAATCATGTTTTAAGCATGATTAGCTTATGTGAAAAATTAATGAATATAATTTTTATTTTCTGCCCTTTTTCAGGTTTACACGAAAAATTCTATTTCTTTTTTATATGAAAATTCTGTTACTTTAGGTATATAACAATCCTTCCCCCTGAGAAAAAGAGAATTATTCTTTGAAGAGGAATAATTCTCAGGGGAAGTTGATGTGGGTGCGTTTTTGGTGGCTGGGTCTTGGGCGGTTTTCGGTTGAGTTTTTACATTTTTTTTGTGTTTGTTGCAAAATTAAGTTATTCTAGTCTTAGCTTTGTGTCATATATATTTTACTTATTCTATTTTCTATTTTCTATAGTCCTTATGGATTTATCTTATTGTCTGTAAAACCTAGAAATTTTGTTTTGTTTTTAGCGATATTTTTTATTGATTATTCTATCCCAAGAAATTCTTTGCCGGCCCCAAAAAATTCTGTTTGATAAGAAAATGATGTCGTTTCGTTTGGAGCTTGCGTTTGCACGTTGCAAGTGCAGTTGTATTTATTTTTTGTTTGTTTATTTTTTTGAAGGGTCGGTGTGAGATATTAACATGCATCTTACAGCGGCTTGGAAAGACATAAAAAAAAATTTTGGTAATCTGATCTGCATACGTACCCAATGCAAGTAAAATCCGTGTGATATTTAGCTAATATCGCGTGGGTTGAGAGGCAAGAAATGCATACATCTACTAATGCAGTTAACTGGGGCGGTATTTAAGTAACTTTGATAAGGGATTGGTACATTATATGTCCTCTTGTTTAATTTTTTGTTGGATTAGCTGTTTTGCCCTTTATATTGGCTGGCTTTTGTGGTTTTGTTCACAGTTTGTTTGAATATGGAGTTCTGCGAGATTGTACGTCCGCGCGCTCCTTATATGAGCCCCAGCCCTTTTTGTGTACGGGCAATGGGTATTTTTGTCACCAGTGTGGGCCCACGGTGGCGGGGGCTAATTCGCTTGCTTTTACGGAGGGACGGGCGCCCGGATGTATGCATCTGGGCAGCTCTCCCTGAGGCTGACGCCTTTTTTTATGTGGAGTTTTGTTTGTTTGTTTGTTTGTTTGTAGTGGGAGCTCCCCGGGTCGTTTAGGGTAAGTTTTTCTTCCACGCACGTAAAAATGTTTGTAACACACTGTTTTTTTCTTTTAGGGGCAACTCTGGCTTTATCCGGAGAGACTGGGTGGTGTGGCTGCCTGGTGTGCCGTATGCATCCCCTTTATTTGCACCCCGGAGATTATGAGGCCGGCGGCTCCGTAGAGAATTGGACTCTCTCCGATGCGGTGCCTAGTCCCGTTGGCGAGGACGACTGGAATAACCAGGAGGACTGGGACGTTCCGGCGGTTGAGTCAGGTCCCGTCCAAGAACTTGCTGAGGGCGCTCCTCTACCTTATGATGGTTTACTCTGGGTAAGAATAACATTTACCTCTGTGTTTGGGCTTTATATCTAAATTTTTTTTTAGACTTTATAGACGGCCCACGACATATGCCCTGACAACTGTCCTGTTCGAGGTACCACTGTCACCAGCCATAATTTTTTGTCTTTCTATATATATAAAAAAAATAAAATTTTGATAATTACATAAGTGTTGTTCCGTACTTTTCCTATTTCTTGTGCTTTCTCAGGTATTTATTTAGGTCTTGGTTTATAAATGTGATTCTTGGGGCTTTTCTTTTAGCGTTGATAGTTTTGGCATCTGTTTGGTCTTGATTGCGGCGTTCTTTTTCGTTGTTGGGAGTTTTTGTATTGTTTTTGAGACTTTGTTGGCGGTATATGCTACGTGTGTCAGAAAAATTTCTTGTCTATTTTAGGTTATTCTAAGTTGATTAAGTATATTATTTTGTTTGTTTCCTTTTTTATTATCTTATTTTTTAGCTCATGTAATTCATTATTTCTACTTTGCTATGTACTACTTAGGTTTATTAAAATATTTTTTTGTACTACTAAATAAGTTTTACTTTTATGTTTTATTACTCTTACGTGGTGGCTTTATCTCTTATTTGCTGCTATTATTTTAACTTACTTTCTAAAACCAGTGTATTGAAAGGATAAGATGTTGCGTCAGTAACAAAAGAATGAGACGGGGTAAAAACAATGAGTATAGATATTTTCGATTATACTAATTTTATAGATCTCGCTCTGGGGAGACTTTGGGCCCGTTTTAACTTTTCTTGGGGTGTTGCGTAAACCGGTTCCATAGGAATGTTTTCAGCTGGGGGCTGTTGTCTGCGTTTAGCAACCCATGCCATGAATACCGGTACGACATATTTTGCTATTGCCACCACTGATACCATTAGCAACAAGAATCCTGTCATTGATAGGGATGTAATAGAGAGTATATGAGGAATCTTGGCCTTTGGTCCAAAGTGAATGTTGTTCACTTTGGTACGGATTTCGTCTAGAGATTTTGTATCTAGGTGGATACGTTGGTTTGTATCGTCTCCGAGGAGTAACGTTGGTTGTTTCTGAAAGTTTTTAGGAGCGGATATCTTAGACATATATTCTGCCATCTCATCCTGAGTTTCGTTTGTGCCTGGGAGGTAAGTTGGTTGGAAAATTTTTAGCGGATCCAGATTTTCTGCTTCATAATAAAGTTTATGAGGCCCTATTTGAAAGGAGCAAGGTTTGTTGACTGTTATGATTCCTTGTCCTTTAAGACGATGAGTGAGTAACCGTTGGGTACAAGTTATATTTACTATAGTGGTTTCGGTTAAGGAGTACAGCCACGAATTTGGTCTATTGAGCTTAATTATTGTGTCCCTTGGGGGAATTTGAACCCTGACACTACACTGTCGGTTTTCGCCCAGTGGGTTAAATAAAAGTTTGATAGTACATTCATCGGATTTAGTAGCTTTTGTGATTAGTGTGTTCAGCTTACCTACCCACGTATCTTCCTTGATCCCTTTTGAAATATTCCTGAATGATTTCAGGTTTTCTGGCTTAAGCAGCAGGAACTCCTGAGTCTGGATTTGACTTGCCACATGGGAAAATCCGATATCAGGTATTAATGAGTGGTTGGAATCCACCCGTATGGGCAAACACTTAATCTATTGGATTTTCATCTTGGGTATATTAAAAATGTTAAGTGTGATTCGAATCACCAATTTTTCCTGTTATAAATGTATCTTGATTTCCGCTGTTTGATATAAATGTATCTTGATTTCCGCTGTTTGATACAGAACTGATAAGCAGTCCTGCAGATTGGGACAAGTGGAGTGAGATTTGTGATAAATCTCTAGCAAATGATTTGGGGAAATTAAAAGGGGATGAATTTGATTATTTCTACTGGACACTATTATGTCCAGTAGAGCTTGTTGTCTAAATTCCAACTCTATCATTTGTAGTATCAGACTAGAAACGATCTCTTGTCTTATTTGGTGGGCTATCAAATCGTCCGTTGTGTTCTGCAGATGGTTAATCTGATTGGTTATCTAATGTTGTCGTTCAGACAGTGAGGAGAGGGGTTTTTGAATTTGTTCAAACGTGGTTTTTATTACGCTGATCTGTTTCTTTTCCAGATCAGCTAAGGTTTGAGTATTTACCTCTAATTCGCTTAGTCGGCTGTACACCTCTTGTTGGGTTCCGCTAGCCATAGTGCCAAAGAGATAGTGCATCGCATTACCTATTCCATCAAAGATGGATCGGGGCTTGCGTGATTTAGGCACTGCCTCTTTAATGACATTGGTGCGTCTCTTGATGTTTTCCATCAGGGCATGTACATGTTTGGTTTTAAGGGTACGGGTAAGGGTAATTTATGTACGTAGTGTTCCGCACGTTCCGCCAGTTTTGTCTGATTGTCCAACTCGGCCAGATCTATCTCAGTGATGATGCTCCAAGTGTCGTGGTAATCCGATAAGCTTCCAAGATCCTCGAATAGTACTCCCGTATTATTTAGGGGCGTTATAGAGGAAGGTTCCTCCGCGAGGGCTCCTATTGTGATCAGGAACAGTCCGTACAGAATTATTGACCGCATTGTCATCTAGGAGAGGATAGGATAGGATATATAATGTGTTTTCTGTTGACCCTGTAGCTTACGTTCTATTGTTCTTTAATTTAATGTATATATGTACCTTAACACTACTTAGCTTCTATGGACACCTTTTTATTCGTAGTTGTTATGTACCGTCACCTCCCGTTTACGAATTTTAATTGTTGAATTTATAAAACTGGGTATGCCGGTTACCGTATAGGGTCCTACCCAAATCTGGGAGAGCTTATGTTTACGACTCTCGCTCTTGAGTAGAACCTTGTTCCCTCTGTGAAATGTCAGGGGGCGTACAGCTTTGTCATAGTAATTTTTCGAGCGCAGTTTACTCATCAGCAGATTTTTTCGTGCCATGGCGTAAGACTTCTGAAGGTTATACCTGAGAATATGGTAGTAGCTCTCGTGGTTATACACGGGTTCGGGGTCTCGCCTTAAGTTTGACGGAACGTCCGCTGTAAAGCCGTAAAGGCAGTCCATGGGAGTTAATTTTGTCACTTCGTGTACACTGTTATTGTACACGAAAGCAGCGGTTCGCATATTATTATCCCTTGACCTGGGATTTTCGTCCACTATAGTTCGTAGATATTCAATCAATGGTCTATTTGCACGTTCGAGTGCTCCATTTGATTGGGGATGATAAGCTGAGGTTTGCAGCTTATTTATCCTGAGGAGTTACCTTTTTGAATAGGTCACTCAGGAAATTACTTCCCTGATCGGTGACTATTCTTTTGGGAATGCGGTAGCGCGTGACGATTTCGTCGAAGAAAATTCGCGCTACCGTTATAGCTTCCCCATTCGGTATGGCATACCAATCGACGAACTTCGTGAGGTTATCCTGAAACGTTAATATATATTTGT
This sequence comes from Dioctria linearis, assembly GCA_963930735.1. Lineage (NCBI taxonomy): Eukaryota > Metazoa > Arthropoda > Insecta > Diptera > Asilidae > Dioctria > Dioctria linearis. The sequence goes on along the minus strand of OZ005740.1, from coordinate 222,617,211 downwards.
TTCCGGACTCAGTCACCTCTAGTGGGCCGACTATATCTAGATAGATTTTATCGAATGGTTGTTCCGCTATGTCTGTAATCACCACTGGCATTTTATACTGTGGTGAGGCCTTCATTGTTTGACATTTGGCACACCGCTTAATGCGCTTTTTGATGTCACTAAGCATGTGCCTCCACCAGTACTTTCTTCGAATCCGTTTATAGGTTTATATCACTCCCTGATTGCAGCCAAAGAGAGAATCATGATAATCTTTTAAGATTAATTGAATCTCCTCTGGGCTTGTGATTACTTCAGGGGGACGAGTTTCGACTATAATTTGTGGATTGGTACTAGCTGGACTGTCAAGGTCTCCGGCCTCTTCTGGATGATGAGTTCGTTCTTTTTGTTCTATTGCTTTGGCCTGGCTGTCTGGATTTGTTCCACTTTCCTGAATGTTTCGTGTCTGGGCTCTTGTTACTGCATTGCATTGCAGACACTCCTTTCGGTCCGTTGAGCGTTTTTCCTCCCCTATATCCGAGTCCATAGTCCTTTTGATGGTGGACGACAGCTTTTACCGTGAAGGTTGTAGTTTCCTTGTCTTTGTCATTATCCCGTGGAATGCGGTAAGGTTAAAGGGTTTTGCAAAATCGGGATATATTAAGAGTGGAGGGGAAATTAAAGCATTTTTTATGCTTTGAAATGCCTCTTGGCATTTCTCAGTCCACTTAAACTTTACATCCTTTCGGAGTAAGTTTGTTAGAGGACGTACTGTTTTCGAAAAATCGGGTATGAATTTTCTGTATTAATTAGCAAGGCCCAAAAAGGATTGCACTTGCCTTACTGTCTTATGGATGGGGAAAGTTTGGACGCATGCCGTTTTGCTAGGGTCAGGGAGTGCTCCTTGGTTAGAACATTTGTGTCCTAGGTACACTACCTCGCGCCTGAGAAATTGACATTGCTCTGGTTGAAGTTTCAGGTTATTTTCTCTTAACCTGTCAAAGACTTTGCGAAGCTTTTCGTTGTGGTCTGCTAGACTTTTCCATAGATGACCATGTCATCTAAGTAGACGAAACATTCTAGGCCTTGTAGGCCAGTTAATATGAAATACATTAAGCGCTGAAATGTGGCCGGGACTCCTTTGAGCCCGAACGGCATGCGATTGAATTCATAATGCCCGTAGTTGGTACTAAAAGCTGTTTTTGCTCGATCCTTCGGATCGACGAGTACCTGATGATAGCCATTGGCTAGGTCTAGGGTGGTGAAGTAGCTTGAATGGCCCAGTTGATCGAGGATATCCTCAATCCGTGGTAACGGGCTGGCGTCGCCAATCGTTTTTTCGTTCAACTTACGGAAATCAACGACGACGCGCCACCTTTTCTCACCATCTGGTCCCGCTTTTTTGGGGACAACTAGCAGTGGCGAGTTCCATGGGCTTTTGCTGGGCTGGACAATATCGTTGTCCAGCATTTCTCGGAGTTGCTCATTTACAACATTTCGCTGTGTCTCTGGTAACCGATACATCTTTTGGTTAATAGGTGCTTGGTCTTGCTCCAGAGAATGTAGTGGGTGATGGCATTGGTATGTGTAAGCCTGTCAACTTTTAAAAAGAATATGTCATCATATTCGTAACAGATATTTGTTATTGGGGCTTTTTCCTCAGTGTTTAGGGTTTCATCCAGACTGAGTTCTTGCTCTAATCTGGCGAAACTGGACTTAGTTTTGGTGTCGTTTTGTTCGACATCGTTTGGGAACAAGTACTTTATATGTTGTAGGGTGGCCATCTGATCGGCGTTTACTACCCTGTTTTTATTATTAATAAATCTACTTTTATTTAATGATTTTATATCGGTACTATTCTTATGTACTTCACCTCTTAATCTACTTGTTTTATATATAAGAGGCGCTGGGCCAGGTGGATCTGAAGGAGTTGCTAATGGCAGACCTTTTGTATGCTGGCCAGCGCCTGACGTTGGGGTTTTCATGAGGGACCCGCAAGCGTCTTGGAACAGTTTCTCATTACTGCTTAGTTGACTGGGGCTCTTATGCCCTATTTTCTTAATCTTAGATCTAATTATATTTTGATGCACACCATCGCAGTCATTTCGACTCATGGGATTCAAAGGATGGGCTGTTGTAATATCTTTATCTGGCTCTCGTTTGATGGGGACGACAGTGTAGTCTTTAATGGGAACCAGATTTAGGTTCATGCTGTTTAGGACTACTTGTGAACTGTGCGTGTTGAGGATTCCTATGGGGACTGCCTTTAACCCAGCTGAGAGTAAGCTGTTTGCTAAGAAGACTCCGTCGTCTATTTCTTTTGATAGACTGAGCATTTCTTCCTGCAACTGCAACGGAACTTTGACTACGATCTGAGACCTTGCTGGTACGCACACAGGATCATTTAAATTCACCTGATGCTGTCCAGTCTTACAGGTCGGATCTTCGGTAAGCAAGTCACCCTTATCGCGTTCTTGTAAGTCACAGCCGACTTCTTCTGACTGAGAAGCTTTGAGAACACTTGGGGTAGAAGGTGTATCCCCGTCGGGTTTAATTTCTTCTACCAGTGCCTCTTTTTTGACTGTGTTTTGTGAACACGGGTTGTCCGATGCGGTTTCTAATGGAACAGCAAACTCTTCTGGATTGGTTTCCGTGCGAGGAAATCGCAGAACCTTGTTGGGTCCCTCAACATTACAGTTTTTCGCTAGGAAATCATTTCCTAGCAAGCCGTCGTCAGAAATACCTGGGATGTTTTTTACCACCTAAAAGTTGCAAGGTAAGTTGCTTTTTAGCATGAAGTTTCCTTGGCAACTTCCTAAGGTTTTTCCGGTGCCAAAGCGGCTTTGAAGCGTTAATTTCTTGTTGGGATTTATTAGCCCGCGAGATTTGATAGCTTTTTTCTTAATTATACTGATCTCAGCGCCGGTGTCCACTATTAGCTGGGCCTGACCATGTAGACCTATGTCTAGAGGAAGTCTGGCGGTGGGCACACCGAAGTCGGGCGGCTGAGAAGACCCTTGTATATTGCTGGTAGGGTTTATAGTCGAGCCGGGGAGTTTTGGGTCGACTCTTTGTCATTTCCCTGCTTTTTATCCTCCCATTTTTGTTTTTGTCGACATTCGTCGATCTTGTGTCCGCGGCGCCCACAAAAATCACATTTTTGTCTTATATTAAAGACTCTGGGGCCTTTTGTATTGTTCGGGTCTGACTGTTGTGGATTGTTATGCGATCCTCGTGTGAAACGAGTTGCAGACTGTGCTTGGTTGTTTCGATAGTCGCGAATGTCATGCCCGTAACTTCTACAGTTAGAGCAGAAGGGGGTGTTTTTGCGTTTTAAACATTCCGTGTAGGTGTGTCCCCGCTTCTGACAGAAATTACAGGTGATGTTTTGTACCAGATTTTGTGTATCCGGTTGTCTAGAATCCCTTCGTGGAAATGGCGGGCTCAGTGGTGGAGCATGTACGTGTGGGGGATTGTTAAACTGTCGGGGCTCTTGTGCTCGTGGTGATGCATACATGGGTGGCTGTGGTACTTGATTGTAAGGAGTTCGGCTGAGAGCTCGAACTCGAAGACTTGGATCTATTGGTGCCAGTGGATATGGCTGTTGCGTTAATGGCGTTTGTACGAAAACTGTGCCTGCTTGCAGCTTTTCCATGTCTAAAGCCTTTTGTATCAGTTGCTCTAGATCATTTCCTACCAGAGTGAGGAGGTACTGGCAAAGGTGGGGATTGTTCATTCCACTTTTGAGGGCATTCTTGACGAAGTCTGCCAACTGTGTCTTCACAGCTGGGGCTGCCGTTGCTCCGTACTTCAGTACCGCTGCCTCGTTGCAAAGCATCAGCAACTGCTTCACTCTTGTTGTGAAGGCAGTGAGAGTTTAGGACGGGTTTTGCCTCATTGTTATCAGTTTGTTGACCAATTCTTGGTAGGACTCTCGTGGTGGATAGGTTCTGTTCAGACGTTCTTCCACCTCACTAAAAGTAGTTGGAACGTCCGAAGCAAACAGCTGATAGGCATCGCCACGAAGTCTTGTGGGCAAAATTTGTAAGAAGGCTACTTTTTCTTCCTCACTTAAACAGTGTAAGGCCTGTTTGCAACAGCCAATAACTGTTTGCAGCTCACGACCTAACTGTGGGGCATTTTCACCCGAAAATAGAGGAACTAGTTGTGCCGTGAGTTTGGCCACCTTTGCATAGTCTACCATTGTGATTATCTTTTTATTAGTAGGCTTGTAGGGTAGTCTACTTGTGCCTTATGGAGTTTCAGGGCTGGTTTCTGGACTTGATTCCGTGAAGGATACTTCTAGCTAGCCACTAAGGAGATTTTCGGCCGTAGTCTCGTCAGAGGAATCACTACCTATGTCACTATCACTTTCAGCACTTACAACTACACTGGCTGAGCTCTTATCTAAACCTAGTGAACGTGAAAGCCCGGCGAATTCGATAAGCTCCTGTTTGAATCGCTCTGTATGTTTTTAAAAATTTTCAATTTTTGTCAGCCTCTACTCTCTGCCTTGACTTAATCTGTGGTCAAGAGCATCGCAGTGCGTGACAGTGAGCTTATCGGATTCGCGTGCCTTCTCTAATAAGTTATCTAAAAACTTATCTAGACTTACTTTATTTGCTACGGTGGGGCCAGTTAAAATGGTACCACTTCGAAGGCGAACTCCTGTTGTTTCTTGCTGTTGGGGAAAAGCTGAGTTATGCTAGCTACTTGATTGTGTCGGGTTGTCTTCTGGGGCGTTGTCTGTACCTTCCCGGAGGTGATGAAGATTTTCACCTGGGGATTTCTCCGCCTTGGATGAAGGTATGGAGTCTAATCTCGTGCCTGTCTCAGGTGCCGGTGTCGAGTTTCCTTCTGACATATGTGTCCCGCGTTGTGGCTTGTGGCGACGTCCATATTAAATGTTTTTGTAACTAAATACTTTATGCTTCCCACTTCACTCGATATACCGTTTCGTCGAGTTTTTACTAGTTACGTTTGCGACAATTAAATTAAGGAGCCTTTGAAAATGATAAAAAAATTTGTGTCTTTGTAAAAAATAGTCTTGTCAGTTTCATATAGCCAAAAAGATAATTAAGTAAATAAAAATAAAATAATTGTAAAAATTTAAGAGTGTGAGAAGGCATAAAAAATAAAAACCACAGGAAAGATACTTATTCACGACAGCGTAATTCATTCAAGTTTTTCTGTAAAAAAACAAGATTATTATAAGAAGAGGAGCCGCAAGCAGTTCTGCTAGGACCCCCTTATTGGTGACCCCGACGAAAGTTTTTGGCAACGACTTCTGGTTTCCCCCCTCCAGTGGTAAGGGACGAGAGCGTTGCTCAAAGACCAAGAAAGCAACCCAATTGGAGCCAAGATTATTTCCAGCGGAGACCCAGCCCTCCGACTTCATTTTTCAACTGAAACAACAAACAGCAGTAACATTAACAGCATAAACAACAACAGCAACATAATCAACAACAACCGCACCGAAAGCAGCAACAATCTAAAAAAGAATAGCAATAGCAGTAACAATAACAGGAACAACTATAATCGCAGCACCTGGGAAAAGGACAATAAGTCGTTTAATTCAAATTTCAATTTTATTTTACAAAATTTTTATATATATATTTTTATACATATTTCTTTTTGAAGTTTTACAACTACCTTATTTTAAGCAGTTCTTGTTCATACATATTCTCTTCCCCCTATAAATATTCTTTTTCTCCATTACAATAGTTTTGGTTAGAAATTAAAACTCTTGTAACGTAAACGTAACTTGTGGTAAAAGTCTTTAAGTTTCGTGTCGCGTCGCGTTTCGAACTTTTTCGTGTGTTAATTTATCGAGTGTTGTGTGTGAGGGAGAGTTTTTAGTGAAACATAAGTGCATTATGACCTCTGGAGAAGAGAGTATTTCTATTGAGGACACGTCCAATCGCGCTTCGCCTCCGTCAAGACTTGGGGTAGTTTCAGTGAAGCCGGCTCCATTTTGGAAAGCCAGCCCGGAGTTATAGTTCGTCCAACTGGAGGCTCAATTTGAGCTAGCTGGGATAACCCAAGACAAAACAAAGTACTACATCGTTCTGAGTGCATTGGAATCGGACGTGATATGTTTGGTGAGTGACGTCGTTTTCGAGATTAAGGGAGGTGTTGATTACTCGTCTTTCAGGCAGTGAAAGCCATAACATCAGGCAGTTGCTGACAGAAATGTCGTTGGGAGACCTTCAGCCGTCACAACTTCTGCGAGAGATGCGTTCTTTGAACCAAAACCGACTCAGCGACGAGATTTTAAAATCTCTATGGCTACAACGTCTTCCGAGTAACACGCAAGCAATTTAATCTTGCAACCCCGTGGCTCTGGAAACCTCGCATCCTGTGCTGACAAGAATGCGGAAGTAAGTACCGTTTCTGAGGTTTGTACAATTAGGAACCCATTTACAGTTCTACAATTCTACCCCAATTTCCACGTATGGTAAGAAAAGGTTAACTTTGGATTTGGGTTTACGACGAAATTTTCAATGGCAATTTATTATCGCGGATATTCCAAAACCCATCTTAGGCGCTGATTTCCTTGGGCATTACGGACTGTTGGTGGACGTTAGTAAGCGTCATCTCGTTGACCCCCTAACATCACTCGAAACTCCAGCGCGCCTAGTTAAGGCACAAAATTCTTTTCTTTCGATTCTTGTCAAACCGTCAATTGATCCCCAGGTACAAACATTTTTGCAGCAATTTCCGTCAATTACGGTTGACAACGGTTTCACTAAACCTGTGGAGCATAAGGTAACTCATCACATCGTTACGAAAGGACCTCCAGTTGTTTCCAAGACACGCCGTCTACCTCCCGAGAAGCTAATTGCGGCCAAAAAGGAGTTAGTATTCCTCCTCGAACAGGCCATTTGTCGCTCCTCCGACAGCTGCTGGTCCTCACCGTTATACATGGTCATGAAGAAGAATGGTGACTGGAGGCCATGTGGGAATTATAGGCGCTTAAACGCTTGCACAATCTCAGAGCGTTACCCTATCCCACACATTCAGGATTTTGCCCATCAACTCGATGGATGTCTTATTTTCTCAACTTTAGATCTTTCTAAAGCATACCACCAAATTCCTGTAGAACCTAAAGATATTCCTAAAACTGCAATTTTTACGCCTTTCGGCTTATTTGAATTTGTTCGAATGACTTTCGGTCTTTGCAATGCAGCGCAAACCTTTCAAAGGTTTATTCACTCTGTACTCCGCAATTTGCCGTTCTGTTTCGTCTACCTAGACGATGTCTTAGTAGCATCAAGGACCGAATCCGAACATATTGAACATTTGATGCAAATTTTTAGTCGATTTAAAGACCACGGCTTGTTTATTAATATGGACAAGTGCCAATTTTCACAAAAGCAAATTCCATTTCCCGGCCATATAATTAACCGACATGGTATTAAACCTTCCCCTGAGCGAGTGGATGCCATCACCAAATTTAAACGCCCTCAAACCGTTAAGGAACTACGACGTTTCATGCGTACCTGACTGGATGGAAAAAAGATGGTGCGCGTAAAATTGATTGGTCTGAAGATTCCGTGGAAGCTTTCGAGAGTGTTAAACAAAACCTAAGCCAAGCTACTCTACTGGCACACCCTTCGACTTCTGCTCCGCTAGCTGTCATGGCAGACGCCTCTGACATAGCACTGGGAGCCGCAGTACAACAAAAAATAGGTTCGGATTGGCTTTCTTTTCGGTTAAACTCTCGCAAACTCAGACCAGATATAGTGCTTACGATCGTGAGTTACTTGCCGCTTATACAGCTATCAAATATTTTCGTTTCTTTTTGGAAGGAAGAAATTTTACTTTATTTACTGATCATAAGCCTTTAACTTTTGCTTTTAGACAAAAGCTGGACAAAGCTTCTCCTCGTCAGTTGCGGCACTTAGATTTCATTAGCCAGTTTACCACGGACATCCAACATATCTCGGGTTGAGATAACGTAGTAGCTGACGCGCTCTCTCGAATTGACGAAATTCATGTCGACAGCGCAATCGATTTCAAAGCTATCGCTTCCCAGCAAACCACTGACGAGGAGCTTAAACATTTTCTGGAGAACTCGCATCTTAAATTTAAAAAGATCCCTATTTTAGGTACAGATTTCCAAATCTACTGTGAAGACTCCGCTAAAGGTACCAGACCCTTTATTCCCGAGGCATTTCGAAAGCAAGTTTTCGAGTCAGTACACTCGCTCGCTCACCCTAGCGTTAGGACTACGGTAAAGATGGCAATTTCACGTTTCTTTTGGCCTTCAATAAAAAAAGATAACCGCAATTTGCCTCCCTTGTCAGAGAAACAAGGTATCTAGACACGTTAAGAATGCTCCCGGTAAATTCTCAGTGTCTTCAAATCGTTTCGAGGTTATTCATATTGACCTCATCGGTTCGTTACCGCCTTCTCAAAATTTCAAGTACTGCCTCACCATTATTGATCGATATACGTCATGGCCAGAGGCCATTCCCATCTCGGATATTACAGCAACTACACTCGCCACGGCACTCTTTCAAAATTGGATTTCAAGTCTTAGAATTCCTGAAGTCATCGTTACAGACCAGGGTTCACAGTTTGAATCACAACTCTTCTCCGACCTCTCAAAGTTATTTGGATTCAAACGTAACAGGACTACCGCGTACCATCCCCAGTCTAATGGTTCCATCGAACGTTGGAACAGGACCCTAAAGGCAGCTATCATGTGTCACCAAGAAAAGTCTTGGTCCAAAATTTTACATTTTGTCTTATTTGGGTAACGTTCAGTATTTAAGGAGGAGTTGGGCGCTACAGCCGCGGAGATGGTTTACGAGGAAAATATTCGCTTATCGTATGAATTTTTCCAAAAGTGTAGTTCCTTCAAACCACAAAATGAATTCATAGCAACCCTCCGGAGTTCTTTGTCTCAAATTAAGCCCGTTCCGGCTTCAGACCATTCGCTGACAAAATTATTTTATTTCAAAAATCTAGACTTTTGCTCTAGCGTCTTTGTACGTACCGACGCTCTTCGGGCCTCTTTACAGCCACCATACGAAGGTCCATACGAGGTTATCAAGAGAACGGAGAAATACTTTACTCTGCGCATTAAAGGAAGAGAAGTCAACATTTCCATTAACCGCCTGAAACCATGTTTCGAAGAAGTGACAGATGTAAACTTGTCAAGTAAACCGCAGCCAGCAAGCGATAGTGCAAGCTCGAGGGATGACATCGCTCAACAAAACGTCCCAATTCCTTGCCGTTCGGTCAGCTTTTCTGACAATGATACTAGTCTTCACCAGCACGTAACCCGTTCTGGACGAACCATTAACGTTCCTGCTCGTTATCGCTAGACTCTTCCGGTCTTGCTGGTGGGGGAGTATTGTGGCGGCGACGTCCATATTAAATATTTTTGTAACTAAATACTTTATGCTTCCCACTTCACTCGATATCCCGTTTCGTCGATTTTTTACTAGTTACGTTTGCGACAATTAAATTAAGGAGCCTTTGAAAATGATAAAAAAGTTTTGTCTTTGTAAAAAATAGTCTTGTCAGTTTCATATAGCCGAAAAGATAATTAAGTAAATAAAAATAAAATAATTGTAAAAATTAAAGAGTGTAAGAAGGCATAAAAAATAAAAACCACAGCAAAGATACTTATTCACGACAACGTAATTCATTCAAGTTTTTCTGTAAAAAAACAAGATTATTATATCAAGAGGAGCCACAAGCAGTTCTGCTAGGACCCCCTTAGGCTTCCAGCCTTCTAATGGTGTTCCCTTCTGGAATGTTTTTTGCTACTAGGGGGGCTCCTGCCGTCTTAATTCCCTTGGCTGAGATTGAAAGGGGGGCTTTGGGCCGACTTCGAGATCCCTTTCAATCCTGGAACGAAGTTACAATTTTCCGGTGCTTCTGTTTGCTACCGGGGGCCCTAGGCCTACTTATTTCCTCTGGATGTGGTTGAAAGGGGGGCTTAAAGCCTTCTTCGAAATCCCCTCCAACCCAGGAACGATGATATCTTCCTTCTGGAGTTGGTTGCGAGTAGGTGTCCGTTATCTCTCGTCCTTCTTGGTGCTGGAAAAGAGCTTCTGGTGTTCGGTGATGAATTCCAATCTGGAGGTCCAAGTCTCTTAATGTTGTCTTTTCACTCTTAACGGGGTGAACGCTTGCTCGCCTGGAGCAGAGGCGCCTACAGAGAGCGTTGGAGGTGACGTGGCCTTATAGCTTGGCATAAACTTTTTATTTTTATTTTAGAGTAGAACTTAAACTTTTGTATATATTTTTTGTACCTAAACTTCCATTTACTAACTACTTTTCACCGATTAATTTTATTTTGATTTTCGAAAAAAAAAACCGCCGAGATAGCCAAAAACCAACTCGCCTCAACTATTTTAAAAAACCGACTCTACTCGTGATCACCTTCATCGTGATCAAGAGCCGTTGTTCAGGATAGAAAATGCTAAATTGCATTTTCTTATCCTGAGAAAATTTTACTTTTTCAATTCTGGACTTGTTCAAACATGTCCAGAATTATTCGCGTTGGACGATAGCTTCAAAAATGTAATCTTACACTTTTAAAAACATCAGCCACCGTCCCGTCGTTTGAAATCGCGGCGCGCATATACATACAATGCATTTGTGCGGCGCGCGTTTCTTATCACGAAAGTTTTTATCGTAATATGTATGTACGTATGTACATACATATTGAATTTGTGGCGGCAAATCGTACTGAAGGTAAGATTTGCCTTTTGATTTATTTTTTAATTAAATTGTTTGGATGGCGAAATTTTTAGTAAAACGACTTGGGTTGTAAACTGAAACTTTTGTTTTTCCCAAGGCGTTTTATGGGAAAAATTTGTATGGTATGTGAGGAAAATTGCTGATGCAATTTTCTTCGCCCATTTAAGAGATAAGCTAACCATGTTTTAAGCATGATTAGCTTATGTGAAAAATTAATGAATATTGTTCAGTCCTCACACATAAATATAAATATCCCACGATGAAGTTCCTGCTGTCAGTTTGAATGCACTAAGCAGAAAAATATTCCCTCGACGTACTTCCAGAGTCATATTGAGTGTGCCTTCCTACGACGAATTATTTCCTGAAATATAAAACAAAAGAAACCACAAAACATCAAGTTAAATTAATAAATGACAAAAAACACTTATCTAATCTTCATTTCACACAGTTTAACTCTAGGGAAGTTTGGTGAAAATTCGAATTAAGTCCACCCGAACATTGCACACATACTGCAGAACATCAGCTAATGCTCCTACAAATGATATTTCACCTAAAAACAATCAAAAGTCATCAATAAAATCAACAAATCAATATCAAAATGCAGCAAAGCATACGTACCTCCTAATATTTACATTTTTTGATGACAGCAAATGACATTACATCAGCCTGCTGTCTGTGGTACATTCAGACATCGCATCAATCGTTGCTAGGGAAACACCAAGAGGCGAGAAGACGTAACTGGTTACAGCGGCTATATAAAGCCGATGAATTTCAGTAGATGGCACCATTCTTTTGGCAGAGTTGATCTGTATCAGAGCTAATCTGAGTAAAAAGAATCGTGCTTCCTACCGTATCACAGAAGATAATTCTGATCAGGGATAACTTGAGCGTCCTATTATTACAGAAGATAATTCTGATCAGGGATAACCTGAGTGTCTGAATTTTCTATAGAATCTTTTTACTCCCTTGTGCCCTCACGCGTCACTACAGAAGATAATTCTGATCAGGGATAACCTGAGTACCTGATTTGTCTATAGAATCGTTTTGCTGCCGGTGTGCTTAGACGTAGCACCCATTTGAATTTATTTTAGAAAATTTTAGTTTATTCATAGAAGACTAACATTCTGCTTCTTCCTTCCTTTTCAGAATATACAATACAAGGGTGGCGGACTGCGTGGCCAATTCTATTTTTTCTTTGAATTTTTTATTGTTGGATTTATTTTTTTTATTTGAATTTGTTATTGGATTTTTATATTAGTTTGTAGGTTAGTTGTATATTGAATTTTTATTGTTATGAATTTTGTGATATTAGGTTAAGCAAATTGAAGTATTTAATAATTTTTTTTATTTGAAATCAAAAAAAACTGAGTTGTCCTCTAAACCGGCTCTCCTCCCTCACGAACGAGACTAGATCTCACATTGGTCCTTCAAAGCCGGATAACTCAGTCGAATCAAATATAAAATTGAATACATTGCTTAATACTATCACGTGATTCAAGCGTCTAAATTCAAAATGCCTACAGATGAAGAATATATATCTGACGCCGGGGACGAAACCATTAGCTCAATATTAGAGTTGGTTGAGTCTCAAAAGGAGGTCAAAGATTTATTGGAAGACCTCTTTAGAAGGCATCAAAGAGAAGGTAAAAAGAAAACTGTCAAATCGACAGAAAAACGCCTACAAACGTTCACCGAATTTTCGGGAGGAATTCCAAACGCGGCATAGAGTTATTCAAAAGAGAGCGACAAAGGAAGATCGCAAATTAGAATATTTCACGAAAGAGACATTTAGTGATGTACAGGAGTATTATATTGAAAAAGCAGCACGCATGGAAGAGGATATAGACAAAGTAACACCAACGCCTGTCAACAATCTTCCTCAGACTCAGACATCACATGCTAGCACAAATTCATGTAATAATGAAAGACTCCCCAGAATTAAACTTCCCACCTTCAATGGAGAATACTCTACGTGGATTTCATTCCACGATTTATTTAATTCAGTTATTCATAACAACAATAATTTAAGAAACGTTGGCAAATTATACTTTCTAAAGACAAATCTAATAGGAGAGGCTGGAAAATTGCTCGGGCATTATGAAATATGCGACGCAAATTATAAACAAGCTTGGCAACTCCTAAAGGAACGCTACTCAAATAAGCGAATCCTAGCCAACGTACAACTGAAAAAATTATTGTCTCTCCCAACCACAAATCATGATACTGCCGAAAGTATCAAAAGACTACTAGACAACATAACAGAAGCACTTTAGCATTACAAAATTTAGGTATAGAAACAAATAACTGGGATCCAATAATAATATATTTAACGGTGCAAAAATTCCACCCAGACACTCATCAACTATGGAAACAGAGCTTACATAATACCACTGAATTACCAGAATTAAAGACACTCACAAAATTCCTAGAGTCTCACTTCAGAACTCTAGAAATGATAGGAAACAAAAATATGTCGTCAAATACTATACAGAGAAAACCATTCTCACCAAAACCAACTTATGGATTCTTGAATAGAAGCAAAAGTTCAATAACAAAGCACCCAACTACAAAAAGGTCTTCTTGCAGCCATTGCAAGGGTGACCATATCATATTTCACTGTCCAACCTTTAGGAATATGAATACCCGACAACGACATGAAGTTGTCACAAATAAGCATTTATGCAAAAATTTCTTATCACCCAATCACCTAACCTTAAATTGCACAAGCAATAAAAGGTGTTATCACTGTAACAAAATTCACAATACTCTGCTCCATTATGAGCAAAACAATTCAGTGACAAATTCAACAAATGAATCCACCCAAAATTCCAATATGGATATTGAACCAAGCACATGCTTAGCTTGTAGAAATGACGAACCACAAGTTCAAAATTTTCTAACCGCCAATATGAAAAGAGCTCTCCTCTCTACAGCTCTAATAAACGTCACTTCACCATCTGGAAGCACAATGACATTTCAAGCATTAATAGACTCTGGATCTGAAGTGTCTATTATGACCGAAAAGGCCTTTAAACTAATCTCAAACTACCCAAGAATTAATTGGACTTGGCACAACTCCCACCAATACAGCCGTTCAGCAAGCCACAGTCATAATTAATTCTCTACACAACAATTTTAAAATAGCAAGCAACATGCTCGTGATAGGAAAAATCACAGACTTACTGCCTACCAATACGATTAAAGTGTCAAACTGGAGACATATTAAAAATCTCCCATTAGCAGATCCCACCTTCTCGATTCCAAGAGGAGTTGACATTCTTCTCGGAGCAAACATCTATGCCGCCATCATTAAAAATGGAATTAGAAGAGGATCTAGCAATACACCTACAGCCCAAAACACCGAACTGGGCTGGATTCTGGTCGGAGGAGTACCAGAAATAAAGAACACGACGACGACTGTGCTATCCACCTAGACTACAACTAGCCCCAAGTTGGAAAAGAAATTAAAGAGAGTTTGGAAATACTCCACCACGCCAATATGTTCACCAAAACATCAATTTCATACAAGAAAACGCCAACCCCACGGAAAATATGAATATGTGTCCACCAAGAATCAGAATGCACCTCTGCACCACAGTTCTCACAGAAAAATCTGGAGAAATACACCGAGTGAAGCAAGGAAGCACTACACTATAACCACTCTTTCCACCATTAACACAAAATGTAACAATGAAACAAGAGTGTCACCATCTCGTTCAGTGTCAGCAATTTTTCAATCTGAGAAAATAATAACTGAACTAGATCACAGAGAAACTAAACCTCTCACCAATAGATGGCGTCACTATCATCCAAAGCCTACTTCTCATATTGCATCAATAATGCAAGAGAATAATATTCATCGAATTGTTTTTCTTTTTCAGGTTCGCTGAACACCCCACTAATACGAACTAGAGCGAAATATGTCAGAGCTCTTTCCTCCTCATCCAATAATAGTAATGAATATAATATTCTCACACGTCCAATCTCCAAAATCTGTCCTCTCCCATTCACAAACATCTCCTGACAATCAAATATCCCCACCAAAATCTATTGCTCTCTGGCAGTTCTAAATTCCAAAACATCCGTTACATTAAAATATAAACGATTCCAAAATTCGCCAAAAGTCACTTCAAGTTTGAAAGTTGACAAGTGCGCGCAGTGGTTTTTTCCTTTTAAGTTCGTTTATATTTTTTCTTTTTTCTTTTTTTCATTTGTTTTATTTTCTTCTACCATGGATGAGTTTTTGGAAATTTTTAACTCAGAATCCTTGGATTCTGTGGATGCTAGTCTATCTCCAACTCCACCAGAATTACTGGCCCCGTTCAAGGTAATCCGGCCTGTCAGCCCACTGCCACCAACTCCGAAAAAGGCACAAAAAGTTCGATCGGCTGTAGTTCGGCCACCACCTCACGAGATCGTGCCAGTGAAAATATTGTGCAGGCCTTTCGAGTCGATGCCAGCCACATCTGATCTAAAAAGATTGCAGACCAAATCTAATGCAAACGATAGTCTGAAATTTAAGCCGAGAGCTAAAGAACACCTCCCAGAAGTCCGGATCCAAACTCAATCAAGGTTACCTACTGGAAAACGGTCTGCACCATTATGTCTGCCTGAAGTTCATACAACTGTCAGCAGCAAACCACAATGTAGCGAAGAGCGCGCTCATTGTCAGCCCTACCTACATCCATCTTGCCATGAACATAGATCGGTGCTGCAACAGACACCTCCTGCTGCAAAATTCACCTCGGGGATATATGTGGATGGCCGCACAGCATATTGCCGCTAGCGATCAGCCGGCTTGGGGTGGTTCTTGCCACCCACATCCCCTCGGTGCTTGAAAGCTGTGCAAAAAGGAAACTGACTTCTCTTCCTGGGACTTCAGATGGACGGACGGACACAAAAAGATCCCTTGCATCATGCTGCCGGTTACTTGTCTCCACTGGTGCAACCTGAAAACCTGTGAGAAAAGAAAGTAAGATTCATGCAGCTGAAAATAGATGAGAGGAAACCTTTGCGACGCAGTACCAGTGTACGACACCCGGAGAAGCTACGACGCAGGCGAGAGGAAAGAGAGAGAGAGAGAGAGCGCTGACGTGGACTCCAGTTGTTGAGGGAGTCCTGGCTTTGACGTGAATGGGCCCAACGCCCCCATCCATCCTGGCTAAGGCGTCAAAGCACGGGTGTTATACTTAGCCCCATGGCTATGGTGTGTGTACGCTAGAGCAGCTCACCCCATGACCTCACCACCCCCTGCTTCGGACTTTACTTACGCATTCTACCTACGTATGGCAAATGGATCCGAACTTCACATGCATGTGAAAACAAAAGAAAGGTTTAGAGCACTCCACAAGAAGAACACGGTATGTGCGTTTAATGCTGACGAAACATGAGTTTATTAACAAAAATATCCAAAGCTTTCGCTATTCACCTCTTGACAATATGTTAAGTTTGCTTATACTAGGCTTGACCCTACAATCTAACCTTAAGGCTACTTGTCACACAGGCAAAATGAATTCAAACACATTACTTTACTATATTATTAAAATGGACTTACTTGCTATCACCTATACTTCACCACTGGCAGGACAAAATCCCTCGACGGCTGGAAATGATTCTGCTTGGGTGCACCCTTTTCTCCTTCGGCAACGTTGATGGCCGCAATAGTTTATTTCAAATGTTTGGGTTCATTGACCTCTTTTTTGTTTTGTTCTTGTCACCTCTTTTGGGTGCTTTCGAACATTATCCCTTATCGGAATATATTACTACCATGCAATTTGTATTATGTAATTAGTTTAACCTACAGTTGAGGTGAATGGCAGAATCGCCCTTAGCAATTGGTGTATAGGTACTTGTTCCAAAAGGGAACTTAACTTCTTAACTTTCTTATACTGTCCAGATAGAGGTGCCAAAATTCGCAAGAGATGCACAGGTAAATATATGCACTAAATGATTTACATTTCTATAATCTTTTCAGAAATTTAAATTCACTAATAATTTTCTTACTTTTCAGGTAATTGTGCCAAAGTTCGCTAGATATGCATAGGTAAATATACGCACTAAATGAGTTATACTTCTATAATCCTTTTCAAAAATGTACATTCACTAATAATTTTCCTAATTTCCAGATGATTGTGCCAAAGTTCATGGAGTATGCACAGGTAAATATACGCACTAATTAAGCTTTATTTCTTTTATAATTTCTTCAGAAATTAAAATTCACCAATAATTTTCTTTAAATTCAGATAATTGTGCCGAGATTGATAAGACATGCACAGGTAAATACACGCACTAATTGATTTATATTTCTATAATATTTTCAGATAAATGTGCCAAAATTCATAAGGTACGCACAGGTAAATATACGCACTAATCAATCTTTATTTCTGTAATAATTAATAATTTTCTTTATTTTCAGATAATTGTGCCGAAATTAATAAGATATGCACAGGTAATCTATATATACACTAAACGGTTTTTATTTCTTTTATAATCCTTTTCGGGAATTTAACTTCACTAATAATTGTCTTTATTTTCAGATAATTCTGACAAAATTCATAAGAGACACACAGGTAATATCCACTCTAATCAACCGTTATTTCTTTTATAATTAATAATTTTCTTTATTTTCAGATAATTGTGCCGAAATTAATGAGGTATGCACAGGTAAATATATACACTAAATGAACTTTATTTCTTTTATAAGCCTTTTCAGAAACTTAACTTCACTAATAATAGTCTTTATTTTCAGATAATTGTGCCGAAATTAATAAGATATGCACAGGTAAATATTCGCACAATTAAATCTTTATCTCTTTTATAATTTTCTTCAGAAATTAAAACTCACTAATAACTTTCTTTATATTCAGATAATTGTACCAAAATTCACAAGATATGCACAAGTAGATATATATACACTAAAAATCTTTATTTCTTTTATAATTAATAATTTTCTTTATTTTCGGATAATTGTACCAAAATTCACAAGATATGCTCAAGTAAAGATATGCACTAAATGTTCTTTATTTCCTCTATAATCTTCTTCAGAGATTTAAATTCACCAATGATTTTCCTTGAATTCAGATAATCGTGCCGAAATTAATAAGATATGCACAGATAATATATATACTATATATATACACTAAACGATTTTTGTTTCTTTTTATAAACTTCTTCGGAATAAGAGAAAATCTACTAATAAATGATCGCCAATGATAACGCGGTACTTCCGTCAAAGAACAATAAATTTTTCTACCGTAGTCTTCAATAAAAATCACAATAATTTATTCGGCTGCGCCACTCACAAATCAAAATTAATCAAAAAACTTTTCCTCGATCAACGTTCGCGCCGGTCCGCCTCGGTCAACTTCTCAAATCCAACTCACCGACTACATGCAGTCTGCCTACATTGCAGCCGTTCTTGACTCAACCACCGGTAAGCGAGCATTTTGCTGTTCTTTGTTCTCGTTCGGCCGATTACCGATATCTCTTCGGGCTGCGGTGCTGCTGGCTACGTACGGGTGTGCGTCTATGATTTTTAGGCAAAATCGTTGCCATCGGATATTTTGTGTGGTAAAATTTCTCGGAATTTTTTTGTCGGTTTCGCAAAGGTTTATTGTATGTGGGTATCGCGCGATATTTTACGGCTAGGCGAATTGCCGTTTTCGTCTCCTGGATGTTGGTGACTAGCGATAAGTTTTATGTAGAAAATTATAATTTGTGTGCATTTTGCACAAATTGGGATTTTTCTTCTTTTAAAATATTTTACTTGTTGTTGCTTTCCTTTCAGGTTTACGTTTTTTTTTCTTCTTTTCAGGGTTTTTTTTGTGTAATATGGAGAAGTAGCATAGGGCTACTTCTAGAAAATATTTAGATTTTATCTTTTTCAGGAATTTGTAGTATGGAGAAGTAGCATAGGGCTACTTCTCGAAAATATTTAAATTTTTACCCCTTTTCAGGAATTTGTAATATGGAGAAGTAGCATAGGGCTACTTCTCGAAAATATTTAGGTACCCGAGGAATTAAAATACAAATAGTAAAAATAAAAGAAAATGGGTAATAATTAAAAAAATTAAAAGGGTATGAAAAAGGAGAAGAAAGAGAAAAAAAATAATTTTTATGATGAAAAGAAGAGGAAAAGAAAACAGAAAGAAAACTGGAAAGTAGCGTGATGGCAGAGCGCTACAGCGTGGGGACACCCACCGAGAAAAGAGTCTCAAGCCGGGCCAAACAAAACCCAAAATTCTCGAACTAGCTGAAGGAATAGATGAAAACATTCGTAGCAGCGCCCAACGTGGGGACGACCCACAAGAGTCTCAAGCGGGCATACGTCAAACCCTGGGTTGTTGAGAAATAAACGTCCCATCTGCGGCCATATACCTAGCTCGCCTTGAACGAGGGAGGACCTATCAACAGATAGACTTCGTCTATCAACTCGTCTCGCCCAATGAGCTGCCCAGGAAGAGGTGCAGCGATCGGCTTATCACGTATGGTAATGTTCGGCTCGAGGCCACAAATAAGTCGGTGAAACGCACTCCTTAACGTTCTGTGTTCTGCCGAATCTGGTCACAGCACCCCGGAAATCTCCCAGTCCCAAGCGAGGACATCGCTTCGTAACATATAGAATTCATCTATCACCTCACTCAGGACGACTGAAATCCCGCTGGATGCAGCAAGCGGGTTCAAGCTCTAAGGAAATTGAAGAGAGGACAGGAAAGTAAAATCCTTCGGATGTAGGCTAACCCAGAAGGGGTCAGTAGCAAGGAGAGGTGACGCTCTAAACACATTCATTTAGAGATATTGCACTAGAAACAAAATTTCCGCCGACTCCGCTCACACGACACTAGTTGACACGCCAGACTAATTGAAACAAAATTGAAGAAGAGACAGGAAAATAAAATCCTTCAGATGAAGGCTAACCCAGAAGGGATTAGTAGCACAATGCAAGAGGTTTATCACCCACCACTGGGGAAGTAGTAGGAGGGTTTGCGATAACCTGAAGTTCACAAGTGAAGCTTGCCGGATGCCTTCTTAGGGCTACCGGGACTGTCCATATTTAATCATTTGCTTGACCACCACAGATTAGGAAATAATGAAGAAATGCAGGGATTAAAATTGTGGAAAGAGGAACAAAAGAGAACGAAAAAAATATATAATAAAAGGAAATATATGGAAGATAAAAAGGATCTTATTAACAGGAGGTATACCGGCCGCTAGGTAGAGCAGGTCCTAACCGGCGCATTGGTAACCTGTCGCTACCAGTTAAGCTGGCTGGATGCCTTTTTAGGGCTACCAGGAGTAATCCGGAAAGGATTAGAGGTGGAGATGGGTTCTACTAGGATCATTATTCATTTACAAAATTTTCGTTCAGCCACCGCAGACAATGGGAAGGATGAAGAAGAAAGGCCGGGATTAAAACTGTGGAAAAAGGAGTAAAAGAAACACGAAAGAAAGAAGAAGAAAAAATAAATACAAGGTAAAAATGAGCTTACTAACAAGAGGTATATCGGCCGCTAGGTTGAGCAGGTCCTAAGCGGCGCATTGGTAACCTGTAGCTACCAGTTAAGCTGGCTGGATGCCTTTTTAGGGCTACCAGGACTAACCTAGCTCCGTCAGCACTTAATATCCTGAGAATGGTAAACTCCAACGGGAGACCTTTGTCGTTCTTTAGACGATAAGAAACGCGGCCTATTCGCTCCACGATAGTCGCTTTGATAAATTTGGGAGCCAGCTTAGCAGCGAACCGATCTACCACACTACTCTGCACGTGATTTCGTACGAAAACGATCTGCCCTGGCCGAAAAGTTCTCACGCGTGTTCGGAGATTGTAACCTGCGGAGTATCTTTTGTACGCCTCAGCCAGATGTGCTTTGATCTGGTCTCGCACCAAGTTCAGTTTCTGATTTACTGGGATTATATCAGGCGCAGCATCTGTGTCCGGAGTCAGATCTCGCAATAGTTTGTAGGACCTCCCATGTGTCACGGGGTGTCTTCCGAACATCGCGAAGTACGAGGAGGACTTGGTGGAATCGTGCGATACATTCCGGAGAGCGAACGCTGTCTCGCTCAGGTGTTTTTCCCAGTTCCGATGATCATCTCCCACATAAGCGCGGATCGCGGCGAGTACTGATTGATTGACTCGCTCGGACGCATTAGATTGAGGTGAATAGGATGGGGAGAGACAGTGCTCGCGCCCCTACATTTTCATACAAGTTGTAAATGAAACGAACAGTATAAATAGTTCGCTTCAATCGACAGAACAAGGTACACAAAAGAACACAACTAGATTCATTACTGAAAATTAGTTTAGCCATAGTTAAGTTTGATTAGTGTTTGTATCAAACAGAAAACTGAAATAAACCATTGATTTTAAATCTAAATCGGCGTGATTATTTGCATTCCCCTGTTTATTACCACGTAAATAGTACAAAACAGGTTAAATAAAATTAGAAAAAGTAGCAGGTAACATAGTAATTCTTAAATTTTTAAAATTATGTAGTAGTTTAAATATAGTACATGGGTAGTTCAATAATATTAGAATAAGTAGCAGATAAGAAGGTAATTCAGAAGTCTTAAATTATATAGTAAGTCAGATTTAATACGTAATTGGTTGAATTATATTAGAATAAGTAACAAAAAACTGGTGATTCAAAAGTATTAAAATTATGTAGTAGTTTAAATATAGTACATGGATAGTTCAATAATATTAGAATAAGTAGCAGATAAGAAGGTAATTCAGAAGTCTTAAAATTATATAGTAAGTCAGATATAATACGTAATTGGTTGAATTATATTAGAATAAGTAACAAAAAACTGGTAATTCAAAAGTATTAATAGTATGTAGTAGTTTAAATATAGTACATGGGTAGTTCAATAATATTAGAATAAGTAGTAGATAAGAAGGTAATTCAGAAGTCTTAAAATTATATAGTAAGTCAGATATAATACATAATTGGTTGAATTATCTTAGAATAAGTAACAGAAAACTGGTAATTCAAAAGTATTAAAATTATGTAGTAGTTTAAATATAGTACATGGGTAGTTCAATAATATTAGAATAAGTAGTAGATAAGAAGGTAATTCAGAAGTCTTAAAATTATATAGTAAGTCAGATATAATACATAATTGGTTGAATTATCTTAGAATAAGTCACAGAAAACTGGTAATTCAAAAGTATTAAAATTATGTAGTAGTTTAAATATAGTACATGGGTAGTTCAATAATATTAGAATAAGTAGCAGATAACATGGTAATTCAAGTCTTAAAATTATATAGTAGATCACATATAATACATAATTGGTTGAATTATATTAGAATAAGTCGCAGAAAATATGGACATTCAAAAGTCTTAAAATTATGTAGTAGGTCATATAAAGCACATGTGACTAATTAAAATTAGAACAAGTAACTGGTGACATTGCGATTATTAAAATAAAATAAGATTCAAATTCAAGATACATTTGCTACAAACCATGCAGCGATTGAGGCAGTGGATAGTAAGTATAACAATATAGTTTAAATAAAGTAGGCCTTAAGATAAAGAAGTGCTTAAGATAATATAAAAGGTACTAGATATTTCCACAATCCGAACGAAATAATTGGGCCTAGAATGAATAAGGCGAATGCTAAGATGCAAAACCAGACATTTAGGCCGAACTACAACTACTAGCGTCAAATATAAAGTATATCATTATTATGTGCTCTAGTCCATTAAAAAGCTGCAGGAATAAGAACACTTGCTACAGAAGGGGTGCTAAAATTTTCAGTTCGTCAAAGACTACATCATCGTTGGCGTTATTACAATATAGTTTCGAAAATTTAATTTAAAATAAAAATGATCTCATGAGATAAGTGCCAGTGTTAGGTCTAGTTGACTTTTGTTATTTTTTCCTTTTCCCAGATTATGTTTCCTGAATGAAGGTTATAGAATTACAAGAGAAGACTTACAAACTGCCGTCGACTGGAAAATTGTGGTTTGCAGAGAAGTGGAAATAGCAAACTGAAATTTTTTTACAATTTAATCAAAAATGGTTATAATTTTCATTTAAAACTATTTACCATATCTTAACTTGTGGTATCTTCATCGTCTCTATGGTCGTCATTTTCTTTATTTTCATCATTCTCTTCATCGTCTATATTTGCTCCCACCTGAAAATTTTTACAATTCAAGCAAAAACAAAAAATTGTGACACCGGAGCCAAAGAAACTTTTCTATCGTACTACATTTTGTGTGCAAAGTAAAAGCAAATTCCTTACCAAAAGCTCGGCTGACTCATCTTCAATTTTTTTGCAAGGACTGCGCAAAGCCCCTGCAGCCTTGAAAAACTCTATTGTCGGATCCAGCCCTTTTCTTTTACAAAAGTTAGTGAATATAAATTTAGAAAAGTAGGCAACAAAGAGGTCTTTTCGACGGTTATAAATGGACAGTCTGCATTTGTAGTGCCTCCAGGGACCCTCCATCTTATTCGTATTGACTCCTGATAGCGGATCCTTGAAGTTAACTAAGTGGTTAACTGTCAGATCCTGAAACGTCGCCTGATCTAACTTCTCATGTGCCTTCCAGGAATCACTGATGATTGTTGTACCGGGAAGGATCCATTCCGCAATCAACCCCTTCAAAGTTAGACTATCGCAACGTTCCACGGGAATCAAAAAAAAAATCGCCGGTTTCTCTGGAGACACCTCCAAACACACACTGCCCTTCAGCGAAATGTCCTTTGTTGCACTTTCGCTTTCCAAATTTAGATTCTTCTACCTCGACAGTCATGTTCGGACCTCCTGAAACAAATGAACATTAAAACTCCCCTTAAAAAAGCAGAAATTATATTAAATTACCAACAGGTTTTCCTTCCTTTAAACAAAATTCAATCGCCACGTCTCTGCAAAAAGAATTCAAGTCCGCGGCAGTTTTTTTGCATATCATAGCTTCTAATTGGATGATATTCGACGCAACGTTATAGCACTCTATTGTAACACTGCCAGTAGTATCCATCCTCAAATTTATTGCTTTGGTCTTTCACCAACTTTAAAATACCGCTACAATTTGGGCATTTCAGAGCCCCTTCTGTAGCTAGTACTCCCATTCTTGAAGCTTTTTAATGGTCTTTCCTTTATCGCAACATAGGATAATGATATTTCTTATATTTAGGTGCGCCATTTTGATCTACGGAGCTGAAAAATATAATTAAAAAATATAATTGCTTTCTAATACAAGTAAGTCCTGGTAGGACATTTCACAAATATTAAAAACTACATCATTTCTAAGACAAAGGGTCACATGGAAAGCTGTATAGCATTAAATTTTCTGCAGGTCCAAAGGACTCTTTGTCAATTCGTTCTCAAAATATATAGGCGGTTTGCACATCGAAAAATGAAAACGAAAATACTAAACCGAAAAACACAAATATTGCCTTAACTAACAGAAATTTGCCGCAATACATGTAATAAAATATTCGATATTTATTCTAATTACAGTTTTAATAAAAAAATATCCATATTTAAAGCTTTATTTCAATTAAAACACATTTTTATGTTTATTCGTACGAGAAACAAATTTTCGTTCCGAACTGTCAAGTATATTGTTGCGAGCGTGGCTTTTGGTTCGTTATTTAAAACACAATATTAAATAATTAATATATAAGTTCTTTATTACACTTAAATCATATAAAGTTCACAAACATTCATTTAATCAACTCAACTCTAATTATCGCTAATACTGTACTTTCAATTATCGCAATCTAATTACACACTATCGCTTCTTTATTACTTTCGCTTCTTAACACTGCAACGTCAAAAACAAGACTCTTTTTCTGGCGATGACAACTGTTATATTTATACCCTAGAAAGTCTCCGGATTATTCTGGAGTGTTCTATTCCAAAAGCTTCTTGACTATTCTATTTGTTCTATTCCTGAACTTTCCTGCAGATTTCATAATCGATTCTCCGAACCTGAAGTCATTTACTCTCCGAACCTGAAGTTGTTTATTGCCAGTAGATGTCACCAGTTGTCTCTTTCTATTGCACGTAACACTGCCCCCTTCTTAAACTTGTTCGTCCCGAACAACAGGTGGTCCACGGTCTTGATGCTCGTAGTATTGACACAAGCGGTCCAATGAACAATTTTGTGCTTGCCTCTTGTGCCACGCTGAATCCTGTATACCACGTCATTAATTCTAGTTACTACTGAATATGGTCCTTCCCAGTGTTGTTGCAATTTTGAAGAACGTCCCTTACGTCGTTTCGGGTTGTACAGCCAAACAAGATCACCTTCGTTAAATCCTGCGGAATTAGCGCGTAAGTCATAGCGGGTCTTCATCCGATCAGTATTTGTTGCTAATTTCGTCCTCGTGGCCTCGTGTACATCGGCTAATTGTTGTTCAAGCTCCGATACGTAGTCTTCTGGTAACTTTTGCTCACCTCGGGGGGTACCGAATTTGAGGTCGCTAGGTAATCGCATCTCTCTTCCGAATATGACTTTGCTGGGGTTTGTCCGGTAGTGCTATGAACGGCTGATCTATAAGCCATTAGGAATATAGGAATATGTCGATCCCAATCGCGTTGATGATAGTCAACTACTTTCTTTAGATGCTCGATCAATGTTCAGTTGAAGCGCTCTACCATGCCATCAGATTGTGGGTGTAGAGGAGTTGTTCTAGTTTTTCTTATTCCCAACATTTTACACATCTCCTGAAAGTTCGCGATTCGAAGTTCCGTCCTTGGTCCGAATGAAGTTCGTGAGGCACTCCAAACCTACTGACCCAAATCGTTATTATTTGTTTCGCAACTGTGGTTGCCTCTTGATTAGGGATTGCATAAGCTTCAGGCCATTTACTGAAATAGTCAATGGCAACTAATATATAACGATTACCGCCATCCGTTTCTGGAAAAGGTCCAGCGATGTCTATAGCTATCCTTTCAAAGGGGACTCCGACATTATACTTATGCATTTCTCCTCTGCTTCTGTGCTGCGGCCCTTTGCAAGCAGCGCAGACAGTGCATCTGCGGCACCACTCCTCCACATCTTCTCGCATATGTAACCAATAAAACCTTTCTCGTATTTTGGAAATGGTTTTGTTCACTCCCAAATGTCCTCCAGAGGTTCCACCGTGCATTTCTTCTAGAACATCTTTGACGTTTGTTGCCGGCACGACTATCTGCATTCGGAAAGTTTCGCCATTCGGTGCTTCCCACTTGCGTTTTAATATACCACATTCAACATGAAGAGAGTTCCATTGAGCCCAGTAACTTTTCAGCTTCTCACTCCGTTCCGAAATATCCCTCCAGTCTGGTCTTTCCATGCCTTCTTTCCAAGCAAGAATAGGTGAAATGTCCGGATCTTTTCGTTGTGCTGTTCGCAGGTCCTCGTTGTCCCAACCTGTAGATGGTTCCACGGTTACCAACTGTATAGTTGCTGTGGTTTCTTTTTCTTCCATCCGGGCGCAATGTTTGCATTCAAGTTTGCATGGACGTCGTGAAAGGGCGTCTGCATTTCCATGGATACGACCTCTTCGGTGTTGTATTTCAAAATCATAAGCCTGGAGTCGCTCTATCCATCTCGCCACTTGTCCCTCAGGATTCTTAAACTGCAGAAGCCATTTAAGCGCTGCATGGTCGGTGCGAAGGATGAATTTCTGTCCGTTGAGATATTTATGAAAATGCTTTGTTGAACTTACAATGGCAAGTAGCTTCTTTCTTGTAGCACAATAATTTTTTTCTGACTTTGAAAGTGCTTTGCTATAGTAAGCTACTGGAACTTCTTGACCATTCTCCTCCTGAGAAAGCACTGCACCAATACCTTCATTGCTGGCATCCGTGTCTAATGTAAATGTTTTTCCCAGCTTTGGATAGTGCAGTACTGGAGCCGCACAGAGCTGTTGCTTCAAATTTTCAAAACTTTCGTTGCATTTATCCGACCATATGAACGGCTTTCTCTTTTCGGTAAGTTGATGTAGGCTTCTTGCTATATCTGCAAAACCTTTCACGAATCGCCTGTAGTAGGTAGCTAAACCAAGAAAACTCCGTAATTGATGTTTGTCCTTTGGTGCTGGCCAATTTTTGACGGCTTCTATTTTCTCTGGATCGGTTCTTACTCCTTGTGACGAAACTATGTGCCCTAAATATTTAACTTCTTTTTTAAATAGAGCACATTTACTCGCACTGAGCTTTAATTTTGCATCTTTGAGTCTTTGAAGTACATCCCGTAAGTTGTTTTTATGTTCCATGAATGTCCTTCCGATTACTATTATGTCATCCAAATAGACAAGACATGTTTTCCAGGTTAAACCTCGTAGAACACATTCCATTAGTCGTTTCTCAAAATTAATCACTCTTTTAATTTTTAGTCAATTGCCACTACTTTATTTCGCGAATTTATTTCACTTCTGACACCAGTTGTTGCGAGCGTGGCCTTTGGTTCGTTATTTAAAACACAATATTAAATAATTAATATATAAGTTCTTTATTACACTTAAATCATATAAAATTCACAAACACTCATTTAATCAACTCAACTCTAATTATCGCTAATACTGTACTTTCAATTATCGCAATCTAATTACACACTATCGCTTCTTTATTACCTTCGCTTCTTAACACTGCAACGTCTAAAACAAGACTCTTTTTCTGGCGATGACAACTGTTATATTTATACCCTAGAAAGTCTCCGGATTATTCTGGAGTGCTCTATTCCAAAAGCTTCTTGACTATTCTATTTGTTCTATTCCTGAACTTTCCTGCAGATTTCATAATCGATTCTCCGAACCTGAAGTCATTTACTCTCCGAACCTGAAGTTGTTTATTGCCAGTAGATGTCACCAGTTGTCTCTTTCTATTGCACGTAACAATATTTTCGTTCCACACACGAACGAATATTCTTTTCGGTCGTACGTAACCTCATTTCCGTTTATTTACATTTGATACAAGCCCAACCCAACTTTTATTCATTCGTTTTTGATATATAAGCATAAACGAATTTTCGGTGTGGAACCGTTTTTTCGTTCGTTTTCATTTTTCGATGTGTAAGCGGCCATAGTGAAAATCAAAATTTTTGTATGGCAAAACTACGAAGGAGTTACCCGATTTTGTCCATTTCCGAAGTTATATTTGCTTTTTATATGAAAGGAGGAGTTGAAGAATTTCATCCATTTACGAACTTAAATTTACTTTTTTTTAAGGCCGTGTACAAAATTTCAGCTCTCTAGTCTAGGTCAACGCATGCGGATGGACAGACTAAAATGAAAAATTCGAAATAACCTAATTTATAAACTAGCAACCATCAACCACCATTCTCTCGTCTCAATTACCTCCACCCAACACGCCTCCGCTCATCCTAATAAAATAGTCTATGCATTTTTAACTGTCAATTTTTTTTTCTTTGCTTACCCGTTTGGAGCGACTAAGTTACTTTCAAGCTTTCGTCAAATTCAACAGTTACTGCAAAACAGTTTCGAAGTCACTATGGCATGTTGCGCTGAACAGACACTCCAGATAGAAATACGAGCTTTGAAAAATCAAGACTATTTCCAAACTAATTCAAATTAAACATTTAATCTACACTCTGTAAAATGAAATAGAATACATACAACTTATGTGCTCAAATGGTAGGAAACAGACAAAGTTGTAGATCAAAATAAATAGACATACATAGTTGTATACATATTTTAGACTATACCGATGTAAAACGAGCTGACGCACTTTGAGTATTAGTTTAGTTCTTCTGTAGCCTCGACTGACTTGAATTTTTGAATAAAATACAGTATAACGTATAATTAAACGGATTCCACTATTCGCCATCGCGAGGGTGCTGTTTGTGACTTGGGTGTCAAATGTGACCATAGATTGAATTTATCTCTCACATTAACTATGGTATCTAAGAGTAACTCTATGTTGGACTTTATCAAACGTTGGTCTCGAGAATTCTCGAATCCCACCATAACATTGCGCTTGTACACTTGTTTTATGAGACCTCTCCTTGAATACGCTAGCCAGGTCTAGTCTCCATTTTACGGTACACACATCGACCGCATCGAGTCTGTTCAGCGGAACTTCCTGCGCTTCGCTCTTAGGCACCTACCCTGGAATAATTGATTCTTCCCCCTTATGAGGATCGCTTGAAGCTTTTGAATATGCACTCCCTTGAAAAACGTCGCATTGTTGCCGATGTAACTTTTGTGCATCAACTCTTAAACGCGAATATTGATTCTCCCCTACTACTTAGCAAAATCTCTTTCCGAGATAGTGGGCACAATCTGAGAAGGTTACCTCTGTTGCATGTTAACTCCGCAAGATCCAACTTTAGTATGTATGAACCCATCAATCGCATGTGTATTGTTGTTAATATTAAGGCTGAGCATTTTCTGTTTCCATGTTGCATTGCATGTCATCTCATTCGGTGTTTGGGTTGTTATGGTCGCATGCGTACACGGCGGCAGCATACAGCTGCGTGTAAACATGGCAGGCCGCCTCTATGTTTACTTTAACATACTAATACTAACACCGACTAAGTGATGAAACGCATGTATTGTTGAGACGTTTATTTATTAAACGTGTCCATGCAGCGAGCTTGTGTTAAGCTGGATCTGATAGTCAATTATATACATTTTTTTTAAATTGATAAAATTATAGTCCACTATTAAGATGCTCTCTAAGTCAACTCGTTCTCCAAATATATTTAAAATAAAAACTTTTGTATTCCCACACTACGAAGGAGTTGCCGAATTTAGCCTATTTTATAAATTGTAGTTGCTTTTTATATGAAAACGCCATATACGAAGTTTCAGCTCTCTAGGTCAACCGGTTCCCAAAATATACAGGGTGTCCGAGACTATTATGACTATTATTTCTCAGAATGATTCCTCTCGTCCAGACAAGTAAAATATTGTATGAATGCTCAACCACCCCAGTACCCCTCCCGAGTTATGACGCTTTAACCCTTCAAATTACTTTCGGTCGTACAGTAAAATTCCGTGATGCTTTTTTATCCCGAACAGTGCGAATGTGGAACAGCTTACCATCTTTTGTTTTTCCCCCGGCATACAATCTGCGGAAGTTTAAGGGCGACATACATCGGCACCTCCGCCACTCTCCTCATATCCCGTAATCCTTTCCCTATCTCCTTCCTGCCATGCTGTGCTTTGCATAATAGGGTATCCCCTGAGCTTGGCTTAATAATATAAAAAAAAAAAATACCCCCACTACCATATCTTTACTTTTTTTCGAAAGCCCAGAGGCTCCTATTTAATTTGACCTATCATACTTATGTTGTATCTGTGACGGTTAAGGATTAAGTTATTCAGGTCACAGATAATTTGTTTCCTAAGTAACTGAAAACACGTCATTTAAAAAAAAAAATCTCTAATTTCGGTATGACCTGAACAGGTTATGAGGTAATAACTCTTTAACGGCTACAGTTACACCTAGGGTGTATTAGGTCAAATTAAGGAGGCTTGGCCTTCGAAATTTTGTAAAAAAAACTGTATGTTTGTGGGGGTATTTAAACAAAAAACGAATAAATTATAAAAAAAAAAACCAAATTTTGAATTTGAAGCGTCATAATAACTCTCTGGACTGAGGAGGGGAACGTGTTTCTGCCCAAAAAATATTCTCAATGAATTTGTTCAATGAGAACATGTGTGTTATGTATATATATATAACTACGGGAATATCTAATGGATTTCGCCTTGTATCATACTTCCACTTAAATAATATTTAAAATCTCCCGCCATTAATTAGAATGGCGGCTCCATATGCCGAGAAATGTCCTCGACTTCACTGGTGTGCCTACACAACTTAAAAGTGGTTACGCTCTATTACGGTTCATGTCAACTTCATTTAGTTTCCTGCTCAAAGTTTTCACATCGAAGTTCTGTAAGTAGGTCTTCAGTGCAGCAAGAAGTAAAGTGCCAAACACAATTCCGCCATTCCGATTCAATCCGATTCGATTCAATTCGATCCGTTACGTGCATGAACACAATTGTTCCGTTCAAACTTACCATCAGTTTTAAATTTCTCATTGAAATTTTTCCCGGATTTTGTCTTTTCTTTCTACATCCATGTGAAATTTGTTGCCTTTATCATGAAGCTCTTCATATTTTTTAATTTCTTAAAAAAAACTTCTTCATCCATCTTAAGTTATACACAAACATTGTACAGGTAATTTTTCTAGGTTATGTCATCCGTAAAAGTTGAAATTTGCTCAACTTCTCCGTTTCTATTCGATCCGTTTCGATCCATTTCGGTGTAATGTGTCCAATTGCACGTACGTCTCATATAAGCAAATTTGATATTTGTACCTATCGGATCGAAACGGTGCAATTGTGTTTCCCACTTAAGTATGTGTCCTCCTTAGTGTAAGTAAGGAGTTCTGTAGATGCTTTGTGGTCTCTAGTTCGCTTAGTAGCCTTTATGGTTCTCTGCACTGCTGGAATAAGTAGGTTGCCGTTTGGTATTGCAATATGCGCAAGTGGGACTTGGTTGTTTCAACAACAGGTTTTTTCTATTGGTAGGAAATGGCCCAGTCTTAGTTTGGCCACGGAGACCATGCTTGGCTTGTCCCCGTTCCCGTGGAGGCTGGCTAGGAAAGAGCCAGATATATTCCAGTTTAGTTCCTCATATAAGTGTAGATTTCTTCTGGCTTGCGCTTTAACAGCTTTGTAGCTTGGTGGAGTTTTCAGTTCACCGTCATTTTGCAGCATGCTCTTTCATTACCCTTTATGCCCACGTGCTCCGGGCATCATGCTAGGTTTATTTTCGTTGAATGAAATGCGTCCCTGATGTTTTTCGCCATTAGATTATTATTTTTCCTGTTCTTTATGACTTTTAGAGAGCAGAGACTGTCCGAGAAAATGGCCGATGTCCCGTCCTGTTGGATGGCCCATCTAACAGCCTCCCAGACAGTCGTCAACTGGGTGGTGAAAACATCAGACCACGTAGGGAGGAGCATTCTTCGTTTGCATTTGTGGTGCAGATAGAGATGCCTACCTCTCCCCGTCCTTTGTGGCGTCTGTAGAGATTTGTCTGTGGGCCTTAAAACTTCTATAGGTGCCTGTGTGTAACTTGATTTTGTTGTTGTTATCGAGGTGTTTGTAGTTGTGTTCGTTCGTGATCACTTTTCCTGTCGGCACTCCGCAAGGCGGAACGCCTTTCACCGGAGTGAGTTCGGGATTGAAATAAATAGTTTTTAGGGACTCCAGGATGTCCGCTACTGCATGAGTTAGGCTACAGCAAGTGCACCTAGTCCGCGTGTTGTTTGTAAAAAGAATATGTAGGATTAATTAGCGAAGTGGGGATTTGGGATGGTATAGGGTTTTGGAGAGGTTGCCAGAGAGCTCCTTTCTTCTTTGTGGAAGGGTTGGGAATCCTGTTTCTATAAGGAGGCTAGAGATTGGGGTAGTGCGTAGGGCTCCGAGAGAAATTCTAGCAGTGGTGTTTAGCGAAGTTTGAATTCTGCAGGTATTTTTCTTGTTAGTATAGCTGTAGATGCTCAAGCAGTAGTCAATTTTTCCCAGAGCTAGCTGTTTCGCCGTTTTGATTGTGGTTTCAAAAGGTGAGCCCGAGTTTATTCTACAGATTATTTCTGTATCTGACTGACTTAGCTACTTCCGCAGACTGCCTATTCCAGTTAAGGTGGGACTCCTTGCGGAAGTCCGGTATAAAGATTGTAGGTGGTCGACAAATGCCCTCCAACTTAATCTTTCTATTTGAAAGAAATGAATATATTGGTATCCACGAATCTTTTCCCTGTATCCCATTTATTGAGTTGCCGAAGGACAGATCGTTTGTGTTCTATCGAACGACTTTTCTAGAACGATTGATAGTACAATAGTATGAATTCTCGTAGAGAGTGCGCATTACAGGTTATGATACAGCTCCTGAAGGAGAGATTGCATTTCTAGTCCAGGTTTGTAGCTCGTGACTGGTGACAGAATCTCCTGCTCTAGTATCCAAGTCAGTGGGGGAGGAGTGAGACGGTCTGGTGTCGGAGCTGTGTGGACTTTTAGTGATGCCCTTTGCTGTAGGTCTGATCTCCGTAAGTTTCCAAGCTTGTGGAAATCTGCCGAGACTGAGGACTAGGTTGTATAGTCACTTAACTCTATCTAACCAGGCTCCAGGAGACTGTTTGAGCATAGCAAAGGTGATATTATCCAGACCTGCAGTGGCAGTAAAGCATTCGAACGCGTCTGCGCTGTGTCTATGTCATCACGACGGCCAACACCACTGCCTGGACTGGAGGTGGTTTTTATTTTTGCTTCCATCCACAATCGAACAACATTCAACAAAATGTATGGCATTCGAACACGCCTGGCATCTACCTATAACGTTACACATTTCTGCTGCTCGTTCGCCACTTGTAGTGTAAGTAGGTAGCTAGCTACACTCAATAAGAAATTGTTCTACAACTTAGAGATACAATTGAAAAATGCTACTGTGGAACCTACAAA
Organism: Dioctria linearis; assembly: GCA_963930735.1. Lineage (NCBI taxonomy): Eukaryota > Metazoa > Arthropoda > Insecta > Diptera > Asilidae > Dioctria > Dioctria linearis. The sequence continues at coordinate 222,584,080 of OZ005740.1, read as the reverse complement.
CACTGCTATACCGGTAGCATGTATTGGAATTAATTTCATTCATATGAATAGTTTTTTTTATGATAGATCAACGCTGTATTTGTTTCAACTGGAGGTATTTTTATACCCTAAATGAAATCTATAGGCTATACTAAGTTTGTCATTCCATTTGTAACGCACAGAAATAATGATGGTAGAACAAAATGGATTGGACACCCCCGCATAAAATTAAGTTATTTTGATTTTTGCATGTCCGTCTGTCCGTCCGTCCGTGCGCACGATAGCTCGAGAACGCGTTCACTTAGAAAGCTTACATTTTGTACACGGACATTAAAAAAAAGTAAAATTAAGTTCGAAAATGAGACAAATCGGGTAACTCCTTCGTGGGGCTGCCATACAAATATTTCGTTTTCCACTATATATTTGGACACTACCTGAGAACACGTCGACATATAGAAAGCTGAAATTTGGTACATTGTGTTTTCATAGTAGAAGCAAATAAAATTTCAAAAATGGACTAAATCGGGCAACCCCTTCTTGGTGTTGCCATATAAAATTTTTGGTTTTTTACATATACTTTTAAAACGATCAGTCCTAGACATTTTTATTGTACTAAAAACTTCTTCAGAATAAGAAATCTTATAAAATTGGTTATAATCATTTTTTCTGTCCGACCAGCCGTTCTAGAAATATATGCGAGAAACCAATGCAAAAAATCAAAATTGCTCAAATGGGTGACCATACGAAATTTCATACGGGCATTCATCTAGATTCTAGGGTATCATAAGAATTGGTCTTAGACCAATTCTAGCTTTTTCACTTGTTTATTTATGCTTCCATTAATTTCATGTCGGTAGGCAAAACCCTCGGAAATACTTCACAAGCCATGAAACAGGCTCCCTCCCTACCTAATGCGAGACCCAACGGAGTTCTTACATTCTAAAATATTTGCAGTGTTCTGTGTTCTTAGGTAAAACTGAAAAAAGTTTGATTTGAATAGCTCCTCCGCCCTAAACAATTATTCATACAGAAAAATGATGTTCTGATAATCTTAAGCTTGGTTTCTTATATTCCGAACCGAAATAAAATTTGTATACCTTTCCTAACAAAATCATTTAAAAAAAGCTATCTGAACCAAATGATTACGATTCCTCAAACAAAAACTCTTTGCTGAGTAATCATTGTAATGTCGCTGTGCCGGGCTGCTGGGGAAACATTACTTTATAGTAGAGTCGCCTTGAAATATGATATTGATGACGAAAAGATACAGTTGGAGGCCAATAAGCAAATGAGCAATTGATTTTTTAATTTAGCTTATTTAAAATTTATTTGTCGCCATTATGCCATAATCGCGAATCTGATTTTTTGGCTAATTTGATCTGCCGTACTCATATGTAACTCAGGAATATCAAATCTATATTCTATAGTTCTGTAAAAATCTTACTTATATTACTTTACCAATGTATAAGATATTTCCGGTTTTCGTTTTCAAGAATAACTTCAAATACTGAAAAAACGTGTACTCCTGAAATTGCTACATCTCAAAAGACTAATTTCGTAGTTTCATAAAGGCGTCGAATAATATACTCTTATTCATAATACATGTTATAAACGAATTTGAAATTTTACATTTTCGTATTTGGCAAATCCTTTGAAATTTCATTTACAGAGCTTAAATGCCATTATTACCAGACAACTTACCAAGTGCGTTAAAACAGTTTTGAGTATCTCTCCATATTCTGAAAACCATTATCATTCCTTTCGTTTTCTAGAAAATGGAAACTTTCAAGTTTGTTTAAAATTTAGATTGAAACAGAGTGTATAATATACAAATAAATTGCGACCTTACTATGAGCATTTCTTAGATTCCTTTTATTTTTATTTGAAAGTAGGAGGCCAAAACACTGCAATTCATGCCTGCTCTCACATCCTCGATCGTTGGTGCTTAAGGTTAAGAGTAGTGGTGACTAGGCCACTAGGACCCTGCGGACACCGCGACCACAGGTCCAGCACAGTTACATATCTAGTGACAACTAATAGCGACGAAAGAGAAAAAATAATTGCAGCTCAACAAGAACTAGCCCAACAAATTGCAGACACTTGGCGGAATTTCAAAAAACCGGCCAAGTGCGAGACGGATTCGCACACGAAGGGTTCCGTACGATCGTACAAAATTTAACACTATGTATACGCTAAAAATGGGCCCCCTTTAATTTTATTTTATTTTTATTATTTGTTGTTATAGCGGCAATGAAAATTTCAACTGTCTAGAAACTGTCTGGTCGTGTTTCGTGGCCCTCCATGGACAGCTAAACAAATATAGAAGATCATCCTTATCATGCTGGAAAATTGTACGAAAAAACGTACAAAGTGTACAAGGAGGCCGTTGAAGTGATACCTAATTACGGTCATACCGCAAGACTTTACCTTCAATGATAAACGTGTCATTCACAAGCACAATAACGCCGATTACAACAGCATCCTACAAGCTACCAATAATGACAGAAGAAATCCTAAATCTTACGATCCATTGATATCATTCCAGCAACTCGTAACAGATAACACTCCGCAGCAGCAAGCAATGCCTTGCCAATATATCGGAACAAGCAGAGACAGCAGCAATTTCTCCAAGCTTTCACCTATTAACATACCAAAGTTTGGTGGTGATATCGATATTTTCACAAGCATAACCCAGAACAATACGTAGGTAAGTAATGTGGAGAAAATGCAGTACCTCCTTTATCACCTGGGGCCGGATTCACCAACACAGAGAGTTGTGGAGATGAGATTTCTTTTGACACTTAACTCTCCACTCGGAATTCTGTAACTAAGGAAATTTGTATTGAGAATTACCACACTCTCTATGCCACTCCACAAAACCCTCGGCTGCTTTAGTTGTGGAGAAGTAAGAAGAATATTTCTCAACTAACAGTATTGGCTGTTTTTGTTGTTTTGTGAAGGTACCTGGGTACCTAGGAATTTTCAAATTAAATTATGGATTCACCTCATATCCTGGCTATACTTACAAAAACAAATTATGGAAATCCTTGCAATACATACAGAGAAATATAGATTTTAATGTATCAAGGTACCCACTAAAAAATTTAAATCACGCGAAAAAAGAACGGAAGAAATATATCCAAAATATAGCAACTGGGGTGTTAATGACCCAAGTGCAAAAATCCGTTTTCAGTAAGAAGTCAGTTATGACGTTAAAATGATCGAAAATAAACCACACCACTGCTCCTCCCTCCTTAATTTGAGTCCAAATATGACGTATTTTAGACAACGTCCAATGTGGGGTGGTACGACCCCCATTCCCAAAAGCCCCTGCCACAAAAATTGTTCAACTATATTTTTGAACTCCAGACCCTAAATCCGTAGGAAAAAACCCCTACGACCCTCCCACACAGAGTTAGCCGTCCTTCAATATTACGACACTTCTTACATTTTCCCTAACTCCCCAAGTATGTTAGAGAATCGAGAATGGAGAGTTAAGGAGTTTTAATCGGGGAAAACGAAAATTTTTATCTCCCAAACTCCCCAGTCCTCCGTGTTACAGAATCCGACCCCTGGTGGGAGATGCAAAAAGAGTAATCAGCCATCTTCAGTTAAATAATCGAAACTATAATACTGTCTTATAGCTAATACAAGCACGATACAACAACAATAGAAAAGTAATAACAACTTATATAAATGCTATATTCGATGCAAAAAACATAGAGCACAGGTCACAAGACGATACAATCATGTTATACGACACAATACGGGAATGCCTTGAAACATTAAAAAATCTAGATTGCAATACAAATGAGTGGGATTCAATCATTGTCTGCATCGCAATGAGAAAATTTGACGCGAAAGTCTTAGAATTTTCGAAGAAAGTATCTCCCACCCCAAGAGCAATGCCATCAACAAATCATCTACTACAATTTCTTGAGAAGCGTCATCAGGTATTAGATTGTATGAGTAATTCGAAGTTACAAAGACCCCATTCCTCAAAAATCTTCGAACGGACTTTCCTGGTCACCGTAAAAGGCACTTGCATCATCTGCAATAAGCAGCATAATCTATATAAATGTGGCAAATTTAAAAAGATGAATATCGATGATAGGCAAGCCTACATTAGACACAGTAAACTCTGCACTGCCTTAGGCCTGCGGCATATTGAACGCAGCACAGCGTAGGGCGTTAAAAAATCCTCGCAAATATCCCTGATAACAGAGCAAGCTGCTTAAATGCTGAAGCTTCAAAAAGAGCATATCAGGGCCACTATATTTGGAGTCGGAGAATCAGAAGCAGCCAAAGCATATAGAAAAGTAAAAATAAGCATCCAGCTGCAACACCGAAGGGAGTCATACCTCTCAGTGGATGCTCTTGTACTATCAAAGCTGAACACACTTCTGCCTGAAGCCCATGCAACTGGGATTAACATCAGTAAATACGGTGATATTATTTTGGCTGATCGTACCTTTGACAAACCCAGCCCAATAGACCCCTTGTTAGGTGCTGATGTCAACGCGAGCGTTTTAACTAATGGACTCAAAAGATGACAACCTGTTCCCCAGAATACCAAACTTGGCTGGATATTATTTGGGAATATTCCCAGTACCAACCAAAATACGCTAAAGTTATCCAGTTTCTCATCGCTCACCGAGATAAAAGAAACCCTAGAAAAGTTCTGGGAGATAGACAACAACCATTCCAACACTGAAGCCTGTGAGCAAAACTGCGAACTAACTATTCACGTTAGGGACTCCAATAGGAGATATATAGTCAGCCTACCTTTCAAGGAAAACTTTGGAAGACTGGGGCAGTCTAGGAAAATGGCAATAGCTTGACTTATCCAAATAGAAAAGAAATTGCAAAACGAACCTCATAACCTAATTGAGTACAATATATTCCTGTCCGAATATCTAGCACTAGGTCACATGCACCACTACAAAATTCCTCGTAGTTTTTGATGCATCATGCAAATCACTCCGGTTTAAGCCTTAATGACCTATTATACAGAGGAGCCAAAGTGCATCAATGTTTAGGCAAATCAAGATCGCGAACACATAGAAAAACTATCAAAGAATTCTTTGGTGAAGAAGCACAAGGAGCCCATTCAAGAATTTACACTCAATACAGTAACTTATGGAACTGGACCTGCAGCATATCTTGCAATAAAAACACAGCAGCAGCTGGCAGAAGATGAAGCAGATAGTTATCCCATTGCTAAAAGAGTTCTCGCCACTGATTTCTACATCGATGATTTGTTGACGAAGGTAGACAACCAACAACGAGGAACTGCTAAAAAATCTACCAGAAAATAAAATAGAAAGAGGTATTTTGGAAATAAAAGATGATTCCATAAAAACTCTAGGAGTTCATTGGAAATGGAATCCAAGACTGGATGAATTTCGGTTTAAGTTGAAAACAGATCAAAGATACATCCTAACTAAAATCGCCTCAATTTTAGATCCTTTAGGCTGACTGACGCCAAGGGCCAAACAGATAATGCAAAATCTTTGCGAAACACAAAAGGATTGGGATCAGAAGCATCCTCCGATAAAGCTAATGTATGGAAAAATTTGGAGAGTGAATTAAATGAACTACAGAATGTTGCAGTCTGGAAATACACTCGCCCGCCATCTACGCATGGAGTGATTCAGAGATCGCACTGCCTTGGATAGCAAAAAATTCAAATTCCCGCTCATATACCTAGCAAATAGGGTTTCGGAGATTCAAAAGCTATTAATGTCTGGAGATACGTACCGTCGCAGCATAACCCTACAGATGTTGCAATCAGAGGAATCAGCTCTAGCAAATTGGTTGCAAACAAGATCTTGTGGAGACGTCCTTTGTGGATATCTCAACCCCCAGAAACATGGCTTTCCAACAAGCTTAATCCTACTACAGAGGAAGAAAACAAAAAACGTTTTAACATTACACAAATGTTCAATTCAGAAATGTTCAGCTACTCCTCCTTTATTTGACAAATAAAAACAATTGCATATTGTAGAAGGTTCATAAAACATTGTAAAAGGCTACAAGGAATTGTTATGGTCGCAGGACCACACGAAGCAGTATGCACACTGGTGCCACTGACAGCTAGCAGCAGTACTCACATTGTGCACACAACTGCCGCTGTAAGCTCTAGCTAGTGAGTATTTGATGAAAAGTGCTGACAAGGAAGAAAAAGCATCCGAGAGGATGGTAACATCAAAGTAGGCTGCCAGCCATTTCTTGCGAAAAGCTGTCGTGTGAGTGACCTCATTTTAGAGTGCAACAAGGAGAAGAAAAAAACAAGTAAAAAAGCTAACAGTCGTCAAAGACCAATTCTTATGACACTAGATGAATGCCCGTATGAAATTTCATTTGTCACCCTTCTGTGCAAGTTTGTTCTTGAAGTGGTTTTTCGCATATATTTTTAAAACGGTTTGTCGGACAGAAAAAATTATTATAACCAATTATATACGATTTCGTATTCTGAAGAAGTTTTTAGTACAATAAAAATTTATTGGACTCATCGTTTTCACAGTATACGTAAAAAACCTAAATTGTTATATGGAAACATTAAGAAGGAGTTGCCCGATTTAGTGCATTTTTGAAATTGTATTTGCTAGTACAATGAAAACACCATGTACCAAATTTCAGCTATCTATATCGATGCGTTCTCAGGCAGTGTCCAAATATATAGTGGAAAAAGAAAGTTTTGTATGGCAACCCCACGAAGGAGTTGCCCGATTTGTCTCATTTTCGAACTTAATTTTACTAAAGTCCTTGTAGAAAATTTTAGCTCTCTAAGTATACGCGTTCTCGAGTTATCGTGCGCACAGACGGACGGACATGCAAAAATCAAAATAACTTTTAATATTATGCGTGGGTGTCCAATCCATTTTGCTCTACGATCGTTATTTCGATGTGTTACAAACGGAATGACAAACTTAGTATACCCCCTATAGATTTCATCTAAGGTATAAAAACAAAAACTTTACTACGGTGTGTGATTGTGTTCTGGGCAAAAGAAATTGAAGGAACTAACAATTCTATCATCCATGAATTCACGAAGTCAGCTCCTTAAAAGAGGGAGAATTTTCTTAACACGCGTGTTTTTCTTTCAGCTCATATACCCACGCCACCGACACGCCACGCGACCGACAAATACCGGTGGAAACAGTACTTTCCCTCCGATACGTTAACCCTTTTGTGGTCACCGTCAGGCGAAATCATACAGGACAGACAGCGGACAACGAAAACCAAGTTTGCCATTACTATTAATTTAGATATTTTTTTTGCAATTTTCCTGAAAATGAAAGTAGAAACCGTGCCAATATATAGTGAGGTTAATCTCCTCATCTTCATCAGGTTATTGAACACCTCTATAAGCTGGCACCATTAACCATCAAAAGTTTTATGCGGAATTTTAAGGACGAAATGTTGCTCCCATGGAGTTTGAACGGTTATTATAGACATCTTGGGACCAACGTCTTATATAGCATGTGTGAGAGCTGGTCTCAAACAATAAGGGAGAGATGCCGGTTTTTGAAAAGATAACTCAGTCGTTTTTCCACTTCAAATATAAAATTGTTATTTTAATAATTCATATACTTAGCCTAATATCACAAATTCATTAAATTAAAAACAATTCAATAATAATAAAAAAAATAGTTCAGAAAAAAACGTGGTCCGTCTCTTTATTTCTGAAAAGAAGAAGAAGATAGGAATTAGTTTTTGTCACCTTATAAACTACTAGAATAATAATGCTGCTAAGACGTGTGGGCACTAGGGCAGTAAAATGACGCACATAAGAATTTTCTGTGAATCTGTTTGATGGTAGCGGCCCTATCAGACAGAAAAGCTGAATAAGCAGCAACAGAGGGTGCAGCAGCGTGCTGCAACGTGTGGTGCAAAACAGATGTAATGAGGCCAAATTTTCAGATTAAACTCTGAACAGAATTATACTTCTGTAATAAATATGAAAAATGATTTCAGATTAAAATCTGACCAGAATTATACTTCTGTAATAAATATGGGAATTTCAGATTAAACTCTGAACAGAATTATACTTCTGTAATAAATATGAAAGCTGATTTCAGATTAAACTCTGACCAGAATTATACTTCTGTAATAAATATGGGAATTTCAGATTAAACTCTGAACAGAATTATACTTCTGTAATAAGGATAGGAATATATTTTTCAGATTAAACTCTGACCAGAATTATACTTCTGTATGGAGGATAGGAACACGATTCTTATTTTTCAGATTAGACTCTGAATCAGATGAACTATTGAAACTCGTCGGCCTTTTATAGCCGCCGCATCCAGTTATTAGCTCTCGCCTCTCGGTGTTGCCCTAGCAATTGCTTGTATTCTGACTGAGGCGAGGGCGAAATCGGCTGACTGGAGTAATGTCATTTAATGACATAAGGAACGTAAATATACAGAGATATGTAAGTATGTTTTATGATATTTTGGTTTTTTTTTAAAGAATTAATTTCATAATTGCTTTCTTTGGATTTTTTGTATGATTATAGACAATATAGGCTGTCACGGACTGCGGACTTGAGTGGTTATAACAATAACCTAGTGTGGAAATTTCACTATTGTCCTGCTGAAATTGCATCTGGTGGAGACGTGCAGCATTTAATTAGATAAGTATTCTGAAACATTTTTAATTAGTCTGAATACTTTATGTTCTTTTTTTTCTTTCCTTTTAGGAGGTATTGTTTTCGGAATGATTTGGGGCGTATTTCCGAAGGTGGACTGAATATCCTCCCGCTTTAAAAAAAAGGAAAAATCATTATAAAAACAAAAAATAAAATTACTTACAGATTTTTGAATGAGGAAGTGTAGTTTTGTTCCCTTTTTTTCATTTTTAGTGTTAGGCCGCCTGGAAGAGGACATCTAAAAAACATTTTTGCCTCTCGGATCATATTCCACGGGATTATAGATGACTGTAGGATTTGCATGACGTCTGGGGTTGATCATATTACGTGTTTTAAATCTGCAGGAATTCCAATGGTAGTGATCTCATTAGACGTTTGTATCGCTGATGTGGTTGGAGTTACTTTGTTGATATTTGATGTAGCTGGCTCGAGTTTAGCACATTTAGCTGTCTTTGTGCTTGGTAGATGCTTTGAAGTTGTTTTCCTTGCTGGGTCTGGTACTATTTGGTGTAAATCTCCAGGTAGACTCGGCAGTGTAGTGTTGGAACTTTGCTTGGGGTGCTTTGCCTTATTGTTCTTGCGGTTGAGATGTGGCAGTAAGATTGTTGTTGTTTGCGCCGAATCCCTAACCTTTGGACGAGATTTTTTTGACTTGTTGGGGTTGTCAACTGCTTTGGGTCTTTTATTTAGTTTTTTAACTGGTAGATCGTTAGCGGGTGCTGCCCTTTTTATATCAGCAAGTGGTTTGCACTGCAAATCCAAGGGTGGACTGTTTTGTTTTGCTGCAGGTAGTTGTGTGATACAACGTGGCTGAGTAGGTGGTTGCGTGAGGCAACGTGGCTGGGTTGAAACACGGACTCCTGGTTGATGCTTCTGTGACCTTGGTCGAAATTTCAAATTGGCGTTTTCTTTCGTTTTACATTGTAATCCTTTTACAATGGGCGACTCTACTCTAGCTTCGAATGGCCTGAAAATGTTTTTCACAGGCAAGATTTCTTGTGCTGGCGGTCGTATAACGACCGATTTCATCTTTTGTCCTTTGGTAGGAGTTGAAGGGAGTGGGCTGATAGGCGTGCTAGGAGCTCTGGAGGAGTAGGTGCAAGACCTATGTCCACAGAATCTAGTGATTCTGAACTGAATATTTCAAGTAATTCTTCCATGGCACTCAATAAAGAAAAATAAAAACTAAAACTGAGAAAATTAACGATTTTAAAGAACCACTTTTCACTTGTCACTTTTGAAACTGAAGTGATTTTTGGCGGGTTCTGCATTCGTATATATTCAAATATAACGGGTATTTTGGAACTTGGTACTGCCAGAGAGCAGTAGACTTTGGTGGGGATAATTGATGATTGTCAGGAGATGTTGGTGAGAGGGAGAGGGCAAATTTTTGAGATAGGACGGGTGAGAATATTTTTTGCTGTTTTAATCGCGACTGTTCTCACTAAGTTGTTATGGCCAGTATGAATTTCAATTATTCGACCTAATGGCCATTTTCCTATTGGGATTTGATCTTCTTTTATCCAGACGAGAGTTCCGATTTTTAAGTTTTCCTTTTCAGTCTGCCATTTATGTCGTTGGTGCAATGTATGCAGGTAGTCTCTTGACCATTGCTTCCAAAAATTGTGGGAGAGGGATTGGATGTGCTGCCATCTTTTGAGAGGATGTTGTTGTGGATTAAGTGGGGAAGGTTCTACTATGGTGAGATTGTGTCGACCAGTAAGGAAGTGTCCAGGAGTGAGAATATTGTAGTCTGTTGGGTCGTTGGACAGAGGAGAGAGAGGTCTGGCGTTTAAACATGCCTCAATTTGAACTAAAGTTGTATATATTTCTTCGTAAGTGAGTTTTGCGTCCTTGATTGTTTTATAGAGATGACGTTTGGTGGATTTTACACCAGATTCCCATAAGCCTCCAAAGTGAGGTGCTGCAGGAGAGTTGAAGTGCCAAGTTATGCCTTGGTTGGAGAGTTCTTTGGCCAAATTGACTTCAATTGCTCTCATGTATTTATTTAAATTGGATTGTAAAATTCGATTTGCTCCTACAAAATTTGTTCCTTGATCCGAGTAGATGTGTGAGCAAAGACCTCTCCGTGCAACAAAGCGCTTGAGGGCAGCTAGGAAGGCTGGTGTTGACAAGTCAGAGACGAGCTCAATGTGTATGGCCTTGGTGGCCAAGCAAACGAATAGACAGATATAAGCTTTCGTTAATTTTGCTCCTCTAAGTGTTGATGTTTTCATAACAAGCGGCCCTGCGTAATCTACCCCAGTGTGTTGGAAGGGTAAAGATATATTGACTCTCGCTGAGGGCAGAGAACGCATTAACTGAGAGCTGGGCTTCGCATTGAATCGAAAACAGTCAACACTTATGGTTGCGATGTCTAATCGTATTGCGGGCGTTTATGAACCAATAGTGGTTTCTTATAGTACTCAATATGATTTGAGTGCCTCCGTGTAATGTATAATGATGTATATGATCAATGAGAATGTTAGTTAAGTGATGGTTGTTGGGAAGAGTTATGGGATGTTGTTGGTCGTAACTTAGCTGAGACTTGGTGAGACGACCTCCAACTCGTAGGATATTTTCAGAGTCGAGCGTGGGATTGAGAGACAGAATTCGACTCTTTTTAGGAAGGGGTAATTTTCTCTGCAGTTGGTTGATTTCGGTAGGAAAAGAGATTCTGGAGCAGTTTGATTAGGCATAGTTCTGCCTTTTTTAACTCAGACACTGATAAATATTGACTGTATTTTGCGCATGCTGTTTATAAACCTGAGACAGTATGCAGTTATTCTTATGGTTTTTTGAAATGAAGAATATTTATTCAGTATAATTATTTGTTCATCGACAGTAGTAGTGAGAACTTTTGGTTTTTTATACTCTAGTTGAGTATGTACCTCCAAAGATTGTTGAGGCCAATATTCCTCATCTTGATGCAGCCAGTCTGGGCCGTTCCACCACACTGACATTGTGACTAGTGTGTTTGGCAGAATGCCTCTTGACACTACATCTGCAGGATTGGATTTGGAGGGGACGTGATTCCAAGTAGCTTGTGGTATGTTTTCATGTATTTCCGAAATGCGATTGGCCACGAACGTTTTCCAGCTGGATGGATGCTTTCGCAGCCAAGCTAGAACGATGTTAGAGTCTGTCCATGCTCTAACCTTAACTTTTTCTAATTCTAAATCTTTGACAACTTGTTTAATAAGTCGAGATAGTAGGACAGCACCACATAGCTCTAGTCGAGGTAGTGAGACTGGTTTGATGGGAGCTACTTTAGTTTTTGCTGTCACCATTTGTACTCTGGAGTTCTCATTAGGATGTATTTTTAAATATAGAACTGCTGAATAGGCGTTATTTGAGGCATCGCAAAACTGTAGCTCCATCTCGCTTTTGTTAGGCTGGTAGCCTAGCCAACGTGGAATCTGAATGTCCTGAATAGTATGTAGATGGTCTTTGAAATGATTCCACTCTTTTAAAATTTCCTTAGGTACCGGGTCGTCCCAGTCACATTTGGAGAGCCAGAGTTTCTGAATTATGATTTTGGCTGTAATTATGCATGGAGCTAACCAGCCTAGTGGAGCGAACAGAGACGATACTTCAGATAATATTATTCGTTTGATGTATGTGGTTTTTGGTTCGGGGACATTGACTTTAAAAGAGAAAAAGTCTGTTGTTGGATACCAACGTATTCCGAGAGTTTTTATGGATTCGTTATCAGAGAATTCCAAGTTGGTTTTTAATTCTCGATGATCCAATGGTATATGTTTGAGAAGATCATTATGGTTGGCAGTCCATTTACGTAGGTTGAATGTTCCCTTTGCTAAGGCCTCGATAAGCTCACGTTGCAGTTGTATTGCTTTACTGAGAGTATGGGCTCCTGAGACCAAGTCATCGACATAGAACTCTTTCATGATGCTCTTAGCTGCAAGGGGATAATTAGTCGCTTCATCTCGTGCTAACTGCTGTAGCGTTTTGATGGCAAGATATGGCGCTGGTGTTGTTCCAAATGTGACCGTAGTCAAGGCATAATCTTTCAACTCTTCATTTGGAGTATTTCTCCAAACTATTCTCTGGAAATTTTGGTGTTGAGGTGCCATCTGGATCATTCTGTACATTTTCTCTATATCTGCTGTAAAAGAGAACTTGTACAGACACCATCTTAGTAAGGTAGTCCAAAGTGTTGGTTGGATTGTAGGTCCAACTAGCAGTTGCTCATTTAATGATTTGCCATTTGACGTACGAGCTGAGGCATTGAAAACTATTCGAAGTTTTGTGGTAGAACTCTCCTTGAACACAGCGTGGTGTGGTAGGTAGTAGAAAGGAATGTTTTCGTATATTTTGTTTTCTACTAGTGTTGGTGGAATAGGCTTCATGTGGCCAAACTGACTGTATTCATCTATGCAATCTTTGTATAATTTGCCAATTGCTGGGTTGTTGGACAATTTTTTCTCTAATTGTAGGAATTGTTTAACAGCCATATTCCTAGATTGTCCAAGCTGTGGTGCATTGCGGTTCTTGAATGGTAAATGAACCTCGTATTTTCCAGAGGGTAGGCGTTTTGTTGTGTTTTTGTACAACGTTTCACAAAGTTGATCTTCGTGTGACAATGTTGGTCGGATGGTGCATTCTTCCAGCTCCCAAAATTTTCTCAACTGATTATCCCACTCGGTATTTATTGTAGTGTGGGTGGATAACACAGTTGTAATGGCGCTCGTTGTTTCTGGTACTGCTCCAACCAGAATCCAACCTAATTCTGTGTTTTGGGCTGTTGGAGAATTGCCAGGTCCTCTTTTTATTCCATTTATAATAATGGCGGCGTAGATGTCTGCTCCAAGCAGAACATCGATTTCTCCTGGGATTGAGAAGGTGGGGTCTGCTAAAGTCAGATTGGTGATGTTTTTCCAGTTTGACACTGCAATTGTCTGGGCTGGCAATAATTCGGTAATTTTTTTGATAATGAGCATGTTACTCTCTATTTGGAATTTCGTATATAAGGAGTTAATTGTGACAGTTGCTTGCTTTACAGCGGGGTTAGTGGGTGTAGTGCCAAGTCCAATTAGTTGATGGGTTGTTGGAGAACCTTTAAGCTGTAATCGCTTAAGAGCTCTTTCGGTCATAACGAACACTTGTGACCCAGAATCTACTAATGCTCGGAATGTCATTGTGATTCCGGATGGTGCTATAATATTAATCAGAGCTGTAGAAAGAAGAGCCCTTTTTAAATTTGAGGTTAAAAAAATTTGGACTTGCAGTTCATTATTTCTGTTGGCGGGTGAGCATTGCTTTGCTTCCATATTAGAATTTTGGGAGATCTGAATAGGTGATTTTGTAACCGAATGATTTTGCTCGTAATGAAGTAATGAGTTATGATTTTTCTTGCAATGATAACACTTCTTACTGCTGGTGCAATTTGCGGTTGAATGGTTGGGTGATAAGCAGTTTTTACATAAATGCTTATTCGAGACAACTTCCGTGTCGTTGTCGCGTGGTCAGAGTTCTAAAGGTTGGACAATGAAATATGATATGGTTACCTTTGCAGTGACTGCAAGAGGTTTTTGTTGTAGGTGGGTGTATTCGTGTTGAACTCTTAGTATTGTTCAAGAGTCCATATATTGGCTTAGGTGAGGATGGTTTTCTTTGTATCGTGTTCGACAATGTATTTTTTTTCCTATCATTTCCAGAGTTCGAAAGCGAGACTCTAGGAATTTTTTTAATGTGTTTAATTCTGGTAACTCAGTGCTACTATGTAAGCTCTGTTCCCATAATTGATGCGTATCTGGGTGTAATTTCTGTACAGTCAAGTATATAATAATTGGATCCCAATTGTTTGTTTCTACATCTAAATTCTGTAATGCTAGTAGTGCTTCTGTTATGTTGTCTAGTAGTCTTTTAATACCTTCGGCGGTATCATGATTAGTGGTTGGGAGAGTCAATAATTTTTTTAGTTGTACGTTTACTAGGATTCGCTTATTTGAGTAGCGCTCCTTTAGGAGTTGCCAAGCTGGTTTATAATTTGCGTCGCATATTTCATAATGCCTGAGCAGCTTTTCAGCTTCTCCTATTAGATTAGTTTTTAGAAAATATAGTTTGTCAACGTCTCTTAAATTATTGTTGTTATGAATAACTGAATTAAATAAATCGTGGAATGAAATCCACGTAGAGTATTCTCCATTGAAGGTGGGAAGTTTAATTCTGGGGAGTCTTTCATTATTACATGAATTTGTCCTATGCCGCGTTTGGAATTCTTTCCAATATTCGGTAAACGTTTGTAGGCGTTTTTCTGTCGATTTGGCAGTTTTCTTTTTACCTTCTCTTTGATGCCTTCTAAAGAGGTCTTCCATTAAATCTTTGACATCTTTTTGAGACTCAACTAACTCTAATATTGAGCTAATGGTTTCGACTCCGGCGTCAGATATACTGCCTTCATCATCTGTAGGCATTTTGTATGGAGAGGCTTGAATCACGTGATAGTATTAAGCAATGTATTCAATTTTATATTTGATTCGACTGAGTTATCCGGCTCGAAGGACCAATGTGAGAGCTGGTCTCAAACAATAAGGGAGAGATGCCGGTTTTTGAAAAGATAACTCAGTCGTTTCTAATCTATGTAAGTGAATTTTTATTGCTGTCTGCTACGTCTGTAGCAATATTATAGGTATTAGACCGGGAGATGATAACACAAAAATCCAAGTCATTTGTTACAAGTATGGCGACCCTTAGAGGGTCGAATTAGGTGATTTAAAAAACGAAAATCATGATTTTATCGCTAGCCGGCGTGACGTAATTACAGGCTAATTAATTAAACTTGTCGGAAAAATTACAGTATTCAAACGATTTGTTACACAAAAACTTACTTTTGCATTTTTTTGTAGTCCATGAAAACAAACAAAGCGGTAGGTCAATGCCATACCACACACACAATGCCATACCATTACGACGGTTCCACATAGCCACCATACCGCAGCAAAGACGTCGATTTTTTAATTATGCAAAAGGATTTGTACAAGTCTTGACATACTATAACAAATCGTTTTGCATAATTAAAAAAATCTACGCCTTTGCAGCGGAATGGCGGCTATTTGGAATTGTCGTAGAATGGTATGGCTTGTGTGTAGTGGTATAGCAAAGTATAAATAAATATAAGTAGAGACAGAGGTGAACAAAATAGGAAATTGTTCGTGTTTTTTAGAATGAAACAAGTAATTTCATATACTTTCGCCTTTTGCATGAATGGGGGAAAAGAACTTGTCTATGCACTATTGTAGTGCAACTGAGACAACGAATTAAAAACAAAAATTGAGAGAACGTAGGATTACCCGAACGACAAAATCCTTTCAACCTATTCATAATAATGTACATCAGGTCACACTACCTCCCATTTTTAAGAAAAAGATAAATTTCGCTTTGGTCCAGATGCTGAAAGGAGATGTAAAATTCCTCTCAAATGAAATTCTCATTTTTCCCGAAAATATCAAGAGAATCCAGCAAAAATTTCTCCCACTTAATCTGTTCACAGCAAAACGAATGTTAACAGAAGCACGTGCTGCTCAAATTGTATAGAAATTACACTAACAAACATTAGCTATGCTATAAAAACATTGGATATTTCTCATAAGAATTCACAGAAAACCGGTTTTCACAAAAGCTCGGGAACATTTTTTGAGAGTAAAACGTGAAAACTCCGCCCCTTCTCATTTATTTACGAAAATGAAAAATTTGCCATTCCGTTTCGTTGCATGTAATCTTCGCTTTCACATTTTTTGTCTTATTCGTAAAATGTTCAAAGAGGGTTTCATTTTTTTTTTTATTTTTTTATCTTTTTTCCATTCTTTTCTCGCCGTGTATATTTAAACGGAAAATAATCGGAACACTCTTCTGTGTCCGTTCTTTTAGTTATTTATTCTTTGGCATTGCGCTGCCGCCATGTTTATTTTCATGGACTACAAAAAAATGCAAGAGTTTTTGTGTAACAAATCGTTTGAATACCGTAATTTTCCCTACAAGTTTAATTCATTAGCCTGAAATTACGCCGCGCCGGCCAGCCCTAAGTTATAATTTTCGTTTCTTAAATCACCTAATTCGACCATTACTTTCTTCTTTACTATTCGCCATACTTGTAACAAATGACTTGAATTTTTCGGTCATCATCTCCCGGTATATACTATGAATAAAGTAAGTTGATTAAATTTCTTACCGGAAAATTAAATAACGTCGAAGCAAGAATGTTTCGCTTCCCATCCTTTTTCATCCTTTTGCACATAACGAATTTTATGAGTGGAAAATTATCGGCCAGAATTGGTCCCCTAGAATTGATAGATTGCTTTTGTTTTAATTTTCATTAGACCTAGAAGAAGGGGAGATTTATACTCGCAAAAATATAGAATCATCTACTGTGGAAGGAGAAAAGAAGGTATGTGTGTATATAAGGAAGCCCAGCGGCTCAGGTCACCTACATGTATACCTCCTGTAGAGAATTGTTAGTAGGAATTTGCACTATGGAGTATTTGTCATATACAAAGAATGAATTTTCGGGAAGTATTGGTTATTTCAAAAATAAATGGTTCCTGTAAATTATTTCTAGATCTTTCCATAATTATAATTCTCTGTTAGCCGCAAACCTTTTTTAATTATTTAGAACATATGGTATTTGATAGAAATAGAAGCTGAAAACACTGCAAATTTAATAATAATTTGAAAAATAAAATGACTCTTACCAGCAGGTATTAACTGATTAGAAAGGATAGGAATTTTATTGATAAGGCCTCTTATATAATTTTGTGAATATAGCATTAAACTGGATTACTATAACGTAATGGTACGCTGAAGGCATTTTGATTCTTCCCCACTCTACCAGAGCCCTCTTGAAGGTTGAATGGGTTTACTCTTCCACTGCGTTTCAGGTTTCAATAGGGACACTGCAAACGTATTGCCCATAGTGTCATTGGCAGGCGCGTATACAGGGGGTCACAGGGGCGACATGACCCCCCCCCCCCCCCGCTACACCACCTTCGCGGTGAATTGCATGTAGCGCTGAACTGTAGAGCGAGCTGTTAAAGTTTAACAGGTAGATTTTAGTATGATACGCTTTGTTTGTCTTCTTATAAGTAGTAATAGTGGATTGGGATTGGGTCATTCTCTCGTAGCTCTTCGTCTTTTAAAGGTGTACAAATTTTTTAGAATTTTCTTGCGTTTTAATATATCTAGTGTCGAAAAGTCATCTATCGTAACTAGCACAGGATAGTAAAGTACTTTTGGAATGCATATTAATTTTAGTATTTGATTTTTTAGAAAATGGCACGTAATGCTTAGCAGCCCAGCTATGAAGATGCTTTTATATTTTTGTTGCGCCAATTAAAAAGTTTAGAAAGTGTTATTGTTTCTACAAAATTGGTTAGAGATCATAATTTTTTTTACTTATCTGATTTTCCAATGGTAGACAGCAGAGCGGGAAATTCGCTATCAAAAAAGGTAGACTAAAAATTGGGAGTACAATCGCAATGACCTTCAGTGAGCGGCGATTGTGAAAGAAGAAGATACTGAAATTTCATTTATTATTAGTTTTAAGCGTTTTGAAACAAATTTTATCGGAAATATTTTATATTATTTTGAAAGAATTGCAATGGACCAAAGTGCGGAAAGGAAAAATTTAAAATACAGAAATTAACTAAATTAAATCAAACTAAATGCCAAAAATATCACAATTGTATTTAAGTACCTCGAAATATCCATCCATACCACGTCTTTTTTGTCAACTCGTCTATACTGGTTGTCTTGTATATCATAAATTATTTTATGACTTCACAATTCCTCAATCAATTTTTCATCAAAATTCATTATTTTAAAATTGCCGCGATATCCTACAACCTTGACAAAAATAAATGTCACAACAAGTTCATTCGTTTGATTTTGTTGGTAGTACTGCAGCGACGACGGAAAATTAGAAATTGATCAATCCCGACAGCAACTTCGTCGACCGCTGACCGTCGCAATTTGGGCATTCGCATAAGACGATATGCTTTTAGAAGCTCGAAAGCAACATTTTTTCGTCATTTGCCGTTGGCCGTCGAAATTGTATTTTAGCCTTGACTTAACAAATTTTTGTTTTACGGTTCTTCCAGTAGAACCCGAGTTATGGAATCAACGTCTTGTCACCCGTTGATTTTTCATAGCGACACTGATTCAAGCCTGAGTTGTTCAAAATATTTACATTCGTAGGGAAGCATTAAATTTTTCTTGGGGTTCGTGCACAACAAGGCGAGGCGAAACGATGCGTGGCTAGGCAGTTTGGCGAGGCGAGGTGAAGATATATCTCGAGGTGTATTGTTTACAACAAGGCGTTCATTTTCTTGGTAAATCGTGAAGTGAGAGTATAAATTATGTCATCAGATTCAGAAGTAGAAATTTTGTGTTTGTCACGTAGTGCAGCTATATGGAATTTTTGACCTAAGTGTACTTT
The DNA here is from genome assembly GCA_963930735.1 of Dioctria linearis. Classification (NCBI taxonomy): domain Eukaryota; kingdom Metazoa; phylum Arthropoda; class Insecta; order Diptera; family Asilidae; genus Dioctria; species Dioctria linearis. The sequence continues at coordinate 222,564,992 of OZ005740.1, read as the reverse complement.
CCGCTCTTTTGCTTGCCACCCGATAAAGACGAAACGTCTGGAATTTGGCGAATTCATCATTCATGTGAAGATTTTCGGACTGATCCTGATAGATTCTTCCAATATATGAGAATGAATAAAGACCCATTCGATTATATCAAAGAAAAAAACCTATAAAAATATGACATCTATCAAAATTAGTGCGCTGCACCTCGCGAAAAAATTCTCGAGCGATTTACCTCGAGGTGTCTCGGCACATCGCACGCTACCACAGCATTTTTATGAATTCTCTCATATGTAGTACATCGTGCAATCATTTTATTTCTTTAACTCTTGATATAGCCTCGCCACACTTCGCCATGTTGTGCACGTACCTTTAGAAATATAGTTGCAAATTGTTCTTAAGAATTTGAATGATTAACTATTCACCGACAAAAGTCCAAACGAATTGGGGTATTGATTCTGGTGGTTCTCTCTTTCGATAGGGGCACAAGCATTCAGTTTTCTTAGAAAGATCTGAAAATTTTTCTTTAGATTTTTCATGGTGGCGGAGAATGGTTCCAAAGAGTTATATTGATTCAGGTGTCTTGGCTGATCTGGGTCGGTAAAGATATTTATGAGCGTTGGCAACTATACATTTTGTTCTTAAAAATTTTATTGAACATTTTTCTTTCGAATTTTTATATACTATTGGTTGCTGAAAACGATCAGTTGGATTGATGCCACTAAAATTAATTCTACAATTTTTCTTCACAATTTTTACGGCAAGACTATAAAAATAAAAACCATTCGCTTTCCTCTGCCTGCGGTAATTGCCGTTGCTTTGCTTATACTTTCGTATGAATTCAAGTAGTGTTGTTTAACTTAACTTCACGTTTACGATGGAGGTAGAAATAGTTGCGAAAGTGGAAAGCAGAAGACTGATAAGCACATTGATAACTTTTTTCAGAAGAAAGCAAGATCAATTCAGTTCGCATCAAAAGAAATAGTCAGTGACATATCATGCACTTCTACTCCTATTCCTCTGAATGTGAAGAAAGGTGCAAGCTCTCACTCTCAGTCATTTACTTCAGCCTTGACAGAATCGGTTGCATCACATCAATGTCTACAATCTTTGCACGAGAAAGAGTATCTGGATATGAGTCCGTAATGTCTGTCCACTCTGAGATCGACATTGATGTGGATAATATTATGGACCGGTTTTCCAAATCAAACCAAAAATTGAATTTTGTGATATCTAACTTAAATATAATAAAAAAAAAAAATTTTAAAAGCGACTACTTCCGACTTTTTCCTCCCACCTCCAACATTTTAGTTGGGACCCCCCCCCCCCCCAAGCTGCAGGTCTGGATACGCGCCTGGTCATTGGGCGGATGGGGCACGGCACAGAACAGGATGTGGTGCTTGTTTTTTTAAAGGCACAATTTTTTTTTGTATATGGGCTGTGACAACGGCAGGTTTTGTTTGGGTAACCCACCCCACTAATTCTCCCGCAATAGCCGAGGTGCTAGCATGCCGTCCTGCACTGTCAATGCTGTTTACAGAGTGAGCTGTCACCTCAGGCTGACAGACTGGACTTCACGTCCAGTAGTACTCACTCAAAGTACTACCATAACAAAATTGTGCCCAATGTGGGGCCACCTCAGTTATACTTCGGTGGTCTAACTGTGACTCTTACTGGGGACTGGGACTTAGAGTGACACGATCTTCTGGCAATTTGTTCGTTCATTGACCTCAAGTCTCACATCCAGTGGAAGTTACATGCGAACTTGAGTCTAATTGATTTGAGTACCTATAAATTATTTTGACAATTAAAATATTTAAAGTTTAAAGCTTTCGAGTAAAGTTTAAAGTTCTTTAGAGTCTTTGAGTTTCGACATCTGCGATTGTTTTGTTCATGAAAAGGTTGGCTTCAAGTTTTACTCTGGTTATGCTTAAAGTCTTCGGAATTTTTATAATTTTTGCATTTTTTGTATTTTGGTCTTTTGCGCTGCCGTTCAGCTATGGAAATGGCCTCACGAATTATTTTCGTTTGATTTCTCACGAAGGCATGTCTCTTAGCCATATGGCTGAACAAAGTCAAGAATCTGTGAGATGATTTTTAGGCTTTTAGCTAACTAGTTGACCAGATTCATAGATTTCCCCAACTCAAAAGTTAATTAGATATCGCCATCGACCGAAAAGAAAGGAAAGAGTTGTTGTTCGAGGATGGAAGTGATGCTGGAGACCTTCAGTTATCAGGAGCTGGCATACTGCTACCTGCCTGGCTGAAGAATCTTTAGCAACATTCTCAGTCTTTCACATCTCCAAACCGATTTTTCAGAGATTTCGTTGATAAGTTCAAATCTTTTTCATGCACACATCCACACTACTTACCTGTACCGCTGTAAATCTGACCTGATTGATGGAATGGACCTGGAAAGCTTTTGTTTTTGGGAGTTAGCTCTTGGGGGGAGAGGGACAAAATTTCATAAAAAAAATTTTAAAATTTGTTTTTGTAGTTTCAGTTTAACTCATAGGAAATTCTTATGAAATTTTTGTCATTCTTGTTTTTGCAATAGATTGAGTTTATTTAGCTCATAGTAAAAGTTTGAGTCGTCGTTCAGTACGGCTTCGACGACTTGACTTGAGTACATATTACATCCAGCGTTGAGTTTTAGCATACGGTTCTTTAGTCCTGAAGACTCTTATCTTTGGCGACATTGACAATTATTCGAACCTCTGAATTTTTGTTGACATTTAAAGTTTTAGGGCTCTACAGCTTAGTGCCTACATAAAATAAAAAATTGCAACTACTTAGATTAATCAAGTAGCAACACTGAAGTTGCACATTGCGCTCAGTTGATGCATTTTTTTAATTTTGGAGTTTGGAAGATTTTGTTGTCTTGATTTTAGTCTCGATAGTCCCTGCTTTCTTTCTTTACGGATTACGTCAAAATTTTGCATATGCGTTAGAAACATTCATTTTGAATACTCATAGATTCCATCACACTATTATCGTTCCTCGTGACACTGGTAATTTTTGCATAATGGGTACCATTCGAACATCACCCGTTAATCTGGCTAGAGAGCAGCTAAATCTCCTCACTTGTAGTCATGAGCACGGCGCGTCAACATCACTTGATGATAATAAAATAAAATCAATTGTATCCTGGTGTTTTCTTCTAAATAAAATTACATAAAAACAATTATCGCAGCCTCATCTATTAGCTACAATCACAGTAAAGAACATTTGGTGCCGAAACCCCGGACGGAAATTGTGAGACATATTCTTATCAGTGTAATTTTCCAGACTTATTAACATTAATTCGACGCGGTCAGTGAACTACAAGCACCTGTCGAGTCATAATTTTATCAATTTTATCTTGCATTAAAAAAAAAGTGCAGCATTTAAAGTGGATATGGTGATAGTTCCAATAGTTTCAATGACACGATCAGCGACTATGTAACTGTGCATGAAGTTTTGGTACATTTGCGAAATTTTGGTCGTACAGCTGCTAGTTAAATACACATTCTATCCTATTACAGTCATACGCAGTAAGTCGCTATTTCAATTTTCTCATTGTTGTCATTAGATAAATACGTCACACATATATATATCGATACATATTGAGGGCCCATTGGATCAGCAAAAAGCTACGGGTGTTTTAATCAGCAATTTCATGACCAATACAAACAGAACCGCAAGAGAAAAACAGAATGAATGGTTTATATAAGCAAGACTGAAACTGTTGCAAAATGGGACAAATTCCAATCCGTACACGAAAAAATTATGTCACAAGATACCAGAAAGTACCTCACGGAGCCATATTTTGACCAAAATTCATATGATTCCGCAGAGTTAAGTTATTGCTATATAACTCATTGGTAATTTCATCATCCACAGTTTCCTTGTCTACTCTGCCTAAAATACAATTTGGTGGAGATATAAAAGAATGGCCATCATTCCATGATTTATTAGAAGTGTCATTGATTCTAACAAATATTTAACTGGTGCTCAAAAGCTATATTACCTAAAGACTTGCCTTTATGGTCCAGCTGAACGTTTACTACGTAATACCGTAATCACTGATGCTAATTACTCAACAGCCTGAGATCTTCTCTGTGAAAGATATCAAAATACACGACTATAAGTTACGTCATACCTTCAATTATTTACGTCTTTACGTACTATGAGGACAGAAATTGCCGAAAAACTACGAAAATCATACGATGGTACTATAGAAGCAGTTGAAGCTCTAGAATCTTTGGAACGTCCCGTTGATAGCTGGGACGACTAGCTTGTGTTCAAATACGAAAAAAGATTGGAAAAATTCGCTAACCTCCACTTCTGATCTTGCCACCTTTCAGCAATTATGTACTTTCCTTCAACATAAACTCAATACGCTTCAAGCCGTGAGCTCTAACGTTTTTCGATGTAAAGACAAATTAAAATTCCATCCCCAGTCTCATAAATCATCAGTAATCAAAGCTAATGTTGCTGCAAAGTCGACCAGTATAAACTCGTTTATGTGTCCGAACGTTTTAAGAAACATTTACCTCTATTCTGCCTTTCTTTCCAACAACAAACTGTGCAACAGAGGCATGAGTTTGTTATAAAAGACGACAGCTTTGTTGCAATTGCTTGCGTACCAACCATAGAGCTCAGATCACTGTCCATCTAGCAACCGCTGCAAATATTGTCTACAGCAACATCACACGATGTTTCATACCGCATCTGCAGATCCTGCTCACTCTATGCAATCAATCATAACATCGCCGACGACAGCAAATACTTCTTCGCAGGAAGCTATTCCTTGAACTACGCTATCAGTTCAAACTGTCTCAGCAAATTCAACTACCCGAGCTCTTGCATCACCTGCTATCCTTCTACAGCAGCCCGTGTTATTTTATCCTCACAAACAGGTAGACAAATTCAAGTACGAGCACTTCTTGACCAAGGCTCTCAAGCTACATTTGTGATGTCACATAGCAACATATTTACAGTTGACGCAACAAAGGTAAACCTGCCTATTTAAGGTATCGGAGAATCATGCCATACTGTCAAAGCTATCGTACTATTCCGTATTTAATCAACTATTAGTCCACAATTTTCAATAAAGGCGCCTGCATTAGTGCTGCCTAAGCTAACATTTATATCTATGCCAGAAAAAATGCAGTTGAAAGATTTACATTTTCTTCATAATCTTCAGCTTGCCGATCCTGAATTTTGTGGAAATGCTCCAATTGACCTCATCATTGAAGCTGATATTTATTGTAGCCTTCTATTTGAAGGATTGCATAAGGGAAGTCCCACAGCACAAAATACTTCTCCTGGCTGGGTTTTATTCCGTCCAGTATGCATGTTACAATAAGAATCACCCGTAGTACAAGTACATCATATCTACTCGCCTTCTGATCACTTGGACATTTTACTCGAAAAATTTTAGCAAATTGAAGATGTGCCGCAATCTCGCAGACTTTTGTCAGAAGAAGATCAAGCATGCGACGACTTTTATAAAGCAACAACTCAACGAGATCAGAACGAAAGATATATAGTACGTTTACCTATACGTACCACAGCTTCAAACGGCGTGAACTTTGGGGATTCCATGCGCAAAGCGGTACGATGCCTTGCTTCGCTACAGAGACAGTTTATTTTGAATCATAACCTAAAGGAAAGCTATATTGCTTTCTGGACGAATACATTCATCTTGCACATGGAGTTAATTCCAAGGAATGATTGTTCAATAGTACCATCTCACCATGGGGTTTTTAATCAAAATAGCATAAGTACAAAATTACGAGTCGTTTTTAATGGATCTAAAAAATCAAGTACAGGATTGTCGTAGAATGAGTCCTAAGCTATTGATCCAAAACTTCAATCTGATTTATTCATTATCGCTCTACGCTGGAGGCAACATGCTATCGCGTTGACCGCCGAAATAAAGATGATGTACCGTCAGATTTTTGTGGTTCCACAGGATAGTAATCTTCAATGAATTGTCTGGAGAAAATCACAGAAAACCTCAATTCAAAGCTGTAGACTATTGACTGTAACATGTGGGACAACCTCTGCTCCTTATTTTGCCATAAGGACGCTTCATCAGTTCTCAGATGATGAAAAGTCTCGCTATCCATCCCGAGCAGCAATTATTCGAAATAATTTTTATGTGGACGATGTCCTATTTGGTGGCGAAGATGTTAATTCAGCTATGCAGGCACAACAAGAACTCATATCGATACTTGAAGCAGGAGCCTTCCAGCTCAATAAATGGGCATCAAATTCTTCGGAGGTACTGGAACGGACGAACATTCACCAAACCAATTCATCCCTTAGTTTATCAGATAATGCTGTGGTGAAAACACTTGGCCTTCTATGGGAGCCGTTTAAAGACTATTTTAAGTTTCGTGTGAACCTTCCAGATCCATTAAATGTTCTTACAAAAAGAAAGTTATTATTGGAGATAGCCAGATTGTATGATCCATTGCGATTCTTTTCACCCGCCATTTTATTGGCTAAGACTATCATTATGTCTTCAGAAGATTGATTGGAATACTCCACTATTCGACGATATCATTAAGGAATGGTCCTCATTTAGGCGAGATCTCACATACCTGCAAGATGTCTCCATTCCTCGATGGATCGGAACACATTCTACAACAAAGTATCATGACATTCATGCAAGCATATTCTGCAGTTATATATTTTTGTGCTGTGCATGACTTTGTGACTTTGACAACATTCAAGCGTCTTTCCTTTGTGCCAAGACCAAGCTGGCACGAGTGAAAACGCTTTCAATATCAAGACTGGAATTAATGGGTGTTAACCTGGCAGCGAAATCGGTCCATAGTCTAAAAGAAGCCATAGACTTCACAACCATCCTAATATATTGCTGGACTGATTCCTCAATCGTACTATCCTGGATTGCATCACATCCATCACGATGGAAGACATTAATTGGGAATCGTACTAGCCATATTCATGAGTTATTACCATAAGCCAAATAGAGATTTGTTCCTTCGGCCCATAATCTTGCAGATTATGCTTCAAGACGTGTTTCTGCCTCCCAACTTATTACTCACCCACTGCGGTGGACAGGACCAGGTTGGCTAAAACTACCATCTACATCATGGCCACAAACATCTGCTTCTAGGAAGGTTAAATACACCGATGAAAAGCTCGAGGAAAAGTCCATCAAAACATCGGTGACGACTGTAGCCCACATTGAAGATTGGGATCTTATTAATCGGTACTCTGCATTAACTCGACTACTACGCGTCATATCCTGGTGTTTTATGGTGCTCTATTTTTACGATGTCATGCCGCTCTTGCAAAAATAAACTGGGAGTTTTTAATGTAGCGCAGAGGACCGTCCATGCCCAGTAGAAGTCTTATCTTCTTCTATTGAGGTTGTTAGTAAGACTACAGTTATTTGCCGCCGAAAGTCTAACAATGCCACAGGTTCTTCGTTTGTAACCTTATGAAGACACCATGCATTAGATACTGCCAAATCGATACAATTGGCGAATAAAGGCCACCATCACAGATTCCAATCCGGTATTGCGACTGAAATCTGCCAAACAAATTAACACCTCCCATGAATATATTATAGGACGATATGATATTTGGACACGGTACGTAGATATATATAGCTCTTTTTGTGTGAGGAATATCTTTTTATCATTCCAACGAAAGCAAATATTTTATTAGATGAATCAAATTTTGTTTCCAAATGGGCTATATCTTTTTTCTTAAAATTTGTTGTTGGTATTATAGGGCACCGTGCCATACTGTTTTCACGCACTGTTCCCGTGGCGCAAAATCCTTTCGAACTCAAACTAATCATCAGTTTGTGCGACGTGAAAAAGTTGTCGAAATATAAGATCAAGTAGGACACTATGTCCAAGGCCGTCACTTTTGATATAGCTATCCTTTCTTCCAAAATATGGTACAAATTTAAAAACATATCCACTTGATGAGCACAAGCACCAGAGTTTGTACCCGAATCTAATAGGCTTACCTCTAATAAACATCTTGCAGCTGTGACGACCGTGATATGGCCACATATGACATATGATTTAAAAATATCCGAACTTTATAAAATTTATGTTTTTTATCTATAAAATTATTATTAGCAGATGAGGAAAAGATTTAGTCTTTTTCTTTTTATAAGTATTTTGCGGCATTACACTTATTATTGGAAAATTACGTCTACATTCCAATACATATTTTCTTAAGGGAAGGAATTATATCCAGAAAATAATAGTATACTGTTGTGTCGTACGTGCGTGCCGTGCTCCTGAAGGAGAGCACACCGCCTTTATAATTAAACAAACTCCTTTCTTCTCACTTGATTATTTTTTTTTCGCAAAATCTTTTTATTACAAATTTCGCCTAAGTTTTAATTTCCTATCATTTGTTTTGAGACAAAATTTCAATTTCTTATCACTTGTTTCGATTCACTGGATGAAATTATTTTTGGTACAAATTATATTTTAATTTTTATTATTCGACCCGAATCACTTGACAAAATTATTTTGGACACTGAATCTTTACTACAAATTTCAATTTTTTTATCTCCGTACAACTCACGGCGGATTTTTTAAAACGACTCCCCGAGGTTTGGGCAAATTGCACCAAGGTACCCGTGATAGCTTCTTTTTTCATTTTTATTGTTTTCTCACGACGTTGAAAAAACGTACCTGAGAAAATACAAAAGTTTTTTTGATGCGAGCTATATGCATCAATGCAAAACTGTAATCCGATATGCACTTGTGTACGTAGGTAAGTATGCAGTGCATATCGTGAGAATGTAATGCCTGCCTGATAACAAAATGCAATTTATGCTAAATTGCATTTTGTTATGACATGGAAATGCATTTTTAAATGCATCTTAAATTTTAAACGAAATTTTAAATGAAATGATTTTTCTTTTTCAGGGTCACTTGTAATGCATCAATATATTGCATAGGGCAATATATTGTTGTATTGACCTTATGGTTGTGATTTAGGGCATTGGTACCTGAGTCACAACATCCCTCCCCCCTAGGGAAAAGAAAGTTTTATTCTTTGTAGAAGAAAACTTTCTTTCTCAACAATTACGGAGTTTCTTAAACAAAATTGTAAGCTCCTATTTGTATAGGCAAATTAGATATGTTTGCCTATTTACATATTATTATAAGAGGAGAAGTTACATACATTTTTTATTTTTTTATTTATTCTTATCTACTGAAGTTATTTCAATATTTATATTTTCTTTATGCAAAAAAAAAAATGTAGATACTATTTATTTATTACTATTTTATATACTATTTATAAAAAAAAAAAGGTATTATTATTCTATAAGCACAGTTATAATGGTACATATATATATATATATATATATATATATATATATATATATATATATATATATTTTTATAATTTTACAACTACTGCATTTGCATTAATTATTTATTTATTTGTATAAATTCATATTTTTTTTTCTTTATTTGTATGTTCTTTCTTCTTATAATAGTAGCACTATTTATTGTTAATATGTGCTTTTGTCTTTGTTTTTATACACGTTTAAAATTATATCCTCCTTTGTATTTAATACATTGCTATTTCTATACGTATATACATTTTTCCTTTACATAATTTAGCGGAAGGAGGGAAAAAAAAATATTAACACTATTCGCTTTTATTCCTGTTACCCTCCTTCCTTTCTGTATATAAATTTTTTTTTTAATTCCATACTTACTTTTCTTTCATTGTTTCATTTAAGTACATTTAATTGCACCCTCGTTAAATGAGTTAAAAAAAGAAATGCAAGAAAAATTAATTTTTTTTAGTGTTCTGAGATAATATGCAGTCTGAGTTTGTCTTGAGTTCTTGAGATTTGTTTTAGGAAAACTAGACAGGAGAAAAGAGGGAAGAAAAAAAAATAGCATAAATGCGTTAATGCGTTTGATTTCATATGTGCCCTTTTCGTATGCATGAGCTGCAATTTTATGCTTACGTTTAGTTTTGCTTCTCGATTTTATTTATTGTTGCTTATCTCGATATTGCCGGGCTATTGGTTTTGGTATGTTCGCTTGTAGGTGTTGGGTGTGGGTGTTATTTATCTTGGTAGGTACCTAGTATGTGTTTATCATTTAACTATTTCATATTGGGCCTCTTTTATTTTTTGTTAGGCTATCTGCTTTTAATTGTTTTAAGCCATTTCAGCATTTCTGTACTATATAGGTTCTGTGGCATATTGAAAACGTATCAGTCGCAGCTATGTTTTTGAACAGCTAGTGTCTCGCTCCGAATATCGTGTGCCGGCCCCATACGTGGTGTGGATTACGGGCATATTTGTGGAACAAGTTTGGTCGGGTTGGCGGGGGCCGATTAGGCTCGTTTTTAGATGTCCCGGCCGGTCTACTCGTACGATTTGGGGTGCTCCAGCTGAAGTCGGCCGATACCATTCCGTGAACTTTCATCTGTGGTCCGACTACAACATGTCCATCTCCGTTGCTGGTAAGTTAATTTTTTTTGTATTATATTTCCCCTTTCTCTTTTTTTTTGTCTGAATGAAGTAATAATAAAGGAAATCTTTTATTTCAGGTGGATCTTTAGTGCTGACCGGATTATCTTATCTCCCCGCATTACCAATAACGGATCCTGGAAGGACTGGGCATTCTCCGATTATGATGATGGAACATCATGCGGAAGGTCCAGCTCGAGATGCCGATGAAGACTGGTAGTCATTCAGGCGAACCCACGGCTGCATCTCGCCCTTTGATTTTTTTTCTATTAAATATTGATTCAGTGTTTCCTTTTATACATTTTTGTTTGATTAATAAAACTAATGGTATGGTGAGTTTTTTTAAAAAAAAAATTGCGTTTGCATTGTTTTATATTTTTTGTATGGTGTTTATTTTGGGCGAGGGTTAAAAAGAAAATTGTTTACGTTGTGCAAAGCTATGTTATCGATTGGAAGGATGAATCTGCAGGGCAAATGCTATATTTATATTACATACCGCTGTTGCAAGTGTGTGACATAGCTTAATGTCTGTCCAATTTCTAATAGGTTGCTGTTATATTCTGGGCGATGAAATTTATATTCATAAATTTGAACATGAAGTTTTGCATGCCGTAGTATGTGACGATTTTCATTCGCTGAATAGAAATTGCCAATTTCTTCGAATTTGTGGTATAGAATTAGGCTAATGTTGTTATACATAATTATATAAAATTATAGGAGTTAATTAAAATAAATCCTATGAATAGAAGCAGTGAATATTTGCTTTGAATATGAGAGATGTGTAACCTATTTACGATTTATTTTGGATTTAATTTATAATAAAACTAATAGTAATTATTTATCGTAAAGAAATAGTTTTTTTTTTATTATATATGTATATATTTTGACCTACGGATTTCTATCTGCGTTATCTATTTATATAACATATTATCTTATAATATTTATGCGTATTTGTTACTTAATTATTTAATATTTTCCTTAAAGTGGTGCTATTATATAATATTAACCAGTTGGTTGTACATTGCTTTTTTAGGAATTGTTGTTTAAAACTGATCCCTTTCTGTTAAGGGTATTTATTGATTTTTTTTTATACTATATATTTATACAAGTTAATTTGTTAAAAAAAAACTAGTATTTATTTTTTCATTTATATCTCTATGTTATTTACATTATTCCAAAATCTATTATTTTTTTTCATTAATAGATATTTATTTTTCTTTATATAAAAAAAACTACATATAGGTATATACATTTATCAAAAAAAAAAACGTGAGATATTGTTTTCCTCCTTAATTCTTTAGTAGTGTTTTGTTTGGATGGGGATGGATAAAGGAGGATAAAAATTGGGAAGCGAGGGGTTACCGTTTCCTTTTGTCATTGTCTGTGAGTTGAACGTTTTCTGTGGTTTTTCTTTGTGGAGCAGGAGTTATTTTGAATTTTGATTCTCTCGGTGCCGGAGTAGGCACATTATCCTGTTTATGTTCAGGAAGTATTTCTTTCGATTCGCGTACTTTCGGTTTGTATTTAATATACAGATAAGCACAGACTATAAAGATGATAGAAGCTACTGTTAAATATGACAGTGCGTAATGGTGGATATGGTGGTTATTTATGGGATTAAGAGGAATTTCTTCTTGATATTTTTGGAAACGAATGGATTCGAGAAGTTTCTCTAGATCCGTGTTTGTTGTAATATTTAAGGGATTTGTTTTTATAAACGTTTCCATGGGAGAAGACGTCATATTCCGTATTATATTGGAAATGCTTATCGTTGGGATAAAATGGGAATTGAATTTGGAAACTTTTACGCTATGTCCGTGCAAGATGAGTTCCTTGCTGCGAACATAGCAACCGGGATAAATATACATTATTCCTGTTCCTTGCAGGCTTTTTGAATTGATCGAATTTTCACAAATTATATCTATGTCTAGGGATTCTTTTAAGGAGAAAAGCCAAGCGTTCGGCAACGTTAATTGCTTCCAATAATAATCTTGTTCTAATGTTAGGATTTTACATTTTGATGTAATTGGTTCCTTTTTTATCAGATTTACTTCGCATTGGTTTGTTTTTGTATTTGCGTTAAGGATCGGTGATGATATCCTGCAATAGAAATGCATATGATCCAACGTTGCGCAATTATGGATATCATGTAATGCTAGTTCAACATAGTGCTCACGATAGTAGTCTATTAGTATATATTCCTTTGCTGGTTCGATATATACGAATGATCCGTTAAGGAGTGTGGGTAATGGCATTACTTTGAATAATTGGTATGGTTCCTTGAATGGAAGTGTAATTCGGAGCTCGATAATTATTTTATTATTGAAAATATTCGCTGCTATTGTACTCAATTTGTAAAATTGTGATAAAATAGTGTCTCTGGAATTTATAGGAAGCATCAGTGAATTTGGTAATTCTTGCCTGATCTTTGATAGAAGCTCCTCAATATTTTTCGGTAATACTAGTGTAGGATGGATTTCCCATGCTTGGAATCTGTTAAAATATCTATTAATTCCGACTGGGTATTTTGGTATCTGAATGCCATTAACGAAACCAGGGAAATAAGTGATTCAATTTCGATGGATATTTTGTTATCCAATGTTCTGTTTTCCATTAATGATGTAGCTATTTGTACTGCTATTAGTTTTTTGTGCATATACAGGAATTCCTTCTCAATTGCGGCTTTTGTCTTATTAAATATGTGGGCTGTTTCTTCTACTATTACAGTTTGGCTTTTCATAAGCGATAGGAGGGAGTTTTGGTTAAGGGTGAGATTATGGATTTGCTCGTCATAAATCTTGGCATCATCTTCGTCTAATGTGCCGAAAAGAGCTTTAGAGATTGAGCCTATAGCATTGAAAAGTGCTCTTTGTTTTCTATGTTGGGTCACAAGTAACATATTCTTATATTCTATGTTTGCTAATATAAGATTTATTTGTAACAACGTACCGTTACAAGTGGGGCTCAAGGCTGAGTGTTTGTCCAGCTTCTGGCAGGTCGCCGTAATTTATTGGGCTATGAACTTGCTGTTGTTGAATTCTGTTTTAAAATTTTCCAGGTCGTAGAATGTCACTAACTTCCACTCGTTGGTGTAGAAATTGGCTCTGCCAATTTCCTCAAATTATATGCCTGCAGTAGCATTTAGCTGCTTTACCTCTATTCCTGAGCCGTAGATAAAGGGGATGAAAATTAGAATGAATGCTATATGCATCATTTTGGAGACCAGAAAGATGATATTGTATTATTCGCTTGGAATGAAGAGGATGATGAAGTTGTTAATATTACTCTGAAAAAAGTTTTAAGTCATTGTTGTGGACTCTTTTATTTTTATTATTGATTCTGATGGTGGAATTTTCGGGGGAATTAATCTCCATTATCTCATACGGATCTGACCATAGTGGTGAGAATTTGTTCTCTCGAACTCTGCTCTTAAGTAGGACTTTATCGCCAGTATTAAATGATTTTTGGACGGAGTTCTTATCGTATTGCAATTTTGATCTTTCTTTGTTTGCCATGGCTATGTCTTTAGCTATTTTGAAGCTATCTGTAGACGCGCTTTTAACTCATTTGCATAATTGTCGTAATTATAGCAAACGGTTGGAGAAGATTTCAAATTGTTGGAATTTCGGCTGGGAATCCGTATAGGAGTTCGCGAGGAGTATAATTAGTACTCGAATGAGGAGTGGTATTGTAGACAAACATGGCATAAGGAATCCATGTATCCCAGTCTTGTGGATCTTTTGCTTTGATCTGTGAGGATACTTTCTGGAATACCATATCGACAAACTATTGTTGTCCTGAAGGCTTCCGCTAATGTCTTAGACTCGGTGTCGACTACGGGAATGGCCTCAGAAAATTTTGAAAGGTCGTCTTGGAACGTAAGCATGTATTTGTTCCCAGAATGAGAAATTGGGAGAGGTCCTACTACATCTAGGTACACTCTTTCGAAAGGTTTGGAGCTAATGCTCGAGATTTTCTTTGGAATTTTAGGGTTTCTGGATACTTTGTTCACCTGACAAAGCTTACATTTCCTTACATATTTGACCACGTCGTCTGACATGCCAGGCTTTTTGATTCTTTTAATTGTACGGGAAACGCCTTGATGGCCTCCCGTCGGTAATGAGTGAAAATCCTTTAATACTTGTTCGATATCTTTATTGTCTGATAAGTATTTAATTGAATCCTGATGCAGTTTTATGTTTATTTGCTTATTAGCGAAGACCTGGGTAAAAATGTTTTTGATAATTATTAGATTTTGTGGGTCTAATATCGGGAAGGAGATATTTATTTGTTTTAACTGATTTGCTTCTGTGTATGAGCAGATCTCAGTTAAAATCTTTTCGAGGTCTGATCTATCTCTTTGGGATCGACAAGGTAAATTAATTTTTGATATGATTACTGTTGAGTCTTTTTTCTTGAAGAAGTTCAGTTCATTTGCTAGAAGTGGAGATTTATCTGAAAGTTTCAGTTTCGAAGCCAACACTCTTTCAAGTTCTGTATCTTGCATTGGCAAGATGAAAAATTTAGGATTCGCATACTTAGTTAGTAGGAGAGGAAAATTTGTCTCAGTTATTATGACTGAGGAATTGTTTGATGACGATGGAGTTTTGTTTGGACTAATTAATGCTTGCATTGGAAGTATCCGAATTGACCTGAGCTCTGGCTTGATTTCTAGTTACCACATTTACGAAGGTGGTTGGTTCTGCAGAATGTTCGGAATTTTCCGGAATTGCTCTACTGAGAGCATCTGCATTTGTGCTGAGCTTACCTGATTTGTGGACTATCTTGTAGTCATATTCCTCAAGACGTATTCTCCATCTCATCAGTCTTGAGGAGTGATCTTTCAGATTCAAGAGCCATACTAATGGTTTATGGTCAGTTATAATTGTAAATTGTCTACCATAAACGTATGGTCTGAATTGCTCAACTGCGAAAACGATAGCTAAGAGCTCTTTTTCTATTGTTGAGTAACGAGTCTCTGCACCATTGAGAACTCGACTCACGTAGGCGATTGGATAATCTCCTTGATCATCAACTTGAGAAAGGACTGCTCCGATAGCGTAGTCACTGGCATCGGAGGTGACAAAAAATTCTTTGCCGAAATCAGGATAAGATAGAATTGGTGCTGAAATTAATTTATTTCGTAATTCACAAAATGCCTCGTCGCAGATTGCGTCGAACTTGAAAGGCGTATCTTTTTTTTCAAAAGATTTGTGAGTGGTTTGGCTATTCTCGAAAAATTTGGGATGAAGCGGCGATAGTAGCCGACGAAACCAAGGAATGCTTTGATATCTTTTTCCTTCTTGGGTCTGGGATTTGACTGAACTGATTTTATTTTTGCAGGGTCTGGTTTGACTCCATTTTCTGTAATTATGTGCCCTAAATACATAATTTCCTTTCTTAGGAAATGGCACTTGTCGGGTTGAAGTTTGAGGTTGGAATCACGAAGGCTGCTAAATACTGCTGTGAGTCTGGAATTGTGGTCTTTGAGATTGTATCCATGGACTACAATATCGTCCATGTATACGAAGCAATAGCCAGATAAGACAATATTCATGGCTCGTTGAAAAGTAGCAGGGGCTCCTTTTAAACCAAATGACATACGATTGTATTCGTAGTGGCCATAGGGTGTGCTAAAGGCAGTTTTCTCCCTGTCCTTCGAGTCCATTTTTATCTAGTGGAATCCACTGGCTAAGTCGAGTGTGGTAAAATATTTCGACTTCCCCAACTGGTCTAATATATCAGTGATATTAGGCAGTGGGTACGCATCGCCAATAGTAATGTCGTTAATACGACGAAAGTCTACCACTACTCGCCACTTTTTGTTTCCATTCTCATCTGGTTTTTTAGGAACCAGGAGAAGTGGAGAATTCCAGGAACTATGTGAAGGTCTGATGATGTCTGACTCAAGCATTTCTTGTATTTGCCGGTTTATCTCAGTTCGGCTTGCTTCGGGAAGTCGATAAGGCTTGGTATAGATGGGCGGTTTGTCTTGGAGTGTTTCGATTTTGTGGGTAATCGCATTTGTATAAGATAGGAAATCCCCTTCTATGAAGAAGAGATCGTTGAATTCCCTACAAATATTGCGAATACTCTCAGATTCTTCTGAATTACAGTGATCCAATTTGATAAGGTTTTGCAGTTTACTTATTCTGCCCTTAATTGGATCTCTGTTAGAGTCTGTGGAGATTACCACAAAGTCGTCCAGGTCTTGGTAAACTGGGTTCACCTCGTAAGGTGCCAGATCAGCGTCCTCCTCATTTGTGTTGCGGATTAGGACTTTTGCCATACCGTTGACTGGTTCGACTATCGAATTTCCAAGAAATAAACCTTGCCTTATTTCCTTCTTGAAACAGACCGATTGATTTTGAATAGAAGCAGTTGGAATTTCAATAATATATTCTGATCGAGCCGGAATTTTAATTTTATTTAATTTATCCGATTCTTTCGGATTTTTAATTGGAAGGAGATATGATTCCAACTTTTGTGGAATTTGGAAGGAGTTATTCGATGATTCCGACTCGATAGAATTTGAAGGAGATAAAACTTTATTGAAGTTCTTTGACTTCTTTTCTGATCTATTTCTGGAATTCACTTTTTGTGAATTTGTTGATGAAGGAGATAGAATTTTATTATATTTAGCCTTTTGTGCGGCTGTAGATGGAGATATACTTTTATGTTGTTGCTTCATATCTTGTGAAGCCTTGGATGGAGATAGAATTTTATTTAATTCAGCCTTTTTTCTGGCTATAGATGGAGATAGATTTTCATTATTTTTGGTCTTCACTTCTGATGGAGTATTGGATAGAGATCGATTGTTATTTCTTTGTAAAGCAGTTGATGGAGAGATGGGATTGTATTAATATTTTTATTGAAGAATGTTATCTCCGTATATAATAAACTTTTAGTTCGAGACCTCTTTTCTGGGTCTTCGCTTTTCAAATAAACGTATGGATAATTGGAATAATATTCTTCATATGGATAAGATGAATCAGATTCATTAACTTCCAGAGAAATGAATTTATTTTTATAGTCGATACTCGCATTGTATCGAGATAAAAAATCATGACCAAGCAGGCCATCGTATGAGAGGATGGAGTTATTTCCAACTATTTGAAATGGGTGTTCTAGGATGGAGTTATTTTGTGCAGATTCCAGAGATAATTTCGCGAAAATGAGTCCTTCTGTAGAAGTTGACTCTGTAAACAAAGTATTTATATTGCAGACAGCATCTCTGTAGCAGATACTGTCTGGTTTCAGTGGATGGAGTTTTATTAAGCTGATCTCTGCTCCTGTATCAATCAAAAAGGTAAGCTTCGGAGCAGAACAGATGTCGACAGGCAAGGAAAGCGTTAGTGAATGTTTATTTATTTGGACGGGGATACGTATTGATTTATTTTTGTCTAGTTTCCTGTCGATATTGCCTCGGGCTTTCGATGAATCTGTGCTGTTGTTTCTATCTGCGAGGGGTTGCCGAAATTGACCCCTCGCTGAATCCAGTTTCCCTGCCTGGATGCCGATGAAGTTCGATTATTCTTCCTATTTGGAGTTGACCTAGCCGAGATATTGGCATTATTATATCTCGGCGGTGAAGTTCGACTTTCTCGGAATACTGGCTGCTGCCAGTTCCTATTTTGAGGCTGTCTGTCAGCCGTGTTTGTTGGTGGAGTATTGCTCACCTTCTGGAAATTGTTTTGATTTCCCTGATTGTTGCCAGAACGATTGTTGTTCGCCGCTCTTGTGCGACATTCTTCGATAGAATGTCCCATCCGATGACAATATCGACATGTAAGCGCTTGTGTTGGAGATGTAAATGTAACCCTATTGAAATCTGTAGGGCGTTGTAATTGCGAGTTTGTTCTTGGAATTGCGTTTAGATCTTGCGTTGAGCGTTGTGTGACTGGACATCTTGACGCAGCATGCCCCAGTCCATTACATTTGAAATAATGCAGATTGAGATTCGTATTCTTTTGAAAGGGTGGGTTTACTTTGTAGTTCGTTTGAAAATTGGATTGTCTTCGTTCCAAACGTGATGCGTGCTCTAGGATATGTGACTTTAGTGAAGCGAAAGATTTATCAGACTGGACTTTTGCCAAAGTCTGTAGTTGTGGATTGGATAATCCGTCCTCTATAGCTCTCACTGCTTGACATTTATTATCTTTTAAAAGAGATTTTAAAAGAATTTTATCACTTGTATATGAGTGCGTTGCCTCATTTAGTTTGGATAGAGGTGTGCTTAGTCTTTGTAGAAAATCTTTTACATCTTCTCCTATTCTTTGCTTGCAATTGAGATTGCAGAGTAGATTTGGGAATTTTTAATTCAAAAGTTTGTTGCAGAATAGATTTCAATTCAGGCATATCATCGCAACTTGAAACAAATTTGTGGAGATCCTTTGGATTTCCACTAAAATTGGGAATAAGTGACCTAGCTTCTGATAGGAAGGAGGTAGATTGGTCTCTAAAGGAGACATTAGTATGATTTTCCCTGAAATTAGTTGTACTATTTGTTACATTTTGGAATCGAGAGTCCAATTGTTCTTGCAACGCAATTACAGTGTCTGTGTATGATGTTTCTACCTCGGCGTAAACATCATTTTTGAAATAATCATGCTCCAAATCATTAGGGCCGGTGTATGAAATTATTTCATTATGCGTGTCCTCAAAATCATCCCAGTATTTTTTCAATGAATTAATTTTTTGTGTCAGATATGTCTGGGTTGTAGTCGATAATGAATTAGAATTGATCGATTGTATAATTCGTGATATAGACTTTTGCCTGTGATCCTGCAATTTGAACCGTATTGCATTTGACTGATCCTTGTCTGTATTGTCTTGGGTGTCAGCTGCAGTTGTTTTCTGCGAAGTCTCGGGGGTGGAATGTAAAAGGGGTTATTTATGCGTTCTGTGTGAATTGATATGGACTTCAACCTATCAGATAGAGTTACCTTGGTAAGATTATACCAGTCCTCTGTCTTGTCATAGCATGACTGTTTGAAATAATCATGAGTTTCATCGAATTCATCATGATCCTGAATCAGGGTTTCAATTTTTTCAAATGAAGCCCATAGTTCTTCCAACTGTTGGAGTTTTCCAGAAGTAAAATCTGAAGTCCTTTTACTTTTATTCGCTCTGTGATAATCGGCCAAAATTTGTCTAATTTCTGTCATTTTTGGGACTTGTGACAAGCAAAGCTCATCGAAAGATTTGTTTTCGTCAGTCATGTTTGTGTTGTTGTTTGGAGGGAGGCGTAAAAATTAGGTAGAAGGGAAAGAACAAAAAATAAAATGTTGACACTCAACAAATGTACACAATGTACATACACAAAAATATATGTAAAGTCAAAGACAAAAACACTCGAGTCGAATTGTAATGAAAATTATCAAAAAAAAATAAAAGTTATATATATAAGTATATGTACTTTTTAAAAGACAATTATTTTTTAATTTTAAATAATGCGTAGAAGAGAAAAAGAAAAGCAAAATGTATTCGAAGAGGAAAAAAAACAATTTACGATCACTCTTCCAACCAATATCTTTCTCCTGGCCGATAAGCTCATAAAGTCCTATCGCAGGGGATCGATTATTGGTTTTGTTCGAAGTCCTCTGACCAGCAATCTCACGAAGTCTTACCGCAGAGGTCGCTTCTAGGAAGAGGGTATACGTATTTAAATTTATAATTGTAATATAATGAAGGTAATTTTTTTTTTTATTTAAAAAAAAAAGATTTTTGTAAAATGTTAAAAAACAGACATTTTGCACTCCACTTTATAGATTAAAACATAATATATATATATTTATGTATATATATTGCACCAAGGGTTTTTCTGGACAAATAAACTTATGATAAAAATAACTTGACACTTATATATATATATGCATCAAAATGAATCTAAATTATGAAGGAAAAAAAAACAACTTTTACGGTACCTTCTACTTTATCCAATATAGTATTTCGGTATAGGCTGTTATTGGTTGCAGGCTGAAATATGTTTTATTAATAGTTGATGTTGATGAAAGTGTAGTCTGAAGTATGCTGTATTGATAGTTGATGATGTTGTTGTAGCGTGGTACGTCGCGCGTCCTGGACGACGATTTCTTGTAGTCGTCCTTCTGTGGATATTCGTCTTATTTGAGGCAGGAATGAAGCCTCCTTTAGTCCCACGTTGAGCGCTCTGGCGCTTAAAATTTTATTATATTTGTTTCCTCTAAGTACCCTTTTTAGGGTATCCGGGCTTTTTTTTTTTTTTTTTTTTGTACACAATTTTTCTTTATTGTATACAAGTATTTATAATTTATTTATTTCTTGTTAAATTATTTTTATTATTGTTTCGATTAATTTGTTATTCCTTTAGATTTTTGTATTATCACTGGTTATTGTATTCCAACAAGGGACACTTTTGATTTTTTTTTCACTTATTGTAGAATTTCGGCACTTATTACGTGTTATCGATTATAACAGTTTCCAAAGGAAACTTGTTGATATTTAATCTTGTTTCATTAAGTTTACTATAACGAACTTTTATTTTTAACAGAAATAAGGCACTGATTCTCGGTAGGTACACCGCTGCCACCAATTTGTTGTGTCGTGCGTGCGTGCCGTGCTCCTGAAGGAGAGCACACCGCCTTTATAATTAAACAAACTCCTTTCTTCTCACTTGATTATTTATTTATTCTTTTCGCAAAATCTTTTTATTACAAATTTCGACCAAGTTTTAATTTCTTATCATTTGTTTTGAGACAAAATTTCAATTTCTTATCACTTGTTTCGAGTCACTGGATGAAATTATTTTTGGTACAAATTATATTTTAATTTTTATTATTCGACCCGAATCACTTGACAAAATTATTTTGGACACTGAATCTTTACTACAAATTTCAATTTCTTTATCTCCGTACAACTCACGGCGGATTTTTTAAAACGACTCCCCGAGGTTTGGGCAAATTGCACCCAGGTACCCGTGATAGCTTCAAAAGCTCTTTTTTTATTTTCATTGTTTTCTCACGACGTTGAAAAAACGTACCTGAGAAAATGCTAAAGTTTTTTTGATGCGAGCTATATGCATCAATGCAAAACCGTAATCCGATATGCACTTGTGTACGTAGGTAAGTATGCAGTGCATATCGTGAGAATGTAATGCCTGCCTGATAACAAAATGCAATTTATACTAAATTGCATTTTGTTATGACATGGAAATGCATTTTTAAATGCATCTTAAATTTTAAACGAAATTTTAAATGAAATGATTTTTCTTTTTCAGGGTCGCTTGTAATGCATCAATATATCGCATAGGGCAATATATTGTTGTATTGACCTTATGGTTGTGATTTAGGGCATTGGTACCTAAGTCACAACAATACCTAGAAATAAATTGATATGACCAAGATCTAATATAAAATCCGAATTCATTTGAGCAGCATAAGTATTTGTTTGTGCCAAGATCAAATTGCATATCTCCTCATCAAAGACGTAAAACAAATCAACTTGCAACCTACTTTGTTTAAAAGTATATCCACTGCTTCCAACTTGTTATTTGTTGGAGTATTGGGATATTCCGCAGCAGTTTCCCATGTTGCGAAATTAGGGGTCAATGGCTCATTCTTATTCCAATTGTTATTTGATTTCAAACGCCCGCCGTTTCAAACAAAATTGACAAGGTTTCGTTATCACTATCGCTATCACCGTGGCCCATAATTTCTACGGTTCCAGCAACATCCTTTGGAAGATTGCTTTCCAAGATATTGAACGCATGTTCGTCAATGTTTTCACAGTCGCTTAGCCCTCCAAAATCATCTGGTGGCAAAATGATGATATCTGTCTCTTCTTCATATTGATCGAAAGTCAAGTGTTTTTCCATACTGTAAGAAAAGATTGCGGGTTAGTCCACGGTTGCGAAAACGCAACATCCAGATAAAACGTTCTAAAAAACACTTTTCGTAGATATTACAGTCATACCCCTGTTTACGTTGTTAAATGGTTCCAGAAAAATTCGAAGTTAACCGAAACGACGTTATACGGGACAATTAAATATCCTGATAGAAAAAATACTGGTAATATACCATAATTAAGAAATATTAGGGTATTTATTAGGGATTTAAAAAATAAAGATTGTGAAAATTAGATTTTAATTCTTTATTAGAATAAAATCAATTTTTTGTTTAATTAAATATAAAAATACAAAATATATAGTATGTACTAGTAGGTATGTACATTCAAACCTTAAAAAAATATTAAATTCATTTGAAGAAACACTTGATTACTATGATTATAGGGGAAATATATAAGAATATAAAATTCAAAAACTAAAATTTCTTTTATTAAATTAATTAAAAGTAATAAAGAAATATTTATTGAGCCTACATTCTCTCTTCAGACGATTCGCATGAATAAATAGAAATAGCAATTGCGGATGACCCACGGCTAGTTGTTGGTTCAACGTTCTTCGGCGCGTTATTAAAATATTGATGCAGTGTAACCTGTACTGAAGGCTTCTTTTTGTTATCGTACAACTCTCTATAAAATCTTACCGCACTATCAATTTCTCTGTTTACTTTGGAGCATCGTTCTAATATTGGATCACACCTTTCAAATATATCTTTAGCTTTCTCAAGAAATGTTAATGCATCCTTAAGTTCCTCCATTTTAAAAATTTTAGCCTCAGCTCCATCCGTATCATCTTCTGTATCCTTCAAATTGTTTTTGTCCAATTCAATTAGTTCTTCATTTGTTAATTCAGTATTATGAGATTTAATTAGCTCCACCATATCATTTTGATCCAAATCGGTAAAACCCAGACGTCTGCCTGCCCAGTGACACAATTTCCTCCTGAGTATCAGCAGTAGTTTCTACATAGCTTCTGAAATCATCAGCGCATTCTGGCCATATATTCTTCCAAGATCCGTGCATGGATTTTAGCCAAACTGCATTCCATGCTTGTTCAATTAATTTGATTGCTTTTAATATATTAAACTCTTTCCAAAACTGTTTGAGATTCATGCCAGTGTCACAGTCAGTGGCATTTAGAGCTTGGGAAAATGAAAACTTATGATAATAATGTTTAAAACTAGCAATTGCACATTGATCCATGGGATGTAATATTGATGTTGAATTCGGGGGCAAAAATACAATTTTAACCATACCTTCAGACAGTTCATCTAAATCTTTTGGATGGCCAGGAGCATTATCTAGTATCAGTAATATTTTATTTGCCTGATTGTTATTGGTACAAAACGTTTTGACTGTAGGACACAAATATTCAACAAACCATTCCTGGAAAATTGATTTAGTAACCCAAGCCTTCTTATTTGCCTTCCAAAATACTGGCAATCTGTTCTTGATACACCCTTTCAGAGCCCTAAGATTTAGGGAGTGATAACCCAGAATTGGTTTAAGCTTAAAATCACCTATGGCATTACTTCCAAGCAGTAAAGTAAGCCTATGTTTTGCAGGCTTATGTCCAGAAATTACCTTTTCATCTTGCGCAATAAAGGACCTGGTTGGCATTTTTTTCCAGAATAGTCCAGTTTCGTCAACATTAAATATTTGTTGGGGACTGTAACCACCTGTTTCGACTATCTCTTTAAATTTGTTCGGATACTCAAATGCAGCTTCTTTGTCAGCACTAGCTGCTACTCCTAACAATTTAACATAGTGAATACCAGATCTTTTTTTCAATCTATCAAACCAACCACGGCTTGAACTGAACGTTTGTCCTTCGCAAGTGTCCCCCATTTGGTTTTTTTTAAAATCATCGTAAATATGAAGAGCCTTTTCTTGAATTAACATTTTAATTAAAGGCATGTTACATTGAGTCTGATCTCCAATCCATAACAAAAGTTTTTCCATTTTTACTATGATAGAGCTTCTAGATACTATCGCTTTTGATTCAATGGGTACTGCATCTATGACATATTTTTTGTATTTGTCTTTATCTTTAATAATGGTTCTTATAGATGTTGGTGGAATACCAAGATGTTTTGCTATATCCACTACTCGTTCACCAGTTTCAACCTGTTTGATGACATTTAGTTTAACCTTTAAAGTTAAATGATTTCTTTTCATTTTCTTCGCACCAGCAACATTATTGTTGGGCATGATATATACTATCAATAAAACATGAAATTGAGTAGTGGTGACTGCTTACATACATATATAAAATATACTTACTTGAATAGTTACAGTAAAATATATATAAATTAAACAAAATATGTCATACTAAATGTGAAAAGAAGGACACAAAACACAACTGTTGTATACCTAAAACGGGTTAAAAACGATAATTATAATTAATAATTATCATTTTTAAAAAATTGGAGAATATTCATAAATATTTCATAAATAGAAATAAGCTAATCATGCTCAAAACATGGTTAGCTTATCTCTCTACAAGGCGAAGAAATTGCCATCAGCAATTTCTTCAAATTCCTTTGCAACAAATAAAAATATTTTCCCACAAAACGACTTGGGAAAAATAAAAGTTTTAAATTTCAACCCAAGTCGTTTCTATAGAAAAATAGCCCCACGATAAATCTTACGTTCAGTAAGATTTGTCGTATATGCGATATGTATGTACATATATACATACATACATATCGGGCGCATGAAAATTTTACGTCGGTGAAGACTGAAACGATCGAGTCTTCACCGAAAAAAGCTCTTATCAGCAAATTGTCGCGAGCTGCATACATTGTGATCGCAACAATGTATGCACGGTAGCAAGACGATGGTTGATATTTATGAAAATATCAAATTTCAATTTCAACCATCGTTCGTCGCGATAATTCTGGGCATGTTTAAACATGCCCAGCGTAAAATAATTTTCTCAGGATAGGAATGCTAATTAAGCATTTTCCTATCCTGAACGAAGAGACTTACGATTGAAAAATCTAAGTCTCGACACGATCGGTTTTTAGATTTGGTTTTTTGAACATCGTCGGGATAGTCACGAGTAAAGATTAAAGTTTGCTTTTCCTAAGTTCTCAAAAAAAAAAGGAAAGTTAAATTAAAAGAAAAAAGGAAAGGAAGGTTTGGATACGGTTCGGTACTAAGTGGTTTATACCCCGGATTTTAGTAACAAGTGTGAACATTGATCCGAAGATATTTTGTCAGCAGAACAAAATATATAATAAAAGTTTCTAGAAAATAATTATTGTGATTGTATATGCATAGTGTGAGGTTGTAAACCATATATAAGTGTGAAATTGTACACCAGATACGGAACTAAAAATAAAGAGAACGTAAAGAAACACAATCGCAAGGTGAATGTTTGTCATTTATCCAGGTAATTAACCCAACGAGTGAAATATATAACACAACTAGCTAAATTATTCTTGCACAAACAATAACTAAAACAAACTTCAGCAATTGGAGACAAATGAAAATTAATGAACAAAAACAAATTTTAAAATTCCACGGGCTGCTTAGCATTAGTATAGAAAAAACGGTTTAAAAAAAACGTTACAGCGAAGCAACAGGACGTTACAGTGGGGTATGGTTATCATAGCGGGCCGACGTTACAGCGAAATAACTTTGCTCGGGGCAACGTTAACCGGGGTATGACGTACTCACTTACTTGTTATTTATAGTAGTACTTTGGAAAGAAATTTAAAAATTTTGCGTAATAGTTGGGAGAAAAACTATATTTTTATATTACTTCTAATGAGTTTTACAAAAGACAAAAAAAAGAGTGTTTGTCAGGCTTCGATGTGGCTACCCCGAATGAAGACATAATGGTACTAAAAAGATATGAAGTTAGCTGAATTTGTTGGAAATATTTACTAGTTGTCAGGAGATGGCATTAGCACTATTATAGTTTCATTATGTTAATAAAAGCGATGTTCGAAAATGGTGTTGCGAAAACGCAATGGCGGACTAAATGGGTTAAGCAAGATCAACAAGTATCTTTCACAATGGAATATCAACTACTTTCAACTAAGCGACTTCTACCAGCCAGGCATTCTTTGCTCCGCTTGTCTCCATTTAGCGACCCAGATACCTTAACAGTTCCTGTTGATGGAAGACTGCAGAATTCAGAGTTACCTTACAGTGCTCAACATCAATATCTCTTAGCGAAAACCAGTCACCTTGAAACATAAGTAGTTCGTGATGCTCACCAGAAAATCTTACATGGAGGAGTTCAGTTAATACTCAGCTATATCAGACAACGGGTTTGGATTCTTAATGCTCGTGACTTAGCCCGAAGACATATATGTACATCACTTCATGGTCCGCTTCCGGAACGGGTCCGGCCTAATAGGGCATTTTCTGCATACCGGAGTTGACTATACGGGTCCGATCCTTGCAAGATGTGGTCCAGGACGTGGGATGATATCCCACAAAGCTTATGTTGCTCTCTTTATTTGCTTGGCAACTAAGGGTTTACTTCCGAATATCGGACATAAAAAGACTAATAACTGGTTTGGCGAGTGTCGTTAAACGATCAGTGAAGTTTTAGTTACTGTTAGGGCGCATCAAGTTTCATTTGTCGGTTCAGATTACCTAAGCACCAGGTAGTCTATTAACGTAAGATAGGAAAAGTCACGTTGATGTAAAAGTACAATCATAAAAATAAAGAAGTGTTCCCATATAATTCGAGAAGTGTCTTTTATTTAATTCAATGGTTTTTGTTGGTTCAATTGCTTCGCTTTGGGACACGACAAAGTTACTGTCAAAAGG
Source organism: Dioctria linearis (assembly GCA_963930735.1). Classification (NCBI taxonomy): domain Eukaryota; kingdom Metazoa; phylum Arthropoda; class Insecta; order Diptera; family Asilidae; genus Dioctria; species Dioctria linearis. The sequence goes on along the minus strand of OZ005740.1, from coordinate 222,537,849 downwards.
TATGCAGTGACAATGCAACTACTTTCATTGGAGCTGCAAATGAGCTGCAGAAGCCATTTTTGCTTTGTCAATAACAGCTACCGCCAGAATTTAGCCATATGTTATCCTCGCAAGGAACGGAATGACTGTTCATTCTCCCACATGCTCCCAATTTCGGAGGTTTATGGGAAGCAGGAGTTAAGGCAATCAAACACCACATAAAAAGAGTTATAGGTAGTTCAACACTGACTTTCGGGCAACTATACACACTTCTAATGCAGATAGAAGCATGCGTATACTCTCGCCCTTTATATCCTCTCAGCCCAGGAGCAGATGACTTTCAAGTGTTAAATCTAGGCCATTTTTTAACTGGCAGTGCCCTGCTGACAATCCCAGAGCCTAAGTTTGAACACATACATATCAACCGCCTGGCAAGATGGAAACTTGTCCAACAGATGCACCACCATTTTTTAAATGGATGGTCAACAGACTATCTCAACAACTTTGTAACGAAGTCACAAATTTGAAACCGAATTAAATTATTTTTGCCCGCCACTGGGTTATTTAATTAAAGCTTGAACTTAAGTTCAAGTAACCACGCCACTGGGGCATGCCAACAAGCTGCCATAGTCACAGGCTGCATGATCAGCACGCCAGCACATGTACTAGTCAAGTACAAGAAAAGCTTTTCAAAAGAGCTTGCAAGCTCTTTTATACTTACGCCAGTAGAACCATCAGGCACTCAGCCACTGAGAAGCTCTGACCCCCGGCTATATAAAGCGCGCCATTCGCCCACAGAAATCAGTCTGGTCAGCGAGCTCGACGAGTTAGGTGATCAGACATTTTACTGGGTGACTAGTGGAGCGCGAAATTCCCACACTAGTAAACCCTTGCACGCCGTGTGAATAATCCCCGTGCATTTTCTTAATATCCGTCCTCATCCGTTGTGTTAAGGTTAGTGTGAACCATCCCGCCTTAACATTTCCTTGGTACGTCGTGTGATTTTTCCCCGTACCATCCGTCCTCATCCGTTGTGTTAAGGTTAGCGTGAACCATCCCGCCTTAACATTTCCTTGGTACCTCGTGTGATTTTTCCCCGTACCATCTGTCCTCATCAAATATTCTCTTGATACGTCACCGTCTCCCTCTCAGGTTATTATATTGTTGAATTCAGAAGTATTAGCATAGTGGTAAGCCGTGTGAAGTTCCCCTTACCACTACCGAGTTTTCAGTATAGGATACATAGATCTAGGATATATATTGAATTTGTAAGAAGTAATCTCTTTAATATAAAGTTCAGAATTATTAGCATAGTGGTAAGCCGTGTGAAGTTCCCTAGTGCCTAGTATAGGTGATAAATAGAACTAGATTAAGTTAGCTGTGTAACTGGTAGGCTATTTTTTTCTAAATAAAGAAATATTTTATTTATATTGTAACTGAAGGAGTTTCATTTTTAAGAAACCCTGGTCCGACGAGCTATCCACAGCCATCCCACCGAAACTCCGTTACAACTTTCAGGAGCGACCCAAGTGGCTGAAAAAACAAGGCAATGTGAAACCCGGTCTTCTCGTCCTCATTCGTGAAAATAATCTGCCTCTTCTACATGGGCTTTAGGACGCATTCTTAGTGTTTATCCCGGCTCAGATGAATTTGTTCACGTTGCAACAATTAAGACATGTAATCAAGTACTGAAACGTTCCATTACTAAACAGTGGGCACTTCCAATTTCAGAGAATGAATATCTATTCGATACTGAGGATTCGTCACGTGGGCCAATCGAGACCGGCCAAATCTCTTATACAAACAGTCGAAGCTCTCATATCCATCTTGAACGTAATACAGAGCAGCCATGCGAAGATATTCAGCAGACTCATGTGAGTCAATATCAACCCCCAAGCGCAAGTAGCTCTAGAAGGCTTTCCGCAGAGTTTCATAAAAAAAAAATAAGACCATTTCGAGCGGTAATGTAAAGTACATATAATAAAATTAGTTAGAACATATATACATATATATCGTAGGCACTTGATGTAACTCAGCACTTCACGAAAAGTCTAGGCCTCATGAAATTTAGGGAGATATAGTGTAACAGTTTGCGCTTAATGAGTTTTTACATGAAGTGTATATAATTTTTAGCGGGTCGGGAATCACAACATCTTCTCTCGAATGACAACAGCTCCGATAACTCTAGCTCGACCGCTAAATAGGGAAGACAGTCTGCCCAACCAGCAGACCTCATCGAACAAGCATAACACTGTCCGTTGATATTATTCAATGACTCGATCTAAACAAGCCATCTGACAGTCAAATGAGTTTTAATCTCTTAGCAGAGGAAGAGAACTTAATTGATTTCTCTGCAGATTTTCAAGCTCCGGTTTCCACCGGTAGGAAGCCAAAGACACTTTTAATAAACACTTCGTTGGAAGAGTCCCAAAGTGTCGACATTCCATTACAACCGATTATAATTACTTCAGGCAATGTTACTGAGCAGGATGTTCGGTCTCCCGCTTACTCAATATTAAGACGGCCCCCAAAGCTCTGCGATGACGAGTGGGCGTGAGCCGTTCTTATATCGGTTGACGCCGTATCATACGCATCTACAAAACTATACCAAGGTGCGAAATCGCAATTTCTCTTCAGTGGCTGAACTTATGGGAATTATGATTCCAGATCTGGACCTATGTAGAAGAAAAAAACGGTCAACTGTTCGGTGGCGTGAATCAAGGCTGATAGAAAGAAACTGACCCACATTTCAATGTCGATGCCAGATGACATTCGGCCATATTTCGAAGTAAAGCTTCTCGGGCGAACTCAGACTGGGTTGCTTGATAATGGTGCCACTGTCACCATCCTATGCCAGGGAGGTCTAGAGAAGCTAGCAGAAGCAGATGTCGAATAGAGGAGGTATCGCACTCAAGTAGAGGTGGCTAATGAAGCCATGACGAATGTGTGCTTTTACGTCGTTCCTGGCGTCACTCAGGCATTGTGTCTGGGAGTAGACTTCTGGCGTCTACTTAGGTTGGCTCCAGATGTGCTAAGTGCAATTGCGGAGGTGAAACCAAGTTCGCTAGCTCCCTCTGACACTGACCGCCATGTTCGTTCTAGTCAGGAAAATCAACGTCTTGACGCCAATAAACAGCTTTCTACTTTCTTCGCCTCATTAGGCTTAGGAAAAACATCTTTGGTCACTCTCAAGATTCAAACGATCAATGCTACTCCGATAAAACAAAGATTTTATCCTATTTCACCCCCAGTGCAGAGTTTGATAGATGACGAATTAGAGCGAATGCTATCACTGGGTATGATAGAGAAGAGCTAGAATTCTTGGAGCTCTCCAGTTGTTCTAGTGAGGAAGCCTGGGAAGGTTCGGCTTTGTTTTGACGCCAGAAAAGTCAAATCCGTTACTAAGGACGCCTATCCACTGCCGCAGTTAGACGCACTTCTGAGTCAACTTCCTCCAGCAAATTACATAACAAGCCTGGATCTGAAAGACGCTTTCTGGCACATCGCACTAGACACTGATCCCAGAGAGAAGACCGCTTTTACAGTACCTGGTCATCCTCCCTATCAGTACTCGGTGATGCCATTCGGCCTATGGAACGCTCCACAAACTATGTGCCACCTTATGGACAAAGTCATCCCGTCCGTGAGAGCCTCCTTGTCTCTTTGGACAACTTGCTAATTTTGTCACAAGATTTTGACTCCCATCTCACTCTAATATCTCGTGTAGCGAATTGTTTGAGGAAAGCTGCCCTCACTATCAATGTAGAGAAGAGTAAGTTCTGTATTAGTTACAGAGACTAAATGCTTGGGTTTCATTATTGGGAAAGGAGGAATAAGAACTGACCCAGATAAGCCATAGTTGACTGCCCGCCTCCTAAAAGTGTTCGACAAGCCCGACACCTACTAGGTATGTCGGGATGGTATCATCGGTTCATTCCGAACTATGTTGATCTAACTGTGTCCATAACAGACACTCTGAACAATCACAGTCAGTTTCAATGGACACCTGAAGCCCAGACGTCTCTGGAACAGTTGAAACAGCAACTTACTTCTGCTCCATTGTTAGTGAGTCCAGATTTCACCTAGCCGGTTTGTTATCCAGTGTGATGTGAGCCAACAATGTATTGGGGTAGCGCTGTTACAACTAGATGACGATGGCCACGAGAAGCCGATAGCCTTCGTCTCGAAAAAATTGAATTCAGCACAAAGAAACTATACAGTCACAGAGCAGGAATGCTTAGCAGCTATCATTGAAATTATTCCGTTTAATTCCGTGATCATGCGAGCTTGAAATGACTGATGTCTCAAAAGGACCTTAGCGGTAGACTTGCTCGGTGAAGTCTGAAGCTTCAAAGTTTCAATTTCACCATTACAACATAGAAAAGGGAGCCTGAACGTCGTCCCTGATGCTTTGTCACGGATTCACTGTGACAGTTTGACACCATCTGAATATCCTGGTCCGGAAGTTGACCTTAGTTCTCCATATTTCAACTCGTTGGAATATAAAGAGCTGAGGTAGAAAGTTAAATTAGCTTCTAATAAGTTACCAGATCTGTGTCAGGGATGATTTCGTTTATATTCGGACAGTTCCGTGAACATGTTATGGTCGCAGTGTGGTGCATGATGCAGTATGCAATTCTTGTGCCACTGACAGCTAGCACCATTGCTCACATTGCGCCGCACTGCGATTGTCCCGCCAGTTGTACCATGCTGTGTAAGTAATACCTGATGGGCAAACGAAATCTGGGAAAGAAAAAAATTAAGAAGATTATTTTTCCGCCTTATCATATTGCACAGAACGGTAGTTACTACCCCGACCCCAAGACCAACAACACTTAAGAAAATTTTACCCCATCGGAAAGCTCCCCATTCACATTCTAAATCAAAAAACCCCATGTAAATCCATCCACGTTTACTACCCTAAAACTCTTGCGTCACGAACGGCACTCTCAGGCGCTCAGGCGCTTATGAACTCAGACACAAAATTTTTTAGTCAGAGGTTATACCACCGACGAGGCGGGTATAGCGGTACGTCTCCAGTTATTAGCAACTGTAGTTGCAGTCAAGAGGAGTTACCATCAGCTCAGGAGTAATGATAGTCATCTACAAAGAAGAAGAAAATAAGGAAAATTCAGGTTTTTAGTAGCAAATAAGAACACATGTTTTCAGCGAACGGTCAAGAAAAGGCTGCCAATAAAATTGACAGAGTATTCTTTGTCAAACGGGACAGGAGCATACAGAAAGGTGTCAGGATTTTACGTGAGCACCTGCCAAGTATGGCTTAATCTCACGGCATTCTTCATGCACGGATTGTAAAGATCAATCAGATTCCTCGTGTCGAAACAACGAGTACCAGTATGCCAAGATTGCATGACATGACATCAACTTACTGGTAGAAGCGAGACCTATCCCATCTCTGCCGATATGGGGTCACGGCACCCTATACCACAGCCACTACGATGCTCCCATAAAGGGGCCACATCCCAAGTTGAGGTGGATAAAACCTTGTTATCTAGGGCTCCTCTAACCCCGTAGTACCAAGTTAGCCAATGTCGGGCCGCCCATTTGGCGGTTTCGTAAGGCATGAATACTCCCAGTTTCAATCTTTCATGCTAGATATCTTTTTTAAACGGTACTGGAAACTCCGTTCGGGCCTAGATCTTATTAGCAGTGTCCAAAAGAATTGTACTTGGCCTATACAGGTAATACAATCTTTTGGACGCTGGCAGAGGGGACCACGTAAGGTTAAGATATGCCCAATTCAATCTGGTTCGGCTTAGTGATTCACCATTTGGATCATATAGCTGACCATGCATACTAACCATATAAGCACTACTAACATACATACCTGATTTCCGTTATTCATCAACTTATTCATCATCTCACTCCTCGCACCACTATGTCTGAGATTTTATTATTCTGACTTACATGAGTACATAACTTCAATTGCATCGTGGGCCATCTGCCTAGCATCTACAGGGTGGGCCAAAAGTCACCATGGGGTTTAAAAATTTAATAACTTTTTCGTTTATATTTTTTTTTTATTTTTTTTTTTTAGATTATATAAATAACATCTGGAGAATAAATAATGGAGAGATTCACAACTGAACAAAGAGCCAGAATAATAGAATTTTATTACTTAAATCAGCGATCAATTATTTTAACGCAAAGAGCATATCGTCGCCATTTTAACGTCAGAATTTCGCCCTCTGAAGCCACGATTCGTTGCTTAGTTGATCGTCACCACCAACATGGCACCGTAAGTGATTTGCCTCGAACCGGTAGACCGCGTATAATTCACACTGCGGAAAATATTGAACGTGTAGAGCAAAGTGTTAACGAAACACCAGAAACATCTACCAGAAGGCGTTCTGCTCAGCTCAGATTTACTGTTATTCCCATATAAGGTGCAATTGGTGCAAGAATTGAAACCCGCAGATCATCGGCAACGTCTAAATTTTGCAGTTAAATTTCAACAGTTGGCCAGAAATGAAATCAACTTTATTGAAAATCTGATTATGAGTGATGAAGCTCATTTTCATCTGAATGGCTTTGTTAATAAGCAGAACTGTAGGTTCTGGGGTTCTGAAAATCCAAGAGCCATTCATCAACGCCAATTGCACCCCATTAGGTGTACAAAAAACAAACCTGACGACTTTGCTATAGAAATTAAAAAAAAAATTGTTGCGAGTGGAGGCAGATATTAATATCCGATTTTTCTAGTTCAATTCTGTAGCAAAATCATAAGTTTTGCTTGTACGCAATAGTTGCGGCGATTTAACTCATGCTCTCTCAACTCAAGTTCCGACATTCGCTACACACGCTTATGCAAATCAAACAACTGGGCTATGCACAAGTCGCAAGATTTGCGTGAGCGTGTGTAGCGTATCTCATCTATCAACATCAATTTTCCTATTCATAGTTTTGCATCATATCAAAAACACTATACGCTTCTAATTTCAAATGACGCGCTACCATTTGGCAACGGAGATACCTAACAGTAGTCCATGACGTTCTACATTTCGCGCGTCTTTTGAGGGAAGAACGCCAGACCTAATTGGTTCGCGTGATCACAGCGCGGCCTTTTGGTCGCGGGGAAGTCGTGTGTACAGCTCCATTATATGTACATACTCTCATGACACGCAGTTAAAGCGAGCGCGGATTAAGTCGGCTCGTGTGGCATTGGTCTGAAATGCATATATATCTGTGATATCTAGATTGAAGAATGTCCCGGATTAACCCAAGTGTGCAAAGCAAAGTTAACCTAATGACAAGTTAAGAAGCTTTAGAGCAAAATTGGATAATGTCTGGTGTTTTTTAGAATGAAACAAGTAATTTCATATACTTTCGTCTTTTGCATTAATGGGGGAAAAGAACTTGGCTATGCACTATTGAAGTGCAACTGAGACGAGTTAAAAACAAAAATCGAGAGAACGTAGGATTACCCGAACGACAAAATTTTATTAAATCCCTCAAAATCCTTTCAAGCTATTCATAATAATGCACATCAGGGGCCGGATTCACTAACTCGGAGAGTTGTGGAGTTGTGGAGATGAGAGTTCTTTTGCCACTTAACTTTCCACTCGGAATTCTGTAACTCGTGGAATTTGTATTCAGATTTACCAAACTCTCTATTCAACTCGGCAAAACTCTCGGCTGTGTTAGGTGTGGAGAAGTAAGAAAAATATTTCTCAACTGACAGTATTGGCTGCTTTTATTGTCCTTTGTGAAGGTACCAATGTACCTAGGATTTTCAAATTGATTTATGGATTTACTGCATATCCTGGCTATGTTTACAAAAACAAATTATGGAAATCCTTGCAATACTTACAGAGAAATAAGGATTTTTGTGTCTCAAGGTACCCGATAAAAATTGTAATTCACGCGAATTTGGTCAATTTGGTCGTCTTCCAGTACAGAAGAGATGCTATAAAATTTTTAAATATGCACGTTAAAGCTTGTATGTAGGATGAAATCGCATCTACATTTTGCCCTCTAATTAGATATGTAATTAGTTTTTAACTCCGGTACATAGTTTTGGAGATAACTGCAAAAGAAGGGAATCAGTCCTTCTTAAGATGAAAAAATGGCCGTTTTCGGGTAAAAAAACTCACCTCATCATTATGAAGAACTGGTAAGTCGTGGAAATTCACTTTCTATGAGAAAAATGTTCGCAACAGAGTACTAATGGATGTGAAACAAAGAACGGAAGAAATGTATGCAAAATATAGGAACTGGGGTGTATATGACCCACGTGCAAAAAATCCGTCTTTCGGCGGTAAAAAGACAGTTATGAAGTTAAAATGATCAGAAAAAAAACTACGCCACTCGATTACCCGTTTCTCCCTCTTTAATTTGATACCAAACATGACGTATTTTGGACAACCCCCATCTCCAAAAGCCCCTCCCTAAGAAATTATTCACCTATATTTTTGTACTCTAGACCCTAAATCCGTAGAAAAAAACCGCAATGTTCTACGACCCTCCCACAAAGAGTTATCCATCTTTCAATATTTCGATACTTCTCACGTTTTCTTTAACTCCTCAAATATGTTAGAGAATCTCGAATGGAGAGTTAGGGAGTTTTAACCGGGGAAAACGAAAATTCTCATCTCCCAAACTCTCCGAGTTAGTGAATCGCCCACATGCTGAAAAGAGATGTAAAATTCCTCTCAAATGAAATTCTCATTTTTCCCGAAAATATCAATCCAGCATGAGTTCTCCCACTTAATCTCTTCAAAGCAAAACGAAAGTAAACAGAAACATCAAATATCATAGGATTACAGCAACAACATGTATCCAAACATTATCAATATTTCATGAAAATCGGTTTTCACAAAAGCGCGGGAGCATTTTATGGGAGTAAAACGTGAAAACTCCGCCCCTTCTCATTTATTTCCGGAAATGAAACATTGGCCATTCTGTTTCGTTGCATGCAACTTGCGCTTTCACATTTTTTATCTTTATTATTTTTTTTTCTTTTCTTGCCGTGTGCATTTTAAATGTAAAACACTCAGAAATCTCGCCAGCTTCCTAACTTATCATTAGGGAACTTTGGTGCAAAGTACACAGATTATAGAAACAAAGCCAAAGCTCAATAAAAAGGAAGAACCATGATTACTGTAATTGCAACTCAATGCGTTGCAAATGTTTAGGGAACTTTGTTATGTTACATGTATCTCATATATTTAATTCAACTTAATTATTTTAGTCTTGTTCGGCAACACCTATATTCATTGTATCTTTAATACAACTAAAATCTTTATCTATATGCTATCGTATAATCTTAACATTTATTTTGTATTCATTTTAATTAAGACTCGTTAAATGTAAATCTTTATCGTAATACCCAACGTCCTAGGACGGGGTTGAAAATAAACAACGTTTCTATTCTATTCTATTCTATAATGCGTTTCTGAAAATAGAAAAATTGTTTGCAAAAAATATAATGTATGTACATGCATTTGTGCGTGGAATAATAGTGGAAATGAGAAGTAATCTTTAAACAAGTAACAAATACCCTTTCTGTTCCTTAAATAGTTGCTTCTGCGAAGTACTGATTGGATTTATTATTGCTGAAATACTGGGGCACGTGTAATATATTCTATGACCAAAATTTCACATATAATTCTCACTAATCACTACTACGATAGGCTTTAGTCGGAATACTCAAATGCGAAAAAAACTAAGCAGGGTACTCTATTTAAAAATTAGGACACCACTCAATTTGTCATGCAATTACAAATGAATGGGAAATTAACTTGAGCTACAGCACGATAAAATACACCATTTTAACTTTATATAATGAGTAATTCACACCGTTACCTCCTAATACTTGTCGTTGTCTAGAAACAAACCGTTAACCGACTGACTTGAGGCCTGAAACACAATTGGAGCTTTTCAGCCAGCTTAAGATTTGTTGATCAATGTAGAAGAACACAATTGGAGCTTTAACTTTTTTGCCAGCTTCAAGCTGGTTTGAGATTTGATCAAATTGCAAATTTCAAACCCAATGGCTGCCAACTTGAGGCAATTTTTAATATTGCCAACTGTGCGAATGTCGAATATTAGATGAGAATGGCTTCTGTTGACATATTTAAGAAGTAAACAGCTTCCAAAAATGTTAAAATGGAAGAAAACTTATAGAGTTAGTAAAAGATAAGCAGTTTCTGTGGGACTTAAAACAAAACTCGGTATTATTTTTACATATAATTGGTACATCTCAAAACTATTCAAAAAAGTATACATTTATCGTAATTTTGGAAAATCGGAAGCATTAACTGTCGTTCCGTAATAAATATTCTCAACATAAACAAGTTAAAGTTGCAAATGTTAAAAACGCCAGTTGTGTTCAATTTGGATTTTTCAGTCAGCTTTAGCAGAATTTGACCGCTCAGCTCAACCTCAACCTGCAAGCACAAACAGAAACAACCAACCAAACCTGGCTAAAACCTTTGAGGAGAGACATCGACATCAATTGTGCTTTAGCCTTATGAAAGCGTGCTATTTCGTGCAGAGTGGAGCTTTTGTTGGCAAGTTAATGATTGTACGAAATTTTGAATGAACGAAATGCAATACTGGTTTTTGTTTTTGCTGCCATGAACGTGACACCTGGGACCTTAGAATATATACCAAACAGGATGGTTGAATCGTGTATAATTCGTGTACATAAGCGTAATTTGTCAAGAGCAGCAGGCTATACATAGGAGTAAGTGAGATGCTGGAATGAGAATTTGTCAAGGCTGCGTGCATGATTGTCAAATGTGATTTTGTTTTGTGTACAGGTTTATGCAATCTAATGTCGATTTCCATTGATATTTTAAGAAAAGTGCACGTCAATCAGTAAAAAACGAGTTCAATCGTAACCCCCGCAAGATACAAGCCATGAACAAACTCGAAAAAAGAGAGCAGCGGGCCGGTCAGCAGGCGACATCCATAGTCTTCTTGCCTTGTCTTACTGAAGGAGTTTTTCATATAAAAGTTGCTTGTATTTTGTTCAAACGCTATAATTTCCGTAAATTTGTTCTACATGCTATATTTTTTTATAAGTATTAGAAAGAAAACATATTTGGCTGCAATTTGTTTTAACTTCATTTTGCTGTGGGAGCGACAGTTTTGGCCTTTAGGACCTGTTTAAGATGAAATTTTAGTTTTTCCTCCATTACGAGTATACAAAAAGCAGTGAGAGTGAGCTCTTACTGCATGCTGTACCCGGCACGTTAAGGCCTTTTAAAGTGTCGGTGCCTTCGGCGACTTCATGGCTTGTATTATCTTCCGGGGGTTACGGTTCAATGGAACAACGTTTGACGCGATGAGAATGCAATAGTAAATAGTTGCTCATATCCGTGTAATTTGTCAGATTGAAATTTTATGGAAAAAATAACATCACGAATAACGTAAAAATTATGAAAATTTTAATTTAAAAGATTTTGGTGTGATTGCGGATGAATTTGGTAGAGTAATAGTTGGAGATTGATATGTAATGGCTGATTTACATTACTCGAACATTGCTAGAAAACAGAGTAAGTAGTTTCTCCTTATCTGAAAATACTTTAGAACGATAAGGACAAAAGATAATCCAGCAAAATTTTACTGAGTTAAATGTCAAATTCCCCTACGAAGGGGAAATTTTTACTGCAATAATTAGCCATAAAAAGTTCTAGCCAGAAGTATATTTTATGGCAGTAAATTTTGCTATTATGGCAGCAAACTCATACATATAACTACAAGCGTGTACGAATATAATTGTTTATACGCACACAAAATAAAAATATTTGAGGAAAGTCACAGCACATCAGCTGGAATGTGTAATCTACTTTTTGATGTGTGCAATACTGTAATCGACATGGATTCGTAGTTGATTTCATCCTTGGCCATTTTTGTAATAAACCTGCTGTAACGAATTTCGGAAGTGGTCCTCTTGGCAGAATATTTGGAGCAACCATTAGCCAAATCAGCAAATGCTAAAAAAAGCTGTTTCCTACAAAAGCCAATATTTCATAACAAAATCCCAGTGAATATTGACTCCTAAATACTTACATTTATAGCATTTTCGATATGTTTTTTTTCTATTTCAGCAGCGTCAAGTCTCTGATTTTGAACGCCTGAACAGAACTATTTTTGACGTCTGATTATTTTTTGCAATTGACAATTTGATGAAATGTCACACGCGACACTTCGCTATAAAAGACTGGGAAATAATGTTTTGACAGTCGATCACCTCTTCCTTTTTTTCTAATAGTGCAAAGTAATAAGACCCTCTCACTCACTTTGTCAGTAAAATCGCATGTTCGAGTAATGTAAATCAGCCATAATGCTCAATGACATTCAGTGTTGACATTTTTCTTGTCGATGTGTGCGTCTTTCGGTGTAAAGGCACTTTCACATCAAAACCGAAAAATTCAATTTATTCCACTTTAAAACAAGATATTTTTGCTCCAATGATTTAAAAAATCATGGGAAATAGGATAAACTAATAATTTTACTAATAAAACAGTATATTTATCTCAGATTTTTAAGAAACCACGATTTTTATCTTTTTTCGGCCGAAAAACGAAATTTCGGTTGCATCTGTCAATTTCTTTTCGGTTTCCACATGTGGAATGTTTCGGTACGAAAATTTTTTTCGGTCGTACTAAACCTCACTTTTGTGTTTACATTGAAAATTATATTGTTTTATTTTTTTATAATATGGATAGGAATTTCGAAGTAAAATTAAAATACGGTTTTTGTATAAGCTCTCATCATATAAGTTTTATGATAATTAAATGTTACTTTTATTTAACCGAATAAACAGTTTTCGGTTTTTGATGTGAAAGCAAAAGCGAATTTTCGGTGTAGAACTTATCTGTTTTCGGTTTCGATGTGAAGTGCCTTAACACCGCCGATTTTTCCCGTGTAGCACCCGACTCATTTGACGTACATTTTTTCTAGCAGTGCAGGTCATTGGAACAATTTCGGTGTAACATTGCAAGAAAAGTTACACACTTCTGCTAGAAATCATGATCGATGGAAATCGGTATAAAATTCTTTTGCGAAATTCAACAAAAGTACGGAATCAGTTTTTTTTCAAAACTATTTAAGGCACTTTCACATCAAAACCGAAAAATGTAAACCGAAAAACTCAATTTATTCACTTTAACACAAGTTTTTTGCTCCAATGATTAATAAAATCATGGGAAATAGGATAAACTAATGATTGTACTAATAAAATAGATTATTTATCCGAGATTTTTAAGAAAAACACAACTTTTATCTTTTTTCGGCCGAAAAACGAAATTTCGGTTGCTTATGTCAATTTCTTTTCGGTTTTCACATGTGGAACGTTTCGGGACGAAAAAATTTTTCGATCGTACTAAACCTCACTTTTGTGTTTGCATTGAAAATTATATTATTTTATTTTATTATTTATTATATTATTATAATATGGATAGGGAGTTCGAAGTAAAATTAAAATAATTTTTTTGTATGAGCTCTCATCATACAACTTTTATGATAATTAAATGTTACTTCTATTTAACCGAACAAAAGTTTTCGGTTTTTGATGTGAAAGTAAAAGCGAATTTTCGGTGTAGAGCTTATCGGTTTTCGGTTTCGATGTGAAAGGCCTTTTAATTTGGAAGTATATTTTGTGTAAAGTTTTATAGTGACACTAGTGCCTGTTAAAGCCTTCATACAATTAAAAAAACATAAATGAAGTGTTCGGTCAGTGCTTACAAATATAAATTGGATTATAAACTAGGGAATCCTGTTTGAGGCAACTGCACTACCTAAATTATGCTTAGAATAGGGATGGCATGTAAATACATGTAAAAATGGACTACCAACACAACCAGAAATTCATTACGCTTAAGTATAGTTCACACAAGCTAAGTTACTGTCCCAAGTAGCCTCGTTTTTAGTCCCTCACCTCCTCTTGACATACCAATCAGTTTACTTGCGCCAGTACGAAAACGAGTTCCACTCACTTTAACTTTTTAGCTAAGTGGAACCTGAGAAATAGTCAAATTAAGTGTATTTTCTGCAATTGGTACACGTTTTGATGTGTGTAGTCATTTATAATATTGTTACGTGCAATAGAAAGAGAGAACTGGTGACATCTACTGGCAATGGAAAGTAAACGACTTCAGGTTCGGAGAATCGATTATGGAATCGACAGGAAGGTTCAGGAATAAGAATTAATAGAACAGTCAAGAAGCTTTTGGAATAGAATAATCCGGAGAGTTTCTAGGGTATAAATATAACAGTTGTCATCGCCAGAAAAAAAGTCTTGTCTTAGACATTGCAGTGTTAACAAGTGAAAGTAATTAATACCCTAGACACACAGCACGAACTAATGAATCATTTGTACTAACTATTCATTAAAATGCTGTGTGTCAAATAGTATATGTCATTATAGCTCGAAAATCAGATGATAATGAAGTGCATTAATGAAATGTTTTCCTTCTTCATTATAGCTATAATGAGGAAAAATGTGCTAGATTTGACATATAATGTAAATCTGGAGCTCCGCTGTGCATCTGCCGATTTGAAAAATAAGAAGAAGAAATGCAAAGAAATGCAAAATACAAATTATATTATTAATATTTTTTTTAATATAATGTTTTTCTCATTTGTTAATTGTTAAATTCGAAAATAAAATAAATGAAAACAAAGTTTATCGCGTTAATTCGATTCATATTGCTTCTTTAAGGTGATAAGTTTATCAAAACCAGTTTGACACCTCAACTTAATTAAAGAAATGGCTGTGCGTCCGCAGTTTATAATGAATCATTATAGACTAATGAGTCGTTAGTTATTTCTTCATTAAGAGTGCTGTGTGTCTAAGGCATAAGAAGCGAAAGTGTGTAATTAGATTGCGATATTTGAAAGTACAGTGTTAGCGATAATTAAAGTTGAGTTGATTAAATGAATGTTTTGTGAATTTTATATGATTAAAGCGAAATAAAGAGCTTGTATATTAATTATTTAATATTGTGTTTTAATTAACGAACCAAAGGCCACGCTCGCAACAATATCATCTGGCGTGGAACTTGTGAAATGTGAAATATTTATCTTTGAGAGAAAATGATTTCAAGCGAAAAGTTACATATTGAAAAGGTCATTCATTGTGCAGAAATGTAATTAAGGGCAATTATGGAGGAAAAATTCTAAGAAAAAAGAAAGTGCAAGTACGTTCCTGGCATATTGATTGCTGAGGAATAATATTTTTGCTTACGTAATTATTTTTTAAATTTACGAAATTTCTTACTGAAAAAATGAAATGACATTTTACAAGTTCCACACCAGCTGATATTATTAATATGGCGCTCAGACTGCGCCGAAATTACGTAATTTTGAATTATTTTCTGAAATCACATAATTTCCCATACATTGGCGTAATTTCAAAATCACGTAATTTCGACATAATTTGGATGAAATCACATGCAAAATCATGTGATAATTAAGCGACATTCAGCCATGTAGTTTTCCCTTTTTCTATTAATCACCATTTATGATTAATTTAAGAAGTTGTGTAATACTTTTTTTCTTGCAATTGCATTTAGTAAAATAGAACTCTGGCGATTCTATAATAATCCCTTTTCTTACAAAGAAATATTATTTTAATGTTTTTTTTTTTCAATGTCTATTTAATGGAGTAATATTTATATTTTTGTTTTTCCTAAATAAAAAGTAATTTTGACTGCCTCACTTCACTGGAATTTGACATTTGGTACTTTATATTTGATATAAATGACAGTTGAAATCATCTCAGCAACAGTGTGAACACCCTCGCATGATTTCAAAATTACATAATTTCGACGTAGTCTGAACATGGTATAACCCGGGGATTACACGAGTCAGTAGAACTGACTCTGACAGCGATTGACACTTACACAGGCTCGTGTAAACCCCTACTGACTACTCTTTTTTACTGACCAGTCTGTACTGACAAGATTTCTGACGAGTCAGTACGGACTAGTCAATAAACTGTCAAACGTACAATTAAGGTGGCGGAAATTGAAAATGAAAATGAAAGTGAAAACTGAAAAGTATACACTTTATTGTTTATTTTGTAGAGAATAAAGACGGATTAATGAAGAAATTGTTTGATATGCATATAGAAGAGGAATGTCTGCACCGCTTGACGACATTTTACTATGAACAGACTGGTCAATTGATAGAACGCAAATCGTTTTTTTCAGTAAATTTGACACGCGAAATCAGGACTGTCCGTCAGCTCTATTCACTCGTGCAATCGTTGCGTAAAGACTACTTAAATCAAAAAATGTACCAGTTGCAGAAAATGTATTCAATTTGATTATTTCCCAAGTTCCACTTCGCTAAAAAGTTGAAGTGAGTAGAACTCGTTTTCGTACTGGCGCCACTGACATATATAAAATGGACTGCTGATACTACTGAAATTCCTTACATTATTTGACATTTTTATGGGATCACTTTTCTATAGTTGTCCCTCTTTGGTTTAACTACTTTATTCCGCTGAACTGCAAATAATAAGTACTGCACAAAATACACCATAGTCCAGTTTCAGTTCAGTGGTTTTCCAAATGAATATATAGGAAAGAAATAGATGGCAATACAATATTTGTAATTCT
Source organism: Dioctria linearis (assembly GCA_963930735.1). Classification (NCBI taxonomy): domain Eukaryota; kingdom Metazoa; phylum Arthropoda; class Insecta; order Diptera; family Asilidae; genus Dioctria; species Dioctria linearis. The sequence goes on along the minus strand of OZ005740.1, from coordinate 222,521,275 downwards.
TTCTCTGTCCCCCATAGCTACTTTTAGGGGCAGGTAGATAACAAATGCTTAATTTTATTTCTTTAAAAATCAAGTTTAAAAAATATTTGATGTTGTAGGAGATAAGCTTCCAAGAAGAGAAATAATTTCGAGTGCTTCTATAATTTGTTGAACTTTTAATATGAATATTAAAGCAAAAGTAAAACTTGAAATTAAGATAATTGTCACACCCTGCCAAAAAAAGTTGACCCATATGAAATAGCAAATCAGGCAGTCCATGTTATATATGTCAGTGACTGGCGCAAGTAAACTGGTCGGTATGTCAAGAGGAGGTGAGGGACTGAAAACGAGGCTACTTGGGACAGTAACTTCGCTTGTGTGAACTATACTTTAGACGTGTCATAGCAATAATGTTGCTTCGCGTTATTCCTTATATGATTACTGATATTAATTGTGTGCGTGTTCAATTAAGTAACAATTTTTGATATAAACAATAACTGTATCACAAATCCACAACGCGTAATAATTATTAAATTATTATATTATCACCTCAAATCGCAAATAAATATCTGTACAGCCGTCCGATGAGAAATTTCAGAAATTTCAAAATGGCCGGCTTGCGGGTATGCTGCCCGTACCGAAGAATGAATAATAAGGAAAGTCCACCTAAATGTGGGCCAGAAATGTAAAAGAGATGCAGTCATTCAAAAGCTTTATAAGGAGTGTTTGTAGAGCTTGATCGTTCTTGAAAGCCCATTATCCCATAATGGCTGATTTACATTACTCGAACATTGCTAGAAAACAGAGTAAGTAGTTTCCCCTTATCTGAAAATACTTTAGAACGATAAGGACAAAAGATAAAAACTTTAAAGAGTGTGACTATGGACGTTTGCCAAACTGGCTAAATGCTAGCTAAACTCCAGTTTGCATTGGAAATTTAGCCAGCTAATTCCAGGGCTGTGCCAAACCAAAGTGGAATTTAGCCAATTGCTCAGCCGTCACTTTTATTTCAAAAGCAAAGCAATTGTGTGGCATTTAAGATGGATTTGCAGGAAATAAACAAGGAAGTTATGGCCGTAATATTATTTTCTTGTATTTGTTCATTTTACAAATAAATACTTCTAAAAATCTTTCAAATAAACCGCACTTGTCAAATAATTAGACGAATGTGAAGAAGAAGAATTAGCAAGCTCGAAAATTTACTAAATGGAAAAATAATAGATTTAGCCAGCATTTAGCCCGTTTGGCAAACGTCCTATATCCATGGGAAAGTGACATTTCAAAATTATTCTCACTACAATTCCAAAAATGACTGCCCGTACTCCCGATCGAAACTTGGTAGCTCGAACTTTTTCCTACCCCCGAATACTTCTCACCCGTAAAAAGTGCCAAAATCCTCCTCCTGTGTTGGCTATGGCTATGAAAATTAAGATCAGAGTCATCCCTTGTTCAAAAATTGTACCATTTTTGAAGACAAACGCTCATTCCATCTCAGTGCTCCCCAGCTTTAAGGTTCTATTACTTACAGACTATTCAATTTATTATATCATTTTACTCGAAGGTGTACTTGCAAGAAAAGTTTGAATCTTGGAATGTCAATGTCAAAACTAACGTCATTAGTATTTTTGGTTTGTTACTGATGTCAATTTGAGAAAATTAATTCGTCGAAATCAATAAACAAAATAAGGTGAGTAATCAGACAATTGTATTTCATTCATATCGAATGAAAATAAAATAATAAATTTAATTGTATATACATGGCTTTTATTTTTTGTTGCGATTTAGCTCTATAACTTTACGGTTGATTGACCTTTTTTTGTTTGAAATAAATGGTACGGAAAGATCTAATGCAATAATCTTATCAGTATCAAAAGGTAAAAATCTATAAAAAAAATAGTTGCGCAAATTGAAATTTTAATTTCTATTCTCTTGCTTGAGTCATATCGAAGCAAAATTCGACACTGTAAATACAAGTGGGAGGTGGACTACTCAATATCATATCGCTATCGCTACTCGCTTAGTCAGAGGAAAATTTTCCTAATGGAATGAAGCTTAATTGTGATTTTTGTTGATCAGCGTGGACTTTTTGCAGCTATATATTACGAAAGTTTTGAAGGATGGTAAATAAAAGTGAAAATAATTTATCAGATGTAGATCCTCGTAATCAAAAACTCTTCATAGAATCTTTTCTTTAAGTACTCTTTAACGTTTGAAACTAATTTAGTATTTTCTATTATTTATCCAAAAACATTTTCTTATCAGTATTAAGGGTAAAGCTTTGATTTTGAGGCAAAATATTAAAATATTGAATGTCCGAATGTCTAGATGCCATGATAATAAATTATTTGTAAAAATGTTAATAAACCAGGGACCGAAAATAATTTCGTTTTAGAGATCTGCTAAAAAAGTGCCTGTATCAAAATGCAAATGCAAATACCTACAACAATAAAAGATCTGTGAGACATCCATTATGAGAAATGTCTATTTCGATGGGACTTCAGTGCAATACCAGTTACCTTGTTCACATGAAGCGGACTGAACTCGACTGGAATAGTCCTAATTCGCATTGTACCAACCAAGTGGCCACATGCGATGGACTGGATTAAATCGACGAGAGGCGCATCTTTCTATTGACAGTTCCCAATTTAAAGTAAGCTGTCATTAGATATTGAAAGACGGGTATTGAAGAAGTGTAATTTTACAATTTCTAAAATACTGTATGAAAGCACGAAGGAGCTCCAAGCGAAGGATAAAAGTATACCGAAAAATGTCCGAACGACAATCCACTTCAATCCACGCAAGTGTTCACATGTGATTAATTCCACTCCACTACCGAACTAACGCCGGTGTAGATAATTCCAGTCCGGTTAGTGTTCACATGGCGAAATATTTCACTCCGAAGAAAATTGTAGCAATAAACAAAAACATATAATTATAGGCTCATAGAGTGCAGTAAAGCATAACGAGATAGCAAGTAAATAAATGGAATAAAATAAAATTAAATAAATTAGATAAAGAAAATCACGCGATCAAAATTCAGTTTTTTTAGTCGATTTCGAAGTTTTGCGTTCAATTTTGTACTTCGTTTCTGACTGGAGAACTGGCAGCAATGGAGCTCATCGTCATATTCCTAATATTTGTGTACATATTATATACGGAACTCTCAAACGTAAAAAATGTTCTTTATTGATATACAGAAACAAATTCCTTCTTAAACTTATGAATATTACCCAAATAAAATCTTTTAATTCATTTAACTCAGAAATTCCTCAAATAATCGCGAGAGTGACAGAGCAGATGACAATGCAACTTTAATATGTATTTGTAACAACGAGAAAATATCAAGTGCAAAGTAAGGCCCAATCTAGACGAGAACTTTTTAGGGAAGGAAGGAATTTCCTCCCCCTGGCTTAGACGTGTCATAGCAATAATGTTGCCTCGCGTAGTTCCTTATATGATTACCGAAATTAATTGTTTTTGATATAAAGAATAACTGGCGATCTTTCAATACAAATCTACCCTACGGCCTGCTAGCTTACTCAACTTGATTAACAAAAATTTTCTAATGAAATTTCATATACGCATGCATAGTGCATTGCAAAAACAAATTTTAAATTAGGTTCATCGTTATTAATAAGAAATTTACATAAATAATCATATAGGCCAATATGTGGACACGTATCTAGGTAAGCAATCTGGTGACTGATTCTTAGAATTTGTCACATTGGTGACTTTATACAATTATATATATAAGTATAAACGCAATGAACTCTCTGATTTTAATCATAAATATAAAAAAAGCAATATAATTTAGATAATATTAATTAAAAACTCCTGACAACAACATACTGTTATCTGCTGTGCTTCCACCGTAGAGGCGCCTCCAAGGCGCCTTGGAAAACCTAGTTTCCGCACGGAACTAATCCGGAGAGTGCAACAGTCTTAATTAACAGTTAAAAATATTTTAATTCTCGTTCGGTTCAGATTCTCTCATAATTTTAATTGATTCTTACTTTGATTTTGTTATTTTTCTTATACTTATTACATTTCCTTCTTTTCTTTCTAACATTTCATATTTTCTTTTAACATTATCTTTGCTTTTTTCCATTGTCATAAAACATTTTTTCACATTCCTTTTAACTACTTTATAATATACCCGTTTCTTTTTACTTTTGCTTTTTAATTCTCAATCATTAGCAAATTAAGATATAGTACTTAACTTATCCAATAAACTTAACACTTATTTCTTTTCTTTACAAATTTCACTTTACATCTTTCTTTTAATTTCCTTATTTCTGTTTTGATTACTTTCGTTTCTTTGTGATTACATGTGTTTTATTTTCACCTATTTTCACTCATAATTTTTAGCTGATCTGTTGCTTAACAAATTTTTTTCTCATTACAATATATTTCCTATTTGATTCCTATTATCGTCTAAAATCTATTGACGTTTATAATGCTCTATTTTTACAAAGACAAGTAATACACATTATAACCCTAATACTAATGTAATTGTTCCAGACTAAGCCCTCTTTTTCTTTGTGGCGCTGCTCTCTACGAGGTTTTTATTTTTTTAAATATATTTCCAATAGAGGGGTTTTGGGTAAAATGGATCGTCAATTTACGATTGAGCTTTTTGCGCTTATATGAATGTAATGTAGTGTTCATCGTTTCTCTTAGCCGTGCTGGAGTATTCTCCTTTCCTATGCTCATTCTTATTGACCTCTGAATCTTTAACTGGTTAGATATTTTTTGTAATATTTCCATATGTACGATGGAGTCCTCCTGATTATATCAATAGTCCACCCATACAAAAAGAAATAGAATTCCTCTCTAATGGGTAATGGTAATGTACTTTCTACAACTACGTAGCATTCTGGATGTTTCCCAATTCTTTTTATTTATTCGGCTATTTGTTTAGAATTTGATGCCATATAACTTCACTCTAATGTTGACTTATTTGCGTATAGTAAAATCCTGCAGTTACTATTAACTCTTTTCATTTGGGTACTTAACTTCTTTGAATCATTCAGATATCTCAATGTTGGTGTAACTGAGCAATGATGCGTATATCATGCTTTTCTCGCAGTAATTAGTGGTAAGATCTAACTCCTGATTTTTCCCGAAGTTCTTTTGTTTTTAAACTTCATCGGTGCCTTCCTACTTTTGAAATCAATCTTCAGAATTCGGTCAATATATTCAAATAAGAAAGTCGTCGACGGTAAAACATTCACTTTTCTCAAGTGCTCATCATTTTTTTCCACCCACACTATTGGTCCGACGATTGCTTCGCGTAGAATATATCGGAATGAATTGATGTAATGATGCAACTGTCAATGCTGCTTCCGCCTCGTCGACGTTTATTTTACACTGTTTATATTTTCTACTTACAATAAATTTTTTCAATCTTGCACATACTTACGTACATATTTATATATATTTGTCTTATTTTCAATACTAGTATGTCCAATTACCTTATCTATTTCTCTTTTTTCCGTTATTATATAATTTCGAGCTTCAAACATTTATTACATTTTTTCTCTTATATTTATACTTTCCAACCTACATATATTCTTCTAACCTAATTTTGCCAATGATTTCTCCTTCTACTTTTGTCAAGTAATATTTCTCATATTTATCAATATCTTTTTAACTTCTCTTTTTTTTCATCCCTTATTTTATTTTTTAAACAGTAACAGGTTTTGAAGCCGGTCGTATAATAAGCCAAGCTGGCTTCTTATTTTTAGGGACCGAATCAGTTATGAATTTTTACGAAAAAAGCCTAATTTTCTTGTTATTCCTGGCCGGTAATAGTTTTGAAGCTAGAAAAGCAAGCGAAACGGCTTGATACTTTTTTTTGGTAAAAATATAAAAAGTGAGACCGGTTTATTATTTTTTCTAGCCAAGCTGGTTTTTATTTTTGCCAGATAAAATAGAAAGCCTTTCCAGCTTAGTTTTTTTAGCTTCAAATTATTATCGGTCAGGAATAACAATTAAAGTTGGCTTTTTTCGTAAAAAGTCATAGCTGGTTCGGTCCTTGCTTTTGTTTAATACCCTGGGCTTTCCCTGGTTGAGGATAAAAACTGTTCCTACAAATATAGCGCCATGCATTTCGTCTGCCAAATTTGTGAGGTCTTGTTTGCCCATGAAAAGAAATAGAATTTTTTACGAAGTAGGCCTTTGTATTGGCGATTCTTACGAATGCACGTTCATTCTCCAGCCTATTTCCGCTATACACATAATACCTATGTTGTCCCCTCCTTCCATCATTGACTTCTTCATTTTTTACTTTATCAAGTCCCGCACTGTCGTAAGCTGTGGTCGAGGTCTTCTGCCATATTGGTATACTCTTCTCTTCATGTCGTGAAGCTGGCTCTACATTGCATGTTATACTGTTACGTGCTCACTGCAGGCGGCGTGCGGTACCTCGTGGGGTGTATGGGTACCACTTGATTTTCCTTTTCCTTTATCACCGTTAGCCTTCGAATAAGATATTCACCGAGAATCAAGATACTCGAGAGATCTAAATAAAATTTACAATCCATCGTTTTTTATTTGCTGGAATAAAAAAAAAGAGTTAAGCAAGAATCGATGCGAAAAAAAGATAAAAGGAACAAGTTACTCTACACGGGAGAAGTATGTATGAATCCCAAAACAAAATTAATTAAAAAGAAAAACCATCACAACATCTCTTCAGAATTCTTCAGTAACTATTAATACTTAGCTTTTCGTCTATTTATGATGCACTTTGTTTGAAACTCGATATATCCATTATCAACTCCACAAAAACAGGACAAAAAGATTGGGTAGTTAAAACTAGAAAAACAAAAGAACTCGGACAAATGAATAATTTCCAAGTACTGAAGTTGCGTTTACATACATTTTTTCAAGTACATCTGTAATGGATATTTATTTTAGGGATAAAAGTATTAAAACAAACCACCGAAATCATATAAAAACCACTACTTTATTTACTCTATATATTTACTTTATAAAATTACGCCGCGTTCTTAACCTATCAAAGGTTTACTCAAACTCGACATTTCCTCAAACTCAGGCTACCCCGAAACCGTCCCAATCATTTCGCGATACTGACCTTCACCTACTTTCATGGCATTGCTTAAGTCATTTTTGTTGATTTGTGATTTCAACAATTAGGCATCGATACATTACAAGTCGCTTCCTAGTGGCAACATAATTGTGTGACCATTATTTATCTAGGTTGCGTGCACTTGTTTTGTAATATTCGATCGACCTCTTAAACTGATTTACATCACACATTATTTTCGTACTTATTTCTGATACATTGTTTACATCACACATCGAACAAAATTTTGTGATTTACTTGACTCAAGTATACTTGAAGTTAATGCGCGTTTACATGATATTTTGATTACTTGAATTCTACTTGAAGTATACTTCAAGTATTCATGTAAACGTACTGTATTACTCACTTACCTTATTTCTATTTTCCAACGCTCCCCAATCTACCGCAGAAGTCTGTCGCAATTCACTTCGAATTCCACTGCACTCTAATTTAGAATTTTAATGCGCGCGGTTTTAAAAGCTAGCGAATACGATTTTACACAAGCTTTATTATAAGTAATTAAATAGTTTACTACAATTTTACAGACCATAACATCCCCCATTCCTTTCAGAAGATTCCTTCGGAATCTTATAAATGACCAGCTCAAATATTATAAGTGACGGCCCTACCCCCCATCCTGGCTTAGTGCGACGAATAAAATAAGAGGGTGTTGGAATACAAAAAAAAAAGACAAAAGATCATAAAATGAGCTTAGCAATCGAGTTCCTTGTCTACATACGGTTTAATATCCTTAATGTGCCAAATACCTAACGCCTTCCCTCCTGTGTCATCTAATTCGTAAATCCATGGGGAAACTGATCTCAATACCTTAAATGGACCAATATATCTAGGCGCTAGTTTTGCTGAAAAATATCTCACTGCATCCGAGAGCACGTAATTCCTTCTCCAGACCAGCTCACCAGGAAAATACCTCACATGCCTTCTACGTAGATCGTACACCTTTTTACTCGCTTTTTAAGCTTTCTTTAAAATAATTATAATATCGCATCTAACCTTCAGTAACGCGTTTGCATGTATCTCAACGTTATACGTCCCACCCAACCTATTCTCTGTATAAAATCTACCATTGGTGACCATTTCTCGTCCAAAATTTGCAAAGTAGGGGGTTACTTTAGTTATATCGTGCGTAGATGTCTGAATGGCACACGCAACTTTAGGAAGCTGTCGGTCCCATTCTCGTTGATTATCAGATACATACGCTCTGAGCATAGTCTGAAAAGCCTGGTTAGTGGGTTCACTCGGGTTAGCTTGCGGGTGATATAATGCCGTATAATTGACCGATATCCCATAACTCTCGCTTAACGTTTTGAAATCGCGGCTAATAAATTGAACCCCATTATCACAAACAATATTCTTCGGCACACCAAATAAAAGAAAAACGAAATCCTCTAAAGTTCTTGTTATGATTTTTGTCATAGCCGAACGCAAAGGAAATAGAAGTGGAAACTTACTGAACTGATCCTCTTGGCAGAGGACCTATCAAGTCCATAGACAGAGTTTCCCAAGGGAGGCTAGCATTCTTACGAGTAGCCATTGGACCAGCTGTTTTCTGAAGATTTGGCTTGACTGCTTGACAAATTTTACAATCCCTAACATGAGTTGCGACATCCTTCTTCATTTTTGGCCAGTAGAATCGCTGCGCTAGCCGGTCAAATGTCTTCTGGATCCCCATGTGACCTGATATAGGAGCGTCGTGTCGTAGATAATAACATTTCTTCCTTTCTTAGGTAAAACTATTTTCCAGTGGTCGGAGTCCATTGATAGATCGGGATATTGGACAGAACAATGTTTCTTTAGAACTCCGTTTTCCACTTTCCAATCCGGATAAGCCAAAGGATCAGCTAGCATTAACCTCATCATCTTATTATACCATTTATCTTTAAATGGCTTCAGTGCCGCACTGCTAGAAAAGTGGAACACTTGTATTGCACTGAAGTCCCATTGAAATAGAGATTAATAAACAGTCTACTATAATTTATAACTGACTATAAAATATAAAAGTTCAATCAGTCGAAAACCTGAAAAGATATGTCTTATGGACTTTTATCATAACACTTAAATGAATAAAAGTCTCTGGTAACATTCCTAATTAATTGAAATTTATAAAAATCTGCTAAACAGTTATCTTGAGACCAAAAAGTTAAAAGTTTTAGGAGTGTATTAGAGACTTTAATTAATAATTAATTACTGTTAGCACTGAATTGAAAGCGTAAGTCTACTACAACTTACTACGGGATTAAAAAAAAAATAGTCTTTTGGACTCTACCATGAGAATTTAATAAATTAATGTCTTAAATAACAAGTATGACTGTACAAAACAAATACGCAAGAAGGTTTTTATAACTGTTATATAGAACTAAAAAAATAAGTTAAGACTTAACTAATATTTCAAGGTTTTCTCTAGAAGTCTCATAACAGTTACGGTCCCTGTGATAAACATTGAATTCAAAAATGTTATTTTTGTCGGTATATGGACCCTTTTTGCGTGATTTTATTGTTGGTCTGCATATGAGAACGGATCGAAATTTTGTCACAGCTGTATTTACTTACATTATCTCCTGTATAACTTAGCACATCCGTCATAGCGTGAACTCATGTAGAAGAGCTAGAAGCAAAACAGCAAAAATTCGAACACGTCACCAATAACGTTAGACCGGAAAAGCCAGGCAAAGAACCAAGCATACCTGTGCCATAAAGACATCCAGATTCCCCAATAGCGGACTAGAAGAGATTTTCTTAAAAGTCCCGTGACACACGATGATACACACTCGAGACTAGACACGACGTAAAACCGGTTTTTGTATCGAGTGTGTATCAGCCCATGGTACACGTAGTTTATACACGGTTGATACGCATTCTTGAGGCAGCAAAGAAAATTCATCATTTCCATATGTTCTATACGCACACAAACCGAGTACACGCATACATATGTAATAAAACACTCGTGTATCATCCGAGTCTAAACCCTAATACCATAGACACACGGGGCATTCCTGTTTTGGGGTGGCACACGGCAATGACGGTCTTCACAAAATTAGATTTGACAGACTAGATTTGACCCATTAAATGTGTCACTTGTGCATACTGGCGATTACTCCCATATCCTTAAATTTCACAGACATATCCGCGTATATGTAGCTATTTCTTCGTGCCTTTCTCAGATCTTTTATATAAATGCGCCACAGCTCGCACAATTTATAATTTTCAGCAGTTTTCCACAATCTTGCTTTTTTCTTCGTCTCTTTTTCCATCTATAATGTATGAATTTTTTTTGAAGAATTCAATAATTTGGGAAACATGCAAAATTTACCTTGAAAAATGTATCAGCCAATTTCACAAATGACATCTGACAGTGATCGCTGGAAAATCAGCTGATTTTTCCAATAATTTGCAGCTCCTCACCGCTGAAAGCGCGCATATCGCTAAAAGAAATGACAAGCAATGCATAATTCCAAACGAATGAGCTTCTGGGGGCGTTATTGGTGCAATGACGAAACGAATGACCATTGCGCCAATGATGCAGTGAAACACGAGCTATGCAATGATCATTGATATGTCCCGTGTGTCTAGGGTATAAGAATACGACAGTTCTCAATTTTGTTAATTAAAAACTGTGAATTGTGAAGTAATTTGTGATAAATTGATTCGAGCCTTGTATTAAATATATAATGTGAGACATTTTTTTCAATAATTCGCTTTGGAAAATATTCAAATTTTACCTTGAAAAATGTATCAGCAAATTTCACAAATTACATTTGACAGTGATGGCTGGAAAATCAGCTGATTTTTCCAATAACTTTCAGTTTCTCACCACTGAAAGCGCACTTATCAACAAAAGGAATGACAAGTAATGAATAATTTCAAACGAATGAGCTTGTTGCAGCGTAATTGGTGTAATGACGAAACGAATGATCATTGCGCCAATGATGCAATAACACACGAGCTATGCAATGATCATTAAGTACGTTTACATGAATACTTGTAGTATACTTCAAGTAGAGATAAAGTAATCAAAATATCATATAAACGCGCATTGAGATCAAGTATACTTGAGTTAAGTAAATCATACTTGAAAAAATTCATGTAAACGCAACTTCAGTACTTGAACGTTTTTCATTTCTACGAGTTTTCATAACTCGCAGAGGAACAAGAAGAGGATTATTGTTGATAATTCAGGTTGTGATTTTTAGCACTTTTCTAAAAATATTTATTTAAAAATCCGTACCTATATATTGAACTTAATGCAGAGTTGTCAAGGTAAAGTGTCACTTCAAGTAAATTTCAAGTCAAGTAATTAGAATTAATTCAACCAAAAACCCTACTTGAGTTTCAAGTTGATTTCAAGTCCTGTACTCAAGTATGTATGTAAACGTACTGATTGCTAGGCCAATGATCATTGATATGTTCCGTGTGTCTATGGTATAACATAACCCTCTGCTCTAAATTGAGGTATATACGAAAATGTTCTAAAATAGCGTTAAGGAAACCAGTTTCTAGTACGGTGTATCGCGTGTGTATCATATTACACTATGAGTGTTGCTCACGTGAGTTCTCTTATGAAATATACCTATTAAAAGTCATATGACGTCAAACTAACATGTGTACTTTGTGTACATCTTCACACTTTGAGTAGCAATAATCATATGAGTGAACGTCAACTGTCATGAAGTAACAATGAACAACTCGACAGAAGTTTTAATTTACACTAGCATTTTGGGAATAATGGGTATTATTCGTCGGCTATTTAAGAACCGAATCAAAAGCGTCTTTGGTCTTGGCCGTGGCTGTTAAAAAGAAATTCAGGACGTGATTTAACCCATTTAGGCTCATCGATGAGCTAAAAGTGGAAGCTGAGAAAGGCTTTCAAAACTTTACTCGAATGACGCCAAAATCGTTTGAAAAATTATTATTAATTGTAAAGCCTCTTATCGAAAAACAAAACACAATTTTGCGAGAGTCCATATCAGCTAAAGCAAGGTTGTTTATAACAGCTTTTTACTTCTAATTTCAAACATAAAATGTTCTTCAGGTTGTTAATAACGTTGAGGTATTTAGCAAGCGGGGAAACCTTCCAAAGTCTATCCTACAGGTTCAGAATATCACAGCCAGCTATTTCTCTTTCTGAAAAAATTTCCTATTTTTGACAATACAATTCTTAGGTTAACTCACAGCAAATTAGAACCGTTTCTATTTTACTGAAACTCATGTGAGTTCAGAAAATGACGCTCACATGAGTTTATTTTTGGTCTTTACATTTTGATATCTATCATTTTAGGGAACTCATGTGAGAATTCACGTGAGCATCACTCATAGTGTAATATGGCCATAAGTAAACAAAGAGTTTTTTAAAAGATTGTAAACATATATGGGTAAAAGTTCCAACCATTGATTATTGCTATTGCTTTTAACTTAAAAATTCTGAATTAGTCTTTTGTGTATTTTATTTTAACATATTATCTGCCTGTGCAGGTATAAAGAGATCTACAAATCTGTTCTTCCTAATATAACTTAAAAAAAATCTAAATTTTATACAATGTCGCAACTTCGATTTTTTCTATGTATTAACTTAAATGAGCACCAACTAGGTAAGAACTAAAGGAATGCAAATGAGAAAATATCACGTACCCATTTCTAACACATTGACACTGATATTGTTTATACATAAGCGCCGTAAAATTTGTACACCTGTTCACAATTGTACAATCTGTGCGCAATTTTAAAATCGCTCTTATTTTCATATACTCAAATATTTACAGAATTTGCAAACATTAACATAAAAAAGTGAATAATTAAGAAGAAAAGTTCAGTGGTAAAAAGTTTGTGAGTAATATTTGCTTCGTGTCCCTATGGTTATTTCACGGGTTCTCCTACGTCAATGGGCCAAGCCCAAAACAAACCAAACCTAAGTATGGATTTGACAGCGAAGACCAAAAATGGCGGAATGAAACATACACAACTGCAGGGCAATTTTGGGTACGCTCATGTACACGGATCGTACATATGATTGCATCTCCTTTAGTTATTATCTCAAACCAATCAAAACATACATATGTATATGAATACCAAACGTCAAAAATCCCTTAATGAAAGTATTACTCTATAATCAATAAGTCCAATAATGTAAGAAGCTAGTTTTTAATAACCATATTAATATCTACCTGTTCTTGCAGAATACTCCATAGAATGCAGCGTAAAAGATCAATAAAGTCTAATCTCCAATGAACCAATGACCAATCATAATCATAAATAATATTGGTCGCGAGAAGGTGTTTTCTTGTTTGGTTGTAGATGACATCAATAGGTAACATATTATAATCTTTCTAAATTTTTTAAAGGTCTGCTTTTTAAACCCAATTTTTAAGTAATAAATAAGTGCATTAAAATTTACAAACAATTTAAGTGTGCTTCCACTAGCGTTTAAATATTTATTAACAATATTTTACTGGTACTACCGTTTACAACTAAATCAATTGAGACCTTTCAGTGACTGTATAATATCGTAGAAAGAAGAGAGACAAGAAATATCACGTAGAGCAACACAAGTGAAACGCTTCAAAGACACATTTTTTTTCTCAAATATGATCCGTGAACAGTCCTTTAAAACAAAAACAGTATTACCTCAGTCTGTGCTTGCGTTCAAAAGATGTTTTATGTTATGCGAAAAGTGAAAAAGTCTGCTCTGTTTAGACCAATAGAAACTAACAGACTTCTTTGACAAAACAAAAGTTACATTTCGCCTCTGGTATCTCTTCATCTTACAAAATTCAGAGGCTCCATTAAACGAGGATTCTCTGCTAGAACGTCGTTTTAAGCTTTTCCTTCAAATCGAAGAGTTATAACAATTTACCAAGACGGACAAACCCGATTATTTTCGGAAATCTAAGTCTCTCTGGCCTTCTTCTCTCTTTTCATTCCTTTTTAATTTTTATTCCTCTTTATAACCACATAATTTTGTAATTTTTGTAGTTTTGGTGCGTTGAATTTTTTTTAGTTTTTGATAAAAATTTCCTATTCATATATTATACATTTTTAAGCTAATCTGATTAGATACATACATACAGCTTGCTAATTTGCTGTTGAGATTATACTTGCTAAATAGATTCTATATTAGATTAGATTTCTAAAGGGGTGAGCAGGTTTTAGCTTCGCAATCACTGCGACCTGAAAGATTTATTGTGAATCCCCGTTGAATTTACTCCCTTTCTAGGTTCAGACTGTTAATAAAGTCTAGAACCATTCTGGGACTGAGGTTCCACACGTAGTCTGGTGGAGGAAAAGAATGTTCGAGGTGGAGTAGTTTCCGCCTTGCCAATGCTTCACATTTGCAGAACAAGAGCTCCGAGGTTTCATGAGCATTCTGACAGAAGCGGCAGGAGGCAGTTTCAGCCAAGCCTAGCTTGTTTAGGTGACACCTCAAATGGCCATGGCAAGGTACTGTACTTGCCAATTTGCTGTTGAGATTATACTTACTAAATAGATTCTACAATCGTAATATCTTGTATTAAAATATTGCAATTTCTTTTCTTTTCTAGCAATAAACGTATTGTATTGATTATGGCCATGGAGTAAATGTAATGTAGGCGGATTATGATCAATTTTCAATGATGGTATTCGTATTATACACTTTTTTAATATTTTCTTAGCAATATCGATATCGGCAAATTGCTGGGAACAGACAGCGTAATTATTAGTAAAATTGCATGCTCTAAAACATTTGTCGAAATCCTTAGTATTTTTGGAAGGGATTTTGTATGTATTTAAAACTGTTTTCTTCACCACACGATTCGACTTATATCCCAAAGTTCTCCCGTTGTCATATTAAAAAAAAAACACAAATTCAAACGTAAAAATTATAAATTTCAAGCGAAACCAAGCTTGTTTAATCTTAAAAATAATTGAATCCTATTTAATAAAAATAAAATGTGAACGTTTTATAAATTCTGTAAAAAATAAATTATATGGAAATCATTTATTAATAAGTAAACGCACAGTTTTAAAATGCCCTGAATTTAGATCAGATGAAGAAAAACAGCTCTGAGACAGATCCCAGTGAAACGAACAAAATGAAAAATTAAAATTTTACAAAAAGTATAAAAGAAAATTATCTGGAAGCTTCTGCGGCTTTCTTATCAATTATAAGTCTATATTTAAAAGATAGTGTAGTGCGAGTTACCTAGCGAGGAGGAGTTACATATATTGACCTTGAGAATAGAGAATATCCGAGACCAATATATGACGGCAGAACTAATGAAAAGGCCAAAAATGCAACCTAAGGAAAGACCCATGGCATGGTAAAATTAAATTAACTATGCTCCTACCGTTTATGAAATGCTATGGTTTTTTGTTTAGATTGCATCCACTCCGTTTTCACAAAAAATTATAAGTTCCGCTCTCACAGTAAAAGAAAACTGCTTAGCTAAAAAAGAGTAATTTGTAAAAAGCTCGGTTGAAGTGAAATGAAAAGCTTGAAAGACAGTTTTAAAACCGTCTTAACGGTATTGTAAAATTGTAGGTATTGTAAAAGAAGTAATAAAGTTCGTTTTGTTTTTTTTTATATATGAAGTGTTGTAATTGATTTGCCTAAAATTCATCTCCGACGAATTACGATTTTTTGTCTCTCCATCGCTAAGCGAATAAAATTATATTGATAGTAAGTGATATTGCTGAATGTGAATACCAAGTACAAATTGTGAATAATTTGAGTAGTGTCCTAGTTTTAAAAATAAAAGAATTTACGGAAGGGGCTTTAGCAGACGAATTGCATAATAAATTTAGCCTAGAGCAAATTAGGGTAGTAATAAATAAATATGTGGACCAAGACCATTATAATTTAAAATTTCTTAAATTCAATCAAATAATGGCAGACAGGTATCCGCAAAGACAATACGTACAAAAACCGAATAAGACTTTTAGACGAAACCCTAATACTCAGACCCAAACCTAACAAGGTAATTCCAATTGTAATTGAGGTCAATTTCGATATAACAGTTCCTATAATAACAACTGTCAGTCTCGAAATTATAGACCTCTTAACAAATTTTCATCAGTCACGAAACAATAATTTTACAATGTTGAACAGAATCGAGGATATCTAATAGTAGTGCACAATCAAGAAATCATCCACAAAATAATACTAACGGCAACCAAGTCCAACCAATGGACGTTGATAGAACACAATTAATGCTAGGCGGGAGGTTAGGAGAATCCGAGTTTTTTATAAATTAGCCTCGGAAACGAAAAAGATCTTTACCATTATAACTGTAGATAACCAAAAGTATAGTGCTATGATAGATATTGGATCCACAATAAGCTTACTAAATTCTAAAAATGTTAAGAATAAAATTTATGAACGAATATCAGGAGAAATAGTTCAAATTAATACCATTGGAGGAGAAGTTAGGAAAAACACGGAATACGTAAAAACAAAATGTCCTGCAGAATTTCAACAACCTACTAAGGTTAGGATGTGGTGGGTTAAAATTTAGGTATATATCTAAAATATACGATTTCTTAATAGGTTTGGATTGGGTAGAAAAGAATGTAAAAAGAATTGATATAGCAGATCAGGTAATTATATTGAACAATGTGAAATTAGCGCTCTTAAATAAAGCCATTCAAGAAGAGGTAAATATGTTGGAAGAGAGTGAGCTCGGGAATATAAGTTTAGATTAATTGAATGACGAAAAAAAGGTAGGAATAATAAAACTACTAGAAAAATACAACAGGTTGTTTTATAAGGAATGGGACAAGCTAACTAGTACCAATAGTATTGTACATGAGATTAAGACTACTACGAATGAACAAATTAATTCCAAGTTGTATAGAGACCCATCTCAACATGAGGCAGAGGTCAGGAAACAAATGACTGAAATGGAATCTCAAAGTATTATAAGAAAAAGCTACAGTAAATACAGTGCTCCCATTATAGTTCTACAAAAAAAAAACAAGTAAAATCAGGGATTCAAAAATATAGAATAGTAGTAGATTGTCAGAAGCTTAACCAAGTAACGATCGACGATAAATACCCGTTAGCAAACATTGATAGCATCCTGGACAAACTGGGAAAACCCCAATATTCCAGTTCACTAGATAGAGCCAATGAATATCACACAGACTCTAGTGGCAGAGCAGGATATAGGGAAACGGCATTTGTAACTCCAGCAGATCTATATGAATATGTCAGGTTTGAAGAACGCACCTGCTAATTAATGAAATATTAAGGCACTACATATATTTAGTATACTTAGATGATATCCTAATTATATTAAGGGACTACATAAATAGAATATGTTTAGTATACTTCCGCTCTAGAGGAACATCTAAATTCATTAGAAAAAATATTCCAAAAGTTAACCGAGCATAATCTGAAAATACAAGCCGATAAGTGAAGCTTTATGAACATAAAGACCGAATTTCTAGGACATGACCTAACAAAAGAGAGAATAAAACCGAATCCAAACAAAGTGGAAGATATCCTGAGAGTGAAACTACCAAAAACATAAAAACATTGCAAGGCTTCTTACGAATGACAGGGCTTTACCGCAAATTCATTAAAGACTATGCCAAGGTTGCACACCCTTTGTTTAGATAAAGACGCCAAAATCAATGCCAATGACCCTCAGTATATCGGAGCTTCTGAAAAATTAAAATTGCTAATAGCATCACAGTCCATTCTAAAATTCCCAAATTACAAAAAAGAGTTCGTTGGTACCATCGATGCAAGTGATTATGCCATTAGAGCTGTTATTTCACAATAAGGCCTATGTTTCACAGACTGTAAATAATCACGAATTAAATTGCAGTGTAACGGACAAAGAATTTCTTGCCATCGAGTATTCCGTGAATTATTTTAGACCCTAATTGCATAGAAGAAAATTAAAATCGTTACCTGTCACGCCCCAATAAAATACCTAAATGCTAAATATAAAGGTAAAGAATTCTCTCAAAGAAATTAAAGGCGGATTTTTAAACTACAAGAGTATAATTTTGACATCTAGTACCTTCAGGGTAGAGAAAATAAAGTAGCCGATTTCCTGAGTAGACTAGAAAATAGAAATGGAAATAACAGCAGTGAATACAACATGGACCTGTCTGGTACGGTGAATTCGGCAGAGGAACAACTATTGGATCATATTGGCATAAAAGAGGAAATAATAAATATATACAAAACCCAGATAATATTGACTTATAATCAAAATGAAGACATTGAGTTAGCACATCAGAGAAGAATAATACAGATTAACCCGCAGAATAAAGAAGATATAATTATAGACATATTAAAAAGGTTTGTGAAAACGGGACGTATAGGTATATATTCAGAGGTAGAGGATAGGAATTATAATAAAGCGCTGCAAATTATTATAAATTATTCTCAGGAGATAGAAAGGTCAAATTCATGAAAGTTACTAAAAGAGGCCAGGAAATACAGAATAAGGAAGAATGTCATAAAAAAATATCATTTATCATATGAAAGAATCATTACATAGAGTTATTAACGAAACTTATAGAACACTTAAGGAGAAAATCTATTACCCAAAGTTACTGGAATAATTCAATTCAACTCAATTCAATTTATTTATTACGGTAAAGTAAAAAAGAGAAAAACTACATGAACTAAAACTAACTTATTTAAGCGAAAGATATTAAAAGGAGTTAGTTAACAATTTGAAAATAAGAGATGAAGAAATAACAGAAAAGCAAAAATTAGCGAAAGAGAACAAAAATCATTAATTATTTAATTAAATTTTCTTGAATTTCCCTGACTTCATTCACTCGATTTACTTGATTAAATTCACTTGATTTCATTTATGCATTAGAACAACCTGACACCACCGAGGAGAAGAAGAAGAGTATATTAATAAATTATCAAAGATTTAAGTCACAAATTAGACGCCTGAAGATAGAGGTAGAGCCGGCCCTCTGAACACAAACGGGAAGAGAGTTCCACATTCGAGCGACCTGGACAAATAACGCCTCATCAGTCGAAGAATGGAAACGAGGAACTAGTTGGAATGTCGTGAAGATTGCAGGAAATGTATTTGGTCATACAGATATCCAGGTTCACCAGAGTTAATTAGGATATAGAGAAATATTAACGCTTTGCGCTTTAGGTAAGAGTTGATCGAGCACCCAACCAATGAGTCTGTACATGTTATATGCTACCAACGTTTAATGCCAAACACAAATCTAATGCAATCGTTAAAGGCAACTTCAACTTTCCGCGCGCATACGCTATTAAGTTTGGGATATATCAAACTTCCATAGGTAAAATGGGGTACTAGAAGAGCTTTTACGAGTTGCAAGCGGATGTTTGTTGACAGTAATCCTGCAGATAGCCAGAGTCTGCGTAATCCTCCATAGCTCTTAGAGAGCATCAGTTTGACGTAATCACAACAACTTAACTGTCCATTTAGCTTCACCCCAAGATTGGTGACCGAATTCACAAAACGCAGCGGGGAGTTGGTGTGGGGTATCACGCATACAAAGAGTTGTACATAGGAAGACAGTGCGATTTGCTAGGATTTAGTGAAAGCCCGTTGTTGATCGACCAAGTGTAGATACGGGAAAGATCATCATTAATGCGAGCAGCACAATCTTCTATAAGATGAATAGGCCTACTAAGAGATACTTGTACATCATCAGCATAGAGATGAAGCTGAACATCTTGAATCACCTTTGGTAAGTCATTAATAAACAAAGAAAACAACAGCGGGCTCAACACAGATTCTTGGGGTATACCACAGAAAAGGGGGCGTAGGGAGGATGAGGAGTAATACATCCAATTAATAATAAATAATTGCGAAAAGTGTCAGGATATAAAATATGATAGAAATCCTATCAAATCAACACTAACTATAACAAAAACACCAAACAATAAAAATGACGACATTATTCACTTTCACTATAATAAACCAACTTTTATAACCGTTATAGATAAATTATCAAAATTCACTGTAACATATCTAATAATTGATAGAAATTGGGTAAAGAAAATTGCTATACTTGAAGGGTATATAGCAAACAGGAAAACTATGCTGAAATGAAAATGTAGGGCAAGGTATTCCCATTACAATCCACGTTCCGCCATTGGTGACGCAATATTGTGAAATGTATAGGAAAGTACGGTACTGAGAACACAATGCTCTCATTTTACTCTCTCTGTCTTTCCTATAAAAATGTATATACATTAGTCACAGAATTACGTCACAGGCTAACAGCTGCAATGTGTCAAAATTTTAATGGGAGTACCTTGTCTTCTATATACCCTACCTCAAGGTATATTAAAAATTATAGAAGAGTGAGACATGAAGATCAACCCTATTTTAGAAAGTAGCCACTAGACAATGTGTATTTAACCAATATTAAAGGACCCTATAAATTTCCAGATAATCATTAATACTAATGGCGATGACAAATACAGTACAAGGGCTACAACAGGTTTATCCGATACGAGAAGAAAACGGGTATGTGAAAATCAGAATTAAACAGGTAGAAATAGCCAATGATACAGATACAGTCCTACATATAACTGATTCGATTGAATTATGAATATTGTAAATCAGTTATAACTTAACATGGAAGCTTTAAAACCGGACGACAGACGAGCACTTGATACGGAATTCAAATCAATTAAAAGTAAGATCAGAGCAATTAAAGACCAAACAGACAAAAGAGGCGACTAATAAATGTAGGCGGTACGTTACTCCAAAGAATTATAGACGAAAACAATCATAGGACCATTCAAAGTTTAAATCAACAAACAAAAATAAACGATCATTTTAATAAAACGATACGTAATTTAAAATTTTTAATAGAAGTCGACAGAGTATAGATTTTAGAAGCTTTGAATACAACAAATCAGAATGCAAAAGAATTAAATTACAAAATTCTATTTTTAGATCAGGAAACGAAGCTAAGGTATTTAGAAAATAAGGTAAACCAAATTCTCGTCAATATTATGGCAATTAAGCATAATCTCATTCAACCAAGTATGTTGACGTTTAAGCAATTTGATTTACATATATACTAGTATAGATCTACATAAATTAAAGCTATTAAAAGCAAGATTCATGGAATATCACGACCGACTCCTATTTTTGCGATTAAGATACCTAAAATACATATATATATTAACTGAATTACAAGTGATTAAACCAATGCCGAATTCAGAACATTTAGAGATCAGTGAACCGAACGATTTAATTGTTGAAGTAAAAGAAACAATAGTAAAGGACTGAGTGAGAAATGTGTTATTCAAGAAAATTGTAATTTAGTGTATAACAATGTAACTAGTATAGAAGAGATATATGATAATATTTCACTGAAAAATAGGTACAATGATACTATGTGGCATAATTGCGACAAAAGAAGAATCACTCTTAACTGGAAATTATTTGATATTGTTACGTGCAATAGAAAGAGACAACTGGTGACATCTACTGGCAATAAACAACTTCAGGTTCGGAGAGTAAATGACTTCAGGTTCGGAGAATCGGTTATAAAATCTACAGGAAAGTTCAGGAATAGAACAAATAGAATAGTCAAGAAGCTTTTGGAATAGAACAGTCCAGAATAATCCGGAGAGTTTCTAGGGTATAAATATAACAGTTGTCATCGCCAAGAAAAGAGTCTTGTTTTAGACGTTGCAGTGTTAAGAAGCGAAAGCAATAAAGAAGCGATAGTGTGTAATTAGATTGCGATAATTGAAAGTACAGTGTTAGCGATAATTAGAGTTGAGTTGATTAAATTAATGTTTGTGAACTTTATATGATTTAAGTGTAATAAAGAACTTATATATTAATTATTTAATATTGTGTTTTAAATAACGAACCAAAGGCCACGCTCGCAACAACTGGTGTCAGAAGTGAAATATATTTGAGAAATAAAGTGGTGGCAATTGACTGAAAAATTAAAAGTGTGATTAATTTTGTGGAATTGTGTTAAATTTTAAAAGTTCTGGAAAATAATTTATATTCAACTGTGAGTGAATTACTAAAATAATGGGGCGCAAAGTGGACGAGCTTCGAACGCAGGATTTGAAAGTGGAGTTAGGGAACCGGTCATTACAAACGACAGGCATAAAGAAAGTTCTAGTCGAGCGACTTAGACAATCTTTGATAGAGGAAGGAAAGAATCCTGAAACATTTGTTTTCGAAGAGAACTTGGAAGAAATCGAAGTTGAAGAAGCGCCTGCGATGAAAATGGAACAGCTGTTGAGTACTTTAATGAGTAAAATGGAAGCCCGTTTTGATGAGCAAAAGAATTCTCTCGAGGAACAAAAGAATTCTCTACAATCACGTTTAGATGAACAGAAGAAATCTATGGACGAACAAAAGAATTCTCTCGAGGAACAGAAGAAATCTATGGACGAACAAAAGAATTCTCTAGAATCACGTTTAGATGAACAGAAGAAATCTATGGACGAACAAAAGAATTCTCTCGACGAACAAAAGAATTCCTTCGAGGAACAAAAGAAATCTATGGAAACCCGTCTGGACGAGCAAAAGAATGCTTTTGAGGAACAAAAGAATTCTTTGCAGAATTGTCTAGAAACTTGTTTGGAGGAACAGAAGAAATTTCTGAAAGTTTCATTAGACGAACAAAATATGAAAATTGAAGGAATACAGCAGGAAGTGTTGGAAGTTCGACAACAAGTGTCGGGAGTACAACAAAATGTCACGGAACAGCTTGATAACTTTAAAGCAGATCTGGAAAGAATAAAGCATCGTCAGCCTCTAAGCGGAGCAACTGAAATATCCGGTGCAGGTAGAATGAAACCTCCCATATTTGATGGACAAAATTCGTGGCATATCTTCAAGAGACAATTCGAGGCAGCTTCAGAGGTAAATGGATGGAATGATGAAGACAAAGCTATAGCTCTGGTGTTAGCACTTCGAGGTCCTGCGTCAGAACTCTTACAAACTGTACCGATTGAAAATCAACGTAATTACTCTTCATTAGTACAGGCGATAGAATTACGTTACGGAGATGAGCACATGCAGCAAGTATATCGCCTACAGTTGCGCAACAGGATTCAAAAACATGGCGAATCACTACAACAACTGCAGGCAGATGTAGAAAGATTAGCGCATCTTTCATACTCCAGTGTGAATGCGGATTTTCTTAACGAAGTGGCGACGGAGGCATTTGTGAACGCTATTACAGATCAAAATTTACAACAATCATTAAGGCTAGCAGGAAAGAAATCAACAGCAGAAGCACTAGCCTATGCATTAGCATACGAATCCACCAGACAAGCTTCACGGAGTGCAGTACGAGTGAGAGAAATTTCAGTGGAAGAATGTACTTGTAATAGAGTGCAATCATCACAGACCCCGCCTTCACGTGGTGTCCCTGGATGCTGGAATTGTAATAGACCAGGGCACCTTCAAAGAGACTGCAGAAAACGTCGACGAGTGGAATCACCAGAAGAAGAGGGGAAAGAAGAATGCCAAAGATGTCGAGCCAGGGAACAAGCAATTCGTGGAGAGACTAGATATCAAACAGCGACTAGTCGCATCGTCTCTCCTCTTGAGCAGTCGGAAAACTAGTAAAAACCAACTTCGTGGGGCAGAAGTTGGTTGGTGGAATCGACAGCCCCGAAGTCATCATCCAAGTAAGTCAGTTACAGAGAAATAATAGCAGTCTTGTTATATATGGAAGTGTAGAAAAAAAAATGACTGCGCAGTTACTATCGATACTGGAGCTTCAAGATCAATTATTAGAGCAGATCTTGTTAAGAACAAATGGCTTCACAACACCACCAAATATCTACTAAGAACAGCAACTGGAGCGGCAGCACAGGTGTTTGGAGAAATAACTTTAGATGTTCAACTAGGCGAACTACTATTTCCTCACACTTTCCTGGTTTCAGACATAATGGATGACTGCATTCTTGGAATAGATTTCATGACCACATACAAAATAAATCTGGATGTCGGAGAGCGGATTCTCAAATATGGCAACATAGAAATTCCTATGAAACTAGGAGAAGAAGCAGATCATCCTGCGAAAGTAAGGACGATGGTTTGCGAAAATATTACTCTTTCGCCATGCTCCGAGACACTAATATGGACAAAGCTTACTGATGACATCGGGACCTGCCGATTCTATCTGGTGGAGCCTAACCCCACAAAAGTTACATCAAACATCATCGTTGACAAGACTTTAGTGAAGGCAGAAGGTGCAACATTAATTCCAGTCAGAGTGCTTAACACATCCGAAAACGAGGTACAACTAAAAGAAGGTGCTATAATTGGAAATTGTGAACCCGTTTACCAAATCGTCAATTTAGATAATGGTAGTAATGTCAAGGAGACAAAAACTATACCAGCTACTACCCAACAGGTTCAGAAACTTCTTTCGTCCAGTGCCTTAAGTGAACAACAACACAATGATGCCAAAGAGGTGATCGATGAATTTTCGGAATTATTTGCAATGAATGATGATGATTATGGTAAAACAAATCTTATCCAGCATCGAATCGATACAGGAGATTCCAGGCCCATTCGACAGACACCACGAAGATTGCCATTAGCCAAACAACCAGAAGTTGCAGACATGATGAACTCCATGAAGAAACAAGGCATCATAGAGGAATCTAACAGCCCTTGGACATCGCCGGTTGTTCTGGTTAGGAAAAAGGATGGCAGCACCCGATTCTGTGTAGACTACCGCCAACTAAATAACGTGACGAGAAAAGATAGCTATCCATTACCACGGATTGATGACACATTGGATACCCTTTCCGGAGCTCAATGGTTTTCCACGCTGGATTTGAAGAGTGGTTACTGGCAAGTGGAAATACATCCCGAGGACCGAGAGAAAACGGCTTTCTCAGTTGGCAGTGGCTTATGGCAATTCAAAGTAATGCCATTTGGGTTATGTAATGCTCCAGCCACATTCGAACGACTAATGGAATGTGTTCTACGTGGTTTAACCTAGAAAACATGTCTTGTCTATTTGAATGACATAATAGTAATCGGAAGGACATTCATGGAACATAAAAACAACTTACGGGACGTGCTTCAAAGACTCAAAGATGCAAAATTAAAGCTCAGTGCGAGTAAATGTGCTCTATTTAAAAAAGAAGTTAAATATTTAGGGCACATATTTCCATCACAAGGAGTGAGAACCGATCCAGAGAAGATAGAAGCCGTCAAAAATTGGCCAGTTCCAAAGGATAAACATCAATTACGGAGTTTTCTTGGTTTAGCTACCTACTACAGGCGATTCGTGAAAGGTTTTGCAGATATAGCAAGAAGCCTACATCAACTTACCGAAAAGGGAAAGCCGTTCATATGGTCGGATAAATGCAACGAAAGTTTCGAAAATTTGAAGCAACAGCTCTGTGAGGCTCCAGTACTTCACTATCCAAAGCTGGGAAAAACATTTACATTAGACACGGATGCCAGCAATGAAGGTATTGGTGCAGTGCTTTCTCAGGAGGAGAATGGTCAAGAAGTTCCAGTAGCTTACTATAGCAAAGCACTTTCAAAGTCAGAGAAAAATTATTGTGCTACAAGAAAGGAGCTACTTGCCATTGTAAGTTCAACAAAGCATTTTCATAAATATCTCTACGGACAGAAATTCATCCTACGCACCGACCATGCAGCGCTTAAATGGCTTCTGCAGTTTAAGAATCGTGAGGGACAAGTGGCGAGATATATAGAGCGACTCCAGGCTTATGATTTTGAAATACAACACCGAAGAGGTCGTATCCATGGAAATGCAGACGCCCTTTCACGACGTCCATGCAAACTTGAATGCAGACATTGCGCCCGGATGGAAGAAAAAGAAACAACAGCAACTATACAGTTGGTAACCGTGGAGCCATCTACAGGTTGGGACAACGAGGACCT
This sequence comes from Dioctria linearis, assembly GCA_963930735.1. Lineage (NCBI taxonomy): Eukaryota > Metazoa > Arthropoda > Insecta > Diptera > Asilidae > Dioctria > Dioctria linearis. The sequence goes on along the minus strand of OZ005740.1, from coordinate 222,495,328 downwards.
ACGGACAGCACAACGAGAAGATCCGGACATTTCACCTATTCTTGCCTGGAAAGAAGACATGGAAAGACCAGACTGGAAGGATATTTCGGAACGGAGTGAGAAGCTGAAAAGTTACTGGGCTCAATGGAACTCTCTTCATGTTGAATGTGGTATATTAAAACGCAAGTGGGAAGCACCTAATGGCGAATCTTTCCGAATGCAGATAGTCGTGCCGGCATCAAACGTCAAAGATGTTCTAGAAGAAATGCACGGTGGAACCTCTGGAGGACATTTGGGAGTGAACAAAACCATTTCCAAAATACGAGAAAAGTTTTATTGGTTACATATGCGAGAAGATGTGGAGGAGTGGTGCCGCAGATGCACTGTGTGTGCTGCTTGCAAAGGGCCGCAACACAGAAGCAGAGGAGAAATGCATAAGTATAATGTCGGAGCCCCCTTTGAAAGGATAGCTATAGACATCGCTGGACCTTTTCCAGAAACGGATGGCGGTAACCGTTATATATTAGTTGCCATTGACTATTTCAGTAAATGGCCTGAAGCTTATGCAATCCCTAATCAAGAGGCAACCACAGTTGCGGAACAAATAATAACGAATTGGGTCAGTAGGTTTGGTGTGCCTCACGAACTTCATTCGGACCAAGGACGGAACTTCGAATCGCGAACTTTCCAGGAGATGTGTAAAATGTTGGGAATAAGAAAAACTAGAACAACTCCTCTACACCCACAATCTGATGGCATGGTAGAACGCTTCAACAGAACATTGATCGAGCATCTAAAGAAAGTAGTTGACTATCATCAACGCGATTGGGATCGACATATTCCTATATTCCTAATGGCTTATAGATCAGCCGTTCATAGTACTACCGGACAAACCCCAGCTAAAGTCATATTCGGAAGAGAGATGCGATTACCTAGCGACCTCAAATTCGGTACCCCCCGAGGTGAGCAAAAGTTACCAGAAGGCTACGTATCGGAGCTCAAACAACAATTAGCTGATGTACACGAGGCGACAAGGACGAAATTAGCAACAAATACTGATCGGATGAAGACCCGCTATGACTTACGTGCTAATTCCGCAGGATTTAACGAAGGTGATCTTGTTTGGCTGTACAACCCGAAACGACGTAAGGTACGTTCTCCAAAATTGCAACAACACTGGGAAGGACCATATTCAGTAGTAACTAGAATTAATGACGTGGTATACAGGATTCAGCGTGGCACAAGAGGCAAGCACAAAATTGTACATTTGGACCGCTTGTGTCAATACTACGAGCATCAAGACCGTGGACCACCTGTTGTTCGGGACGAACAAGTTTAAGAAGGGGGCAGTGTTACGTGCAATAGAAAGAGACAACTGGTGACATCTACTGGCAATAAACAACTTCAGGTTCGGAGAGTAAATGACTTCAGGTTCGGAGAATCGGTTATGAAATCTACAGGAAAGTTCAGGAATAGAACAAATAGAATAGTCAAGAAGCTTTTGGAATAGAACAGTCCAGAATAATCCGGAGAGTTTCTAGGGTATAAATATAACAGTTGTCATCGCCAAGAAAAGAGTCTTGTCTTAGACGTTGCAGTGTTAAGAAGCGAAAGCAATAAAGAAGCGATAGTGTGTAATTAGATTGCGATAATTGAAAGTACAGTGTTAGCGATAATTAGAGTTGAGTTGATTAAATTAATGTTTGTGAACTTTATATGATTTAAGTGTAATAAAGAACTTATATATTAATTATTTAATACTGTGTTTTAAATAACGAACCAAAGGCCACGCTCGCAACAATATATTACAGTAATTGTTCATTAGGGTTAAAGCAGAAAAAATTTTATATGAAAAAGTTACCATTCTAGACAAGTACTATTACCCAGCAATAGAACATAATGTAATGTTTGTTTCAGGGTGTAGTGACAAGCTGTCCACGATTAATTTAAAAATAGTAAAACCAACTTGAATCAATTTAAAATAGAGAGAGCTGCCGAACTTACAATTGATGGCTAAAGAGCCGCTCTGATTGTTTATTATGATGGCAGGGAGTGCCGATATATTTATTCGATGGCAGAGTGTGCTGCTGTTCAGAATCCTTTTGACGGAGTTTCGCCAGTGCAGAGTATCCCGCTTAATTTGGTATGGCAGAGCATGCCGATTTTAGACGAAAAAATAAAAGATGCCTTTCGACTGTCCAATAAATTCTGTTTTTTATTGACCAGACACTGGTTATTTATACAATTTTCTTACATGCAAAACAATGCGTCTAATAATTCAAAAGGGGGAGTGTTCATTATTCCTTATGTACATCCGAAATCAGTGAAAGTTCATTAGCACCTGTCACTGATCAGTACTACGGGTACTCCCAGCAGCGGTCATTGAACTGCACAGTCTGAATTATTGAGAGCAACAATTGGGCATAACACTATTGTTGTTCTTTTTAGCCCGCTGTGTCGTTGACTGCTGCTGGTGGCGCCCAAATATTTGTGTTGTTGTGTGTCGATTTTTTTTGCTTTTTAGTTTTGCCTTCAGCATACAGAATTTCTCTTTAGATTTCTGCAACATTCTCGGATTAAGAGCGGTTTTCGGTGTACTGCCACCTTAAGTAAAAAAATCGGGCAATTCTCGCACTAGGTGAAACTAAGGTCGTTTCCGCTGCTGATATTTGCCAGTATCACGTCCCTGGTCACAGCTTGGTGCCTCTTCTTCTCTACATAGAAGGACCGCATTATATATACGGAATGATGTGGCCTTTACCGTCCTTAGAGATATCCCTTCCACCAATCCAGAGTTTTATTACCTACCTTTGGATTAGGTTCAATCTTAACAGGCCCATCATCTACTTCTGTTTCGTTTATCACAGCCAGAATATGTCTGATGATGACACGGTATACGTATTTGACAATATCTCCAACAATACTGATCATTTGCTTTCTGTCTCCCCCTCTTCCGAAATCGTCCTGGCAGACAGTTTTAATGTCCATAAGCTTGCGGTGGCTCAGACACTCTTCTACCACAAGCCCTGCGGGCTGTGAGTCGTTTAATTTGCTACAGCTAGTGGATGCATCAACGCGAATTCCTGATGCTGTTGAAGATAGAGCTAATCTACTTGATTTGTTTCTAACATCTCATCCCGACAAATATTCCATCTCAGTCGGTTCCCCTCTCGGAAATTCAGACCATTGCTTAATCACGGCTCAATTTACCACCTCAAACCTGTGCCGCCCTACTTCTCCACCTACAAGTAGGCTTCTTTGGCACTATAAGAATGCTGATTGGGAAAGTCTCAATAAGTATCTTAGAGAAATTGATTGGTCGGTCTGTTTTGCTTCGAGGGATGTTGATGAATGCACATTAGAATTTAGTAACATACTAAATCTTGGCATGCGTGAATACATTCCGTATTCTTACAGCAGATCTCAACAACAGCAAAATCGCTCTTGGTTTAACGATAAGTGCAACCAAGCTATAAAAGCGAAAGGGTATGCTAAAAGCCGGTGTTAATTAGTAATCCCCTTTATGCTGGCTGGAAACCTTATGACTGGATGCGCCAATTTACAATGTTGTGGCAGAATATGCCGCTATATATTAATAAAGGCAGATTATGCCGCTTTCAATTTGGATGGGAGAGTATGCCGCTGTGTGCTAAGGCAGAGTATGCCGATGTTCAAATAGATGGCAGAGTATGCCGATGTTTTTGGATGAAAAAGTAAGAGACACTTTTGATAGTCGATTAAATTCTGAGTTTTATTAACCAGTGACTGGTTATTTATACAATTTCTTTACATAGGGTTCAATATGTTAGTTAATTCTAAAGGGGGGAGTAATTGCAGAGTTGCAATAAAATAAATTCACAAATCATAGTTGCAGTGTCAACAATTCTGATCACTGAACTTCTTTATGATTCACTTCGTATTGATTTGGCAGAGCGATGACCTCAGACACATTTATTTTTCCACAATCGAACATTGTGCTTGCAAATCGAAATTTGCTTATGTTGCAATTTCCTCTTAAGGTGGAGCAATTTGTTTTGTTTTTTATTTTTTCTTGTCTGTGGTCATGGCTTTACAATGCATGTAATGTTATCTATATGAAGTGACTAAAAAGTTAAACTGAAAGATATTATTCTTGAATGCAAAAGCGCTTTACTTCTGTTATTCTATGTGATACTTCTTGTCTTTCTTATTTCAATTATAATTAAGATTAGGCTAAAATTCTTGGGACACATGAATTTTCTTTGGAATTAAAACTAACTGCACACCTGTTTGCAACTTTTGTGATTTTCTCATAAATCCTCGGACAGAAATTATTAACAAGCATATTGTTAGGTACAATAGAAAGCGACTTGTGACATCTGTTGGAACTGGAAACTGGCGTAATATGGTGCGGACACTAAACAACTTTAGGCGAGATGAAACGATGTTTCTTGAAGGAAAATTGCAGCAGTATTTCTAGGATATAAATACAACACTTGTCGTCGCTAGTAGCGATTCTTGTTTTAGACAGTGAAGCATTGATTATTTATATATATAGATGTGTACAGAATCATTGACGTCTTAGAAACGAGATATCGCTACTTGCAAAAAATGTGATTGAAACTTTTATTTAATGGTAAAAATACAATTTTTCCAGCATATAATACAAAAATGTTTCAAAACTAAATCAAAACTCCTTACCAGTCATTAATAACTCTTTTATTAGAAGTTTTAAAGCTGGAAATAACAAATGAAAGACACGTAGCGACATGAGATAAATTAATGGCAGCACGTAGAATTGTAAGAAGATGTTCAGTCGTATTATAATTTATGGCCTATTAAATAATTAATTTTAGCTTAAAACAATTTTGTTGACAAATATGTTGACATTTTTGCTTGAAACTATTCTGTTGACATTTCACAAGCACCTAATATTAAATAACTAACTAGATCAAAAAAAGTAACTACAGAAAAAGACTCACTTCCTATTTCGCAGAAAAGTAAAAGTATATGGAAGCTTATCATGAAGTTATTTCAAACAGTATCTGCGCTTGTAAAACACATCTCTAATCGAATAAAATACTCTACTCATTACTCTCTCACAATTCTTCGAAGTTCACAATTAAGTCATGGAAAGTCGGGGATTGTTTACAAACATTGACGAGGAGAAATAAAATCATCCACATTTGGGTACCGCAACATAGAGGAAATAAAAATATTGTTGACGGGCTAGAAAAAAAGGAGCGGAAGCTCGCGTTTTTGGGCCAGACCAATTCTTTGACACTTCCCAAAACAAACCGCAAAGCTGTTCTAAAAGTCTAACAGAAAATCCGTATACTGGGACGGGTTGCGCGGACCACGCCAAGCAAAAGAAAATCACATCTGATGAAAAACCAAAAAGACTCCTCTTTCTCAGAAAACCACAGGTACAAATAAAACTGCACTTTATGTTACTAGCTAAAAGTCTTTGCTAAGATCGGTTCATGCTGGTTCTGCCAGGATGTTCATGAAACATCGAAACACTTGCTTTGCAACTGCGTAGCAATGACAAGATGGAAGTTGTTTCATTTCGAGCTCTTATTAGTACCACAAGCCATATCTAGAATCCTAACTTCATTGAGTTTCATTCCATAATGGAAATAAGTTAAAAACGGAGATTCACAATAGATCTTTAAAGTCGCAGGTTACTAATACCCTACACTTCTTCAGGAATATAAATCTAAATGTACATTAATCATTAACTGCAATTCCAGTCGATTATTAGTTTGAGAATAAGCGTAAAAAAGGAGGGCCAATTTATTCGAATTTTAAACATTCTAACTACACATTTGGAAATGCAAATGAAGTATAAGATATCGAAGGAGAAAGGAAAAAATAGCAGGGAGCAGGGATCGGAACAGGTGTTTTACTGTTTTATCCTTTCACGTGATATATAATAAAAAAAATGGCTATTATAAATTGTAGAGCTTATCAGTACCTAGAAGCTGATTTATTTCGATAGAAATTACGACTTGTAACATGACGTAAAGACGACAAGTCGTTGCGAACTCGATTTCATAGCTTGTGTAGCTGCATACGTTGAATTATAAACGAAATTAGATTATTACATTTATGCTGGAGGAAAAACAGGATGGTAAGCTGTTCCACATTCGCATTGTTCGGGATAAAAAAGCATCACGGAATTTTACTGTACGGCTGAAAGTAATTTGCGCCGTTTGCAGCGCGAGTATTGCGTGCAGGTATCATTCTACAAGGGATTAGACTAGATATTTCATCAGAACATTGACCTTGCATATAGCGATAAAAGAGCGAAAGGCATCCAACATTGCGGCGGTGCTCCACTGAGTCGATATGACAAGTTATTGTCAAATCGCCAATGAGCTTAAACGCTCTCTTTTGGACAATATCCAATGAAGCTAAGGCTGTGAGACCAGCCCCAGCCCATATATGGGAGTTGTATTCCATTTTAGGTCTAATGCAGGACTTCTAGGGGAGCGCTAGATTTGAGGGGCTGAAATATTTCTTACACCTTTTCAGAAATCCAAGACATTTCGATGCTTCTTTGGCAACAGAGAAGATGTGATCTGTCCAGTGTAACTTACTGGAAATATTAATGCCAAGAATGCTTAGTGCCGATGAATCAGAAATTAATGCTCCATCAAAAGAAACGGGTATGGTTAAGTTATGATCTTCTTTTAATGAGATTAGACAGCTTTGGGTTCTAGATGCATTGAATTCGACGCGATTCGCTTTGCCCCAAGCGAGGATATTGTTAAGATCGTTATTCAATGATCTAATCATGCAATCTCGTTTAACACATGCGGCATTCCCCCCGGAGTCCGCAAGAGTGTCAAAGGAAGGGAAAGCAGATCATTAATGAAAATTAAAAAGAGAGTTGGAGAGATAACAGAGCCTTGAGGCACACCGGCATTTATGGGATGCGGTTCAGATGTAACGCCATCTAATACAGCACGTATTTGACAGAAAAATGTGTTCAGAGCAGACGCTATAGTCACTATTGAAGTCACTTTTCTTGATAGCACTTGGGACTGCTATCAAAATAGTCACTTTCGTGTTTAAAAGTGTGAATTGTTAAAGAGCATGTAAAAAGACTCCTCTTTCTCAGAAAACCACAGGTACAAATAAAACTGCACTTTATGTTACTAGCTAAAAGTCTTTGCTAAGATCGATTCATGCTGGTTCTGCCAGGATGTTCATGAAACATCGAAACACTTGCTTTGCAACTGCGTAGCAATGACAAGATGGAAGTTGTTTCATTTCGAGCTCTTATTAGTACCACAAGCCATATCTAGAATCCTAACTTCATTGAGTTTCATTCCATAATGGAAATAAGTTAAAAACGGAGATTCACAATAGATCTTTAAAGTCGCAGGTTACTAATACCCTACACTTCTTCAGGAATATAAATCTAAATGTACATTAATCATTAACTGCAATTCCAGTCGATTATTAGTTTGAGAATAAGCGTAAAAAAGGAGGGCCAATTTATTCGAATTTTAAACATTCTAACTACACATTTGGAAATGCAAATGAAGTATAAGATATCGAAGGAGAAAGGAAAAAATAGCAGGGAGCAGGGATCGGAACAGGTGTTTTACTGTTTTATCCTTTCACGTGATATATAATAAAAAAAATGGCTATTATAAATTGTAGAGCTTATCAGTACCTAGAAGCTGATTTATTTCGATAGAAATTACGACTTGTAACATGACGTAAAGACGACAAGTCGTTGCGAACTCGATTTCATAGCTTGTGTAGCTGCATACGTTGAATTATAAACGAAATTAGATTATTACATTTATGCTGGAGGAAAAACAGGATGGTAAGCTGTTCCACATTCGCATTGTTCGGGATAAAAAAGCATCACGGAATTTTACTGTACGGCTGAAAGTAATTTGCGCCGTTTGCAGCGCGAGTATTGCGTGCAGGTATCATTCTACAAGGGATTAGACTAGATATTTCATCAGAACATTGACCTTGCATATAGCGATAAAAGAGCGAAAGGCATCCAACATTGCGGCGGTGCTCCACTGAGTCGATATGACAAGTTATTGTCAAATCGCCAATGAGCTTAAACGCTCTCTTTTGGACAATATCCAATGAAGCTAAGGCTGTGAGACCAGCCCCAGCCCATATATGGGAGTTGTATTCCATTTTAGGTCTAATGCAGGACTTCTAGGGGAGCGCTAGATTTGAGGGGCTGAAATATTTCTTACACCTTTTCAGAAATCCAAGACATTTCGATGCTTCTTTGGCAACAGAGAAGATGTGATCTGTCCAGTGTAACTTACTGGAAATATTAATGCCAAGAATGCTTAGTGCCGATGAATCAGAAATTAATGCTCCATCAAAAGAAACGGGTATGGTTAAGTTATGATCTTCTTTTAATGAGATTAGACAGCTTTGGGTTCTAGATGCATTGAATTCGACGCGATTCGCTTTGCCCCAAGCGAGGATATTGTTAAGATCGTTATTCAATGATCTAATCATGCAATCTCGTTTAACACATGCGGCATTCCCCCCGGAGTCCGCAAGAGTGTCAAAGGAAGGGAAAGCAGATCATTAATGAAAATTAAAAAGAGAGTTGGAGAGATAACAGAGCCTTGAGGCACACCGGCATTTATGGGATGCGGTTCAGATGTAACGCCATCTAATACAGCACGTATTTGACAGAAAAATGTGTTCAGAGCAGACGCTATAGTCACTATTGAAGTCACTTTTCTTGATAGCACTTGGGACTGCTATCAAAATAGTCACTTTCGTGTTTAAAAGTGTGAATTGTTAAAGAGCATGTAAAATTGAAAGTACATAAATGAGTGAATAAAACTAAAATGGATATAAAGAAGAAAATAATTTTATTGTTGTTTATAGTTTAAATTTATTGAAGTTCCAATTTACCAATTTACGGGCAAAAAACAACTGAGTTTGTTTTCTGACCGTATATACATATACACATACCTATGAATATTTTCTTTCAATACGCTTTTTTCGCTTTATCTCGTTCAGAGCAACCAAGTTGCCTTTTACGCTATCGTCAAATTCACAGAGTCACTTCAAAACTCTTTCGAAGTCACTATAGCGTGTTGCTCTAAACAGACTCAATATTGCATTGCCATGAGATTTATACACTTGTGCAAAATTTCAAAGCTCTAGATCAATTAGAACTAGAGACTTTAATGGCAAGATTTGTAGCAGACAGACAACAAGAAAGTTAAATAAAAGCTTATAAAAAACCTGTCCTGATCTCTTGTTTTTTCTTTTCTCGTTCGATATCTGGACGATGATCGAGAATAGGTACGTGAAATAGTTGACTGTTATTGAAAGAAACAAGTATATTATCGCAATACTCGTATCACGACTGGGATCCGAGTTATTGCGAAAAAATTAGATTTACCAATTTTTTCAAGATGACGGTATTTCATTGTCTTTCTTTTTCACTGCATTAAACCTGACAAAATAATTTGTATCGACCTTTTACCCCTCTTTCTATCCATTCAGAAAAATGTAATGCGAAACAAAGTCATTATTATTTGAAATCTAGAATTTTGAAGCGCACTCTGAAAAATTACAAAATTGTTTGGATTTATTACATTTTTAATGAAAATAGTCTACTTTGTTTCAGGCCCGAAGATGCTTTCCCTTTGGAGACTCATTGAGGTGCCCTCTCCAGAGAATTGTATAATAAGAGGTGGCGGCAACAAAACTAGCATCATTATCAATTTATATGAAGGAATTCCAGAAACATTAATCTTGAACGTAGTCGCTTGGGTTTTACTTATGATTTTATTCACAATATGTAGACATCAGGCATGGGACTACGGTCGATTAGCGTTAGTTAATAGCAATGGCCGGAAAAAACGTTGGACTCAGGTTTTTTACGCGCAAGGAAGTGAAGATAGCCCAACAGAGACAATCCAAGGCATTCCAAATAATACACAGCAAGTTGATCGAGGTGTATTCTCTTGGATCCTTGTAACATTTAAACTGAAAAAAGATCAAATATTGATGCACAGTGGTCCAGATGCGGTACACTATCTTTCGTTCCAACAACATCTTATGATAGTAATGGCAATAATCACAGTGGTTTCGTTAGTTATAATCCTGCCAATAAATTTTCAAGGGAACTTGGTTGGTAGTGCGAACACTTTTGGTCATACAACGTTGACGAACTTAGAGCCAACTTCAGCTTTACTATGGATTCATGTTTTCGTGGCTATATTATATGTTCCCTTAGTGGTCTTAGTGATGAGAAGAGCATCTGGACGAAATGCATTTAAGAAGGCACCAACTCGTACTATAATGGCAACAAATATATCTCCAAATGATCGTAATAAGACAATTATAAGGAATTATATCCAAGAATTATTTCCCGATGTTAGCATTGAAGACATTCAGTTGGCATATAACATATCCAAATTAACGGTTAAGAATGCTGAATATGAGAAGACCGTCGACGCAAGACTTTATTGTGAGCACCATAGAAATCGCAGTGAACTACGAGTTACCCCAAAGTGGTGCTCTTGCAAAACTTTAGATGCTTACAGTTATTATCAGCAGGAAGAAATCAAGTTGGCAGGAGAAGTTGCAAGGCTGCGGGCATCGGCCTTAAATGAACCTCTTGGTATAGCTTTTATAACAGTTTCTACAGTAATAGAAGCCCAAAATATCATATTACATTTCCGACCTGGAACATATCGTGAGTGGAACCTTACATTTGCACCATCGCCTCCAGACATCTATTGGGAGAACTTGAGCGTGAGCACAAGCAAGTGGTACATCAAGTGGGCAATTGTGAATATTATTTTGTTTATTGTTTTGTTTTTTCTTACCACACCAGCTATCATTGTAAATCTACTTGATACTTTTGCATTATCTAAAGGACAAGAAGACCTAAACAAAATAAGCCCCCTGATTTCTGAATTTCTACCCACCTTGATGCTCTTGACGCTATCGGCGCTTATGCCTGTGATAGTTACATTTTCCGATAAATGGTTAATGCATTGGACGCGATCACTGCAAAATTATTCTATCATGACAAAAACCTTCGGCTACCTACTTTTTATGATTTTGATTCTTCCATCACTTGGATTAACAAGTGCCCAAGCTCTGCTTGAATGGACTGTAAGCGGAAAACAAGCCTATAAATGGGAGTGCATTTTTCTTCCAGATAAAGGTGCTTTCTTCGTCAATTATGTTGTAACTTCGGCTTTTATTGGTACTGCTTTAGAACTGATGAGGTTTCCTGAATTGATAATTTATATGTGGATGATATTTACGGCGAAATCAAAAGCAGAAACTCCATATATTCGAAAATCAATTCTTATCGAATTTCCATTTGGTGTTCACTATGCCTGGACCGTGCTAGTATTTACAGTGAGCACTGTTTACAGTGTCGCATGCCCATTGATAATGCCTTTTGCTATGGTATACATTTGCTTTAAACACTTCGTTGATCGACATAATTTGTACTTCGCCTATGGACCTAGCAATATGGTTAGTCAGAGTGGAGGAAAAATTCATTCAACAGCGGTTACAATGACTAAGTTTTCTGTCGTCCTTCTTCTTACAATAATGGCAGCATTTGCAGTTGTTCGAGGTCAAGGATTTGATGCAAGAGCAATTATTTTAATTCTTGCATTGTGCGTCACGTTAACACTTTTCGCATTTATGTCACCAATTAAGCGCTGTACAATGAGGAGGCCTAGTATTACAAATATATCAGCGCCAGCTCCAACTTATGTAGCTGATGTTCTTCTTAGCAAACCTCTGCCGACGGATAATGGAGGACACTCCGGTTATGGCTCAGATACAAGATCAAATATCGACAGCATACGTTCGGATAAAATAGATGACCGGCCGGTCGATATATAAACTTGTTTGTGTTAATTCAGGCTCTTGATGCAGGCACTTATATTGAAAGTGTTGTATATTTTAAAGATGTATTCGTCTATGTAATACAACAAAGTTTGTTTTGTTAATATATTTATTTTTACACTTATCGTGATTTTTTAGCTTAATTGAAAATTTCCATACAGTAAACGTCGTTCTTAATTCTAAGTTAATATCAGTATGAAGTATTCCAAAATTCCTTTGTGATTTTTATAATTTGACAAGCATATTTTTGTAAATAGTGATCACTGTGCAATTAATGATAAATCCTATGCGATCATGAAATATAGTTTTTATCCAAAGTGGAATCTTTTCGTCTTTTGTAAATTTTTGCTTATCGTTTTCTTTCTTATAATTTGATCACTCATTACTTATTTTATTTACTGCTTTCTTAAGGCATACGTATTATGTGTTTTTCTTTCTTATTTGACAGTTTCACCACAGGCATTTGCATGACGAAGCACATGTGAGCTGTAGGATCAATAGGGAACTTTCAATTCTGCGTTTTCGGCGCTGCCAAGTACTAATATGATTATTATTGGTCGTATATTCTTGGATTTGTAAATACATCGGACTCTCAGGAGCATTTGAAAAAGCACAAAGGACTGATAGTTACTGTTTATCTTTTATTCTTCTTTTGTCGTAACTTGATTGGGAGTGCTTGCTACAATTTATGTTTATCTTATTCTCTTCACTGGTTAATTTTATTTTTTTACTTTACACTTTCGAATAGGTACTTATTAGTTTTGAATTAGTTGCCTTACCACTTTATGTACATAGAAATAATCAAACAAAAGAAAAAGAGAGTCACGGCCTATCACTCAAAGTTCCAAAAAATGTGACTGTAATATTCGCATCCTATTTAAAGTGCAAAGCTATCTCTCGGACTGAAAAAAATTGCATGTATAAGATTCGCACCATCTTTGAAGTAGAAGTCTATCACTCGAACTTCCAAAAACTGCACTTGTAACATTTGAATCCTATCTAACAAGGTTATCTCTCGGACTGTCAAAAATGGCATGTATAAGATTCTCACCCTGTTTAAAGTAGAAGACTATCACTCGAACTTCCAAAGATTGCATCTGTAACATTCGTGCCCTGTTTAATTTATAATGCCTTTGTGGCATTCGCATCCTGTTTTAAATGCAGAGCCATATCTCGCACCATCTAAAATTTCTGAACTGCTTGAACTTGAAGTTATAGCTACTCACAAGATAACATTCTGCTTATATGAATGTTCTTAAGGTACAGGTTTCCTGTCGGTCTTCTAAAACCATATTTTGAAATATTGCTTTTCGCCAAGTTATAAATTTTTATATATGTGTGATTTTTGTGGAAACATTTATATCGGTGCGAATATCCCCTATAGGGGGACTTTTTTATCCTGTATGTGCATTTTAAGTTAAAAATGATGGAAAAATGACTATCAGAACCAACTTAACACAAGCTCGCTGAAGTGACACGTTTAATAAATAAACGGTCAGCCATACATCCATTTCATTACTTAGTCGGTATTAGAATTCATATGTTAGACTAAACATAAATCCAGCACCGTATGAAATGACATGCAATGCAACATAGAACAAAACGATAACAAACAAGTGAAAAGCTATAATTGGTCTAAGACCAATTCTTATGATACCCTAGATGAATGCCCGTATGAAATTTCGTATGGTCACCCATTTGAGCAATTTTGATTTTTTGCATTGGTTTCTAGCATATATTTCTAGAACGGCCCGTCGGACAGAAAAACTGATTATAACCAATTTTATAGAATTTCTTATTCTGAAGAAGCTTTTAGTACAATAAAAATGTCTAGGACTGATCGTTTTCAAAGTATATTAAAAAACCAAAATTTTTATATGGCAACACCAAGAAGGGGTTGCCCGATTTAGTCCATTTTTGAAATTTTATTTGCTATTACTATGAAAACACAATGTACAAAATTTCAGCTTTCTAAGTGAACGCGTTCTCGAGTTATCGCGCGCACGGACGGACGGACGGACAGACGGACATGCAAAAATCAAAATAACTTTTAATTTTATGCGGGGGTGTCCAATCCATTTTGCTCTACCATCATTATTTCTGTGCGTTACAAACGGAATGACAAACTTAGTATACCCTATAGATTTCATCTAAGGTATAAAAAGATTAAATATTATATAGACGTTTTTTTAAAGCATCTTAGAATCGTGAACAACAATGCGATTAATAGGTTCATACATGCCAAAGTTAGACCTTGAGGACTTAACATGCAACACAGGTAGCCTTCTCAAATTATGCCTACTATCACGGAAAGAGAGTTTGTGAAGTAACAACGGACAATCAACATTCGTGTATAAGGCACAAAAGTTACATCGGAAACCTTGCGACGTTTCTCAAGCGAATGCATATTTAAAAGCTTAAAGGGATCCTCCTAGGGTGGAAGAATTAATAAATTATAGGGTAGGTGCCTAAGAGCAAAGCGTAGGAAGTTCCGCTGAGACAAGTATACAAACGGAATGCTAAGGAGGGATTCTAGAATTCTCGGAACCAAAATTTAATAAAGCCTAGCATAGAACTACTCTTTGATACCATCTAGTTTATGTGGAAGTTAAAGTTCAATCTATGGTCACATTTGACATCCAAGTCACAGTGAGAACTAACACGCCGAATCGAGGAATCCGAGAATCCATAAACGTAAGTGAAAGGCTTCTGATTCCTGTGGAAAGTCATAACCTCACATTTGTTGATATTGAGTACCAAATTATTGCTTTTGCACCAATTGTGAAATTTGTTGGTCACCCAGTACCTGCTCACAATCGGTAAGATATTTAACCTGAGCGAAAAGTTTATGTCATCAGCATAAATCTTCTTTGCAGTGTCTCACAACAGAGACAATGTCGTCAATAGATAGAATAAAGAGCAATGGACCCAAAAGACTCCCTTGAGGTACACCAGATGAAGCTTTCAGAGTCGTGAGAGATGGAGTGGCGGAAATAGATTTGGTATGCTGTTATCTATATATGAATCCGTCCAATTGAGAAATATTAGGGGAAACCCATACTTTTCCATTTTAAGCAGTATCACGGAGTGGGATAGCTTATCGAAAGCTTTACTAAACTCAGTATAAATACAATCTGTCTGGTAGCCCTTTATAAATCCGCCAATGGTAAACGAGATACATTTCAATAAATTAGACCTGCCCGAAATAAATCCATATTGGTTTGAAGAGAGAAAGTTCTTGCAGGAAATTGATAACTGAGAGTAAATAATAGATTCGAATAATTTGGGCATACAAGATAATTTTGCAATAGGCCTATTGTTAGAAATATCATTTTTACTGCCTCTTTTGTAGACAGGTATGATAAAATTTTTTTTCATAGGTGAGGAAAGCAACCACTATCGGGCGATTTTTGGAAAATAATTCTCAGCGGGACTGTCAGGGAGAGGAAACATGACTTAAAAAGGTGGAGGGGTCCTATCAAGACCCGTTGTAAAGTCATTTGGAAACCCATTAAAATGATCAAGTATATCCTCATGTGTAATTGTAGGGATAGTGAATGAACGTTATGGGAGTCGTTCATATGACAAAATTATTATTATGCCATTATGCCATTTTTCATACAACTTTAGGCCCGACATCGCCAGATATGAGAGATGTCATGCGGTATTGGAAGCACACTCCCGTCGGGGCCGTTACACCACCCCCTCCGGGGGCTATTACCTCAACCCCCTAAAAGTATGCAGAGAAAAATTGTCTGCTAATTTGTAGCTGGTAGTCAGTGAGGCGAACAGTGAAATTCATTTTCCGATCGGACACAGTCCTACCGAGATAGAGCCAGTTTAAAGTGTGAAAAATCTAGTACCTCAGTTCGAATAATAAAGGGAAATACTAAAAAGTGCGTATGGGGATGGTTTAAATAGCTATTTAAGCCTCCGAGTATAGGCGTGTGCGTACCCAAACTTCTTCTCAAGACCTAAGGAAATCGTTTCAGTACTAGATTTTACAAAATATACTAGATCGAATCCGCCCCCCCCCCCCCCCACGACAAGCTTCCCCCGCTTAATTGAAATATACATTGTTAATAAAATATGTTCAGATTATCATAATGCATCGTTTAAGACATCTCTCATGTCTGGAGGTGTAGGGACTAAAATGAACATTCCCTTTCAGGCGAATCAAATAGTGTGAATTTCCACCCTAAAGGGTGAAATTCGCTCGGGTACTATCAGTCATTTTCCTATGTCATTTATGTACAACAAGAATAAGTTTTTGGTTTGGTGCGATATATTTCTTCCGATGTGATGTAATTTACCTTTGTTCGTTGCATTCTACTGTGTAAGTAGCTATGGAACATTTGGCTTCTATTCCTTCAATACCATACTTCCTTGTCCATTTGAATGTCCCTATTGATGGAGTCCGTTTAAAATATCGAAAGCAAATCAGTACATGTTCTCCTCTTCCTAATGCTTCCTTCTATTCTGATAACATCCAATTCAATTTTTTTAAAACGTTAGCAATATGTAATAATTCTATTAGCTTCTCCATAAGTGTTCTTCTAGGTCCTGATAAACCATTTCCTCTAATATCTTACAGAAAAACGCAATGGTTAGTATATTTATGAGAAATGACTATAAACTTTATAGCGGTTATAGTCTAGGAATTCTATACATCTTAAAGCGGTGTATAGACTCAGTATGAGAAGAGCTATAAACGTTAATGCGGTTTATAACTCCTATAGAGCTTCCAATTGATTAATTTAAAGCGTTATCTAATTGGTTCTCAAGTAGACAGTTTAAAGCACTGTAGACAGTTTGAAGTACTGTTTTTGATGGTTGGTAAGAAACTTACCAGGTCTATACGTTACAGGTGTACATAAGTTCTGTTATATTTATATATATATTCTACTTACAGTTGTCAGGGGTACTCACAGCTTTTGCTTACCGGTTTTTCGCTGCTATTCCTCGTATTGTGCTTTTATTTGTTTTTGTTTTTTTTTCTAAGTGAAACACTGAACTTGTACGTTTTTCCTTCTTCTCTGTTTTATTCACCAGAAACTATTCAAGACCATCTTTTCTTTTATCTGCTAGAATATTTTTCAAAAACAATTTCTGTTGTCGTTTTAACAAAGAACTTTTATGCATCAACTTTTCTCTTAATTAACAACAATACTTTTCTAAAAATAACTTTTACTTTTACCAAAAACTTTTCACAAACTATTTTTCTTTTATTTAATAAAACTTATCTACACCAACTTCTATATCCGGACCCGAGACCGCGCCGCTTTTACTTTCAAAAATCAACTCAACTCTTGATCACATTCATCGTGATCAAGAGCCGTTGTTCAGGATAGAAAATGCTAAATTGCATTTTCTTATCCTGAGAAAATTTTACTTTTTCAATTCTGGACTTGTTCCAACATGTCCAGAATTATTTGCTTCGGACGGGGGCTTCAAAAATGTAATCTTACACTTTCAAAAACATCAGCCACCGTCCCGTCGTTTGAAACCGCGGCGCGCATATACATACAATGCATTTATGCGGCGCGCGTTTCTTATCGTGAAAAAGCTTTTTACGTAATATGTATGTACGTATGTACATACACATTGTACCTTTTCGCGGCAAATTGTACTGAAGGTACGTTTTGCTTTTTGATTTATTTTTTAATTAAATTGTGGTAATTTTTCTGTTAAAACGACCTGGTTGATAGTTGACACTTTTGTTTTTCCCAAGTCGTTTTATGAGAAAAATTTTTATAAGCTACATGGAATGTAAAGAAAATTGCTAATGCAATTTTCTTTATTCATTTAGTAGATAAGCTAATCATGTTTTAAGCATGAGTAGCTTATGTATGAATTTTATAAAATATAATTTTTACTTATTACCCTTTTTCAGGTTTTATATGAGAATTCTCATTACTTTTTACTTATTACCCTTTTTCAGGTTTTATATGAGAATGTTATTTATTTTAGGTATATAACAGTTCCAGATATGAGGAATACTATAAACGTTAGAGTGGTTTATAGTTCCAAATAGCTATAACAACTTCAATTGTATAATTTAAAACATTAGACAATTGGTGGAAATTAAGTAGTTTTAAACACCGCTTGGCAGTTTAGTAATTTACAACATTATCAGTGGTACACGTGAAAGCTGTCTCCTGATATTTCAACTATGCGGAGTACTATAAACGTTATATAATTTAAACGTTGTATAATTTAAAACACTATACAATTGGTGGCAGATAAGCAGTTGAAGTACTGATTGACAGTTTGGTAATTTACAACATTACCTACGACCATTGGCGTAACTAGGACTTTTTTTGTGGGGTGGGCCAGGTCTCCCAACTGTCGTACATAGGTTTTAACAAATATTTTGTTTGTGGAGTATACCAGCACATGAGTACCCAGCTTTTGACCGAAATTTTTTGTGCATTGCTCTCAGCAATGTTGATATAATGCCTAGAGCCAATGAAATTGCACAGATTAAAAAAACCATAAAGTTTCTAAAGTTACAGAGATCACAGAGAGTCTATAAGTTAGAGAACTCACAAGAAACATAATCTAAATTCTAGAACATAATTTCCGCTTAAATAGCTCTGCACACAAAAAAATAAAAAAATAAAATAATTCTCATTTTAAAAGTCGCAGACATCGCGTCATTATTTTTGTAAGTATTCCAACGTGAAACCTTAACTTCGCTCCCAAGAAAGCAAAAAAACTAGATCAGCGCTTTTAATCTACTGCAAATGCAGGTACGTGTGCACATTCGGGGCGATTTTAATAAGAAAAGCTTTTGAGATATTGCAGTCTTTGTCGAGGTTGCGATGTTAAGGTCAGAAGAACAACGAACAGTATTCAATTGTTTCCCACCCATTCTCTATTATAATTCTCGTTGAATGTTATTCGGCATCCGAAGATAGAAAAGCATGGTACATCGCTTATCAGTTAGTATAAGTCATCAGCATTCAATCAATTTTTGGATAACTAATCAGTCAACATTCGGCGATCGGGCGATATTTATTATCTATTAAGTACAAGTCCAGGTATTGGTATTGGTACTTATAAGGTTCAACAGCTTTCGAAACTCAAATCAGAAATTTTTAAAAACCTATAGCCAGCTCAGTTTTTGCTGTTTTAATTTCTTCATAATTTTGGAAGTTGTTCATACAGTATTTGAGTTTGCCGTTAGCAAAACATATGTCACATCAGATAATGATTACTTTTGAGTAGCATTTACAAGACCTGCAAATGAAAATCAACGCTCCATATGTGCGGAGAAAGATAGCGGATTGTGGTACTTGATTCCCAACCTTCTCAACAAAGGGTATCTAATCAGCGTGTCAATTTCTGTCCTACAGTTACTCATATATTGCGTTATTTTCGTTCTATTTTACTGAAGGCGGTAATATTTCTTGAGGCACTGTCGAGATGCAGATAACCTCTATTATTACAAGGCGTATTTAAATTATTTACAAAAACTGAAGTACTTCGCGTTATGACGGTATTTGTAAAAAGTGCGTTATGTACCAGTATCGGGATTTGTACTTGAGGATTTTTTTAGTACCAGTACCGGGACTTGTACTTAAAAAACATTTAGGTCCAGGTACTGGTACTGGTACTAATACTTAAGTACCAATGTACTTATAAGTACTTTACAGGTCTGCAGTTAAATACACATTTTAGATCAATTATTTACGTTTTTATTAAGCACTAATACAGATAGTTAAAGTGTGTATACGCTTTAGTTTATGGTTTTTCTTTTCTGCAAACTTATTTAGCACCTGTTGCGCTGTTAGTTCGTTTTTAATTATCTCATTTTCAATGTTTATGAGTGCCATGTTCGAAAACCTCACCTGAAGCAGTTATTCTTAACCAAGTTTTAACTCGATGGAAAAGCTCCGTTCACAGCCGGCCGAGCTGACAGGAAGACCCAAAGCTGCTTGCAGTAACTAGTATAAATTTAGACGGAAGTCTTTATTAATTTCTATTTTCACTCTTTCCAAATTTATTACAATGAATGCTCTTGTCTTGGAACATATTTTTTATTATTTTTGTTTCAGCCTGTAAGGTGAAATGTCTGCATTGAAAATATTTTTATAATTACAACTTTATAAATGAGTCAACTGACTGTGCCAAAGGTAGATTTTCAAACCTATTTTTGAAGTTAGTGATAATGATGTCCATCACTTGGTTGTAAATATGTATCTTCCAATATTCGGATGCCTAGGCCTTGTATCTGATGGAAAGCCTACTAAATTACATTTACCTAGAGTAGACTTAATCAGAAAGTCTTTTGATTTTTTGTGAATTTCTTGCTTTGCCGAAGTATTTATTGTCTAGAGTTCAAAAATAGTTTTTTTTCCATAATGTAACGTAATAAGAATATTTTTGAAGATGATATTTCTTCCTTATAAAGATAATCAGCCTTTTTACTGAATACGTTGGGATTATATTCGAAAAAGCTTCAAAGTTTTACGAAATTTTCAAATTTCTTGATATCAAAAGGTTTTCAATTAAAATTTCCGCATAAACTGTCAAAATATTTTTGCATGATTTCTCATACGGATCATGCCTTTGTCAAAATTCTGTGGAATCAGAGCAATCTCAGAATAGTTTTTAAAAATTTTAAAAAGATTTTACTAGGCTCTCTTGAAGAAAAGAACTGTAAAGCCTTTTTGATTCCGATCCGAAGCGATTCAATTTAATTATGCCTAAGATTGTACGAAATAACGAATGTTTTTGGGAATTTCCATAATTTTCGGGTGGGGGGCATTACTGCTCAGAAAGGAATGCAATGATCCGAGCGTTTGTTTCTGCTTATGTAGCCAGTTTGTTCGTGGCAAAGACTACTGAGAATAGTGTTGCCAGATTATGCCATGGACTTAAGCATGATTTTCACAAGCGAAGTTACTGTCCCAAGTAACCTCGTTTTCAGTCCCTCAACTCCCCTTGATATACCCTTCAGTCTTGCGCAAAACAAGTGCCACTCACTTCAACTTTTTAGCAAAGTGGAACCTGAGAAATAGTCAAATTGCGTACGGTTTCTAAAAATGGTACTTTTTTGATATAAGTAGTCTTTAATAATATCAGCTGGTGTGGAACTTGTGAAATATCAACACATTGTGTATTGGCTGTTATACAAAGGGAGTGCTTTATATTTTTCGGTAAGAAATTTCGTAAATTTAAAAAAGAATTATGTAAGCAAAAATATTATTCCTTAGCAATCAGTCCGGAACATAATCACACTTTCTTTTTTCTTAGAATTTTCTTCCCCAAAATTGCTGCACAGTTTATGACCTTTTCAATATTTAATCTTTCACTTGAAACCATTTTCTCTACAAAAAAAAATTGTTCACATTTGACGGGGCTGTCGATTCAATCAACCAAATTCTGACCCACAAAGTTGATTTTACATGTTTTCCGACTGCTGAACAGGAGATGTGATGCGACTAGTCGCTGCTTGATGTCTAGTCTCTCCACGAATAGCTTGTTCCCCGCTTGACATGTTTGGCATTCTCCCCTCCCCGCTTCTTCTTGTGATTCCACTGCATTCAAAACAATATTTTCTGGAACCACCTTTTTTTCAACTATGCTAAAGTACTATCGTCAGATGACAACTGCAAGCAATGTGGCGTTAATAGACTTAACAAAAATTTGGAAGAGAAAACAGGGACCGAAAATAACTGGTATTTTGAAAATTTTAAACAAAAAAAGCTGAGATAAATCATGATCGTGGAATTTAGTGGAATATACCAAAAGATGTCTCGTGAAACCCGTTTCGATTCCTGTAAAGCTTTTGAAAACTTAACTTTTTATTAAAAAAAGCTAAAAAAAAACCAAGCTGGAAAGGCTTTTTATTTTTTCGAGCTGGAAGTAACAGGTTTTCAAGCCGGAAGTATAAAAAGCCAAGCTGGCTTCTTATTTTCAGGGACCGAATCAGTTATGAATTTTTACGAAAAAAGCTTAATTTACTTGTTGTTATTCCTGGCCGGTAATAGTTTTGAAACTAGAAAAGCAAGCGCAACGGCTTGATACTTTTTTTCGGTAAAAATATAAAAAGCGAGCCCAGCTTTTTTATTTTTTCTAGTCAAGCTGGCTTTATATTTTTGCAAGATAAAATAAAGCCTTTCCAGCTTGGTTTTTTAGCTTAAAATTATTATCGGTCAGGATTAACAGGTAAAGTTGTCTTTTTTCGTAAAAAGTCATAACTGGTCCCTGAGAGAAAAGACTAGTCAGTTCAAGAAATTCCTTTATAAGATTTAAGTCCCACTGCAATTATCATAACATGATATGTAATATTGTACCATTCGAAATTTTCTGCAGCCCTTCTAAACGGGGCCCTTATGAATCTTAAACGTTATGTAGAACCTTTGGTTTGACCAAACAAAGTAATTTGCTTTACTTGCAGACGATTGCGTCTGCATTGCATTACCCATATTTTTCACGGCATGATTGATCAACATTGCACCCAATATGTAACTCAAGTAAATTTTTTCAAAATTTTATATTATCCTTAATTAAGCTTTACACACTTATATTGACTTATTTGCATTTATTTTTTTGAAGCTGGTGTTGGTGCCATACAGTTTCCGTCAGGATAACGTTTTTGAAATTGCGAAATTAACTCTGGATCAACTAATCGAATTCCATCCAACTGATTCCCCAAAGTTATCCTGTAAATTAAAATGCTTATGTTAGGATATGCAGTTATTAGTTTGTGAAACTCATGGACGAACATTCGATTAAATTTTGCAATTATTGAAGAGTTTTATGCACAAAACGTAAATAGATTAAACAAAGCTGACCACCAAGTTGTACAGTGAGAAAAGTCGAATTTTTCCCCGCATTTTCTGTTGGTGAGTTTCAACTGCGCTGTGTGCTCAAAACTTTTATAGATAATATAATGTTGTAGTTCATGAATAATTTGGTTTCCTAATTAAATGAGAAATCCATTTATTTTATGGATTACGCGAAACTTACCAATTTGGTTGGACATTATGGGGCCTTCCAAATAATTCAATTTTTCTTGTTCCTGGGCTTAATCTTTCGATTATTCCATAGATTTCATCAGGTTTATGACTAGTAGCTCTAACTTCGGCTACAATTACATCACAGTCTAGACCCCGATTTAAATTTTTTGGATTCCCTTTCATGCCAACTAAACAATGCTCTTTTCCATGATTTAACCAATGACCAGTTCTACCAGTGCGAATAATTCGCTGAAGTTGGTTAGTTTTTACCCATATTAATTCATCTACTCTTTCATATCTGCAAGTTGCATTTTCGTGTAAATGTATTCTCAAAATTATTATAATAGTGGTCTTGTAGCTCTAATTACCCCCATAGCTTTAAGCATTCTCTGCCTAATTCCATGGCTCTTCCAGTGACCCATAGAAAAATAAGTCCATCATCTTGCAATGCGGGTACTCCTAACTGCCTCATTTCATCATCTGACATTGTACCATACGGCAACTCCATATGAATATCCCATGGAGGATCAGCCATCACCACAGCGAATTTTCCTAACACAGTCATATCTAAATATCTGAAAAAAGAAACAAACAAACACTATAATAATGTGTTCAACTATTTGACGAATGTTTAAAAACCTCAAATCACATTGTATCCATTGCGGAGGATAAAGTGTTGCACTTGGATCTAAAGTTCTTTTCACAACTGAACGTTGACAATTCTTCAAATTCTCAAGTCGACTATTAATATTACTGCCAGGATGAGAGTCCACTTCATAATGAACGTACCTAAATAAAATATAAAAGAAAAACTATCTGAGAATAATCGAAAATGAGAGCTTACTTGCAAGTTGCCATATGGAAACAAGTGTTTAGAAAGCTGCAGTCTCCCAGGGATTCATCAGTATGCGACTGAATAATTTTTTTGAAATGCAATTTTGTACATTTATCTGCTTCCTCTTCCACTTCTTTTTCATTTTTATTCGTTTCTTCTGGATTACTTTGCTTTTCTGATGAATTTGAATTTTCCTCATCCATACGTGATTTTTTAATTGCCATTTCTGCGGTCGCTTGCTGTGCCCGTAAGCATTCAACTTTTGTTCCGTGCGGACAAAATTCCATGACTTGAGCCCCACCGTGAGATTTAAACTTTTCAGCAAGTGATCTTTCTTTTGCAGTAGGCTTTGTAAGTAATTCAAGAATTTCTTCACCGACCTGTTTACTTTGTTTTTCTCGTGTTGATGGCATTGAAAGTAAAGACTAAAAATGTGGAAACTATTGAAAAATAGTAGCAAATTAAAGAGAAAAACGTATGTACCATAATATCGGATGCATCATTTGAGGATTCCTTGACAATAACTTTGCGTTCGTTGTCCTTATTTTTAAAATATTTTCGCGAGCTCTCATCGTCATCTTCTTCACTTTCATCTGAAAAAGAAAAACACGACGTTAAGAATACGAAAAACAAACTTCTAGGATGCAAGAGCAGATCAACCGATTCACATATTTACCCTTATTATATCAAGCATAGATGGCACAAGAAATATATAACGCATGATACACCAGAGCAAAGTATACAGATTGTGGAATAAATGGTGCATTCCGGAATGGACTGATCTGGTATTGCAAGCAACATCTAGTTCAAGTAACACGACTGTGTAAAATTCGACGCAAAATAACGCCCAACAAAATAGCATCCAAAAATCTGCCCGAAATCCGCACACAATTTCGGGCTTCATTAGGCCCAAAATTGTGGCTTTTATTTCATCTGAGTCGTTCAGCCGTTATTTTGAAATTAAATTTTGTAGGACGCACAGAAATAAAGTCTGAAAATCGAGAGTGAAATAACGCTCAAAATTATCATATAATTTTGTTGTTTGTGAAGTCGTTGTGGGTAGTGATGGGAAAAATCGTTACATTTCGAACACGAACACAATGACACGTGGTTTTTATATATTAGGATTTAAATTATATGCAAATGTATTTAATTAAATGCAAAAGGAAGGGGAAAGTAGAGAATTTTTGTGATCTATTTTTCAATTTTGGCAGATTTTGAAGCAGTCTTTTCAAACAGTTTTTTTTTCATATTTTTATACCCTAGATAATTAAAGCATAATTTTTCATTCCGTTTGTAACGGATAGAAATATATTAATAAAAGTTGCACACAGCTTTTAAATGCCATACGAAAATTTCGTTTTTTACTACATATATTTGGACACTGCCTGAGAACGCGCCAACGTAGAAAGCTAAAATTTTGTACACGGCGTTTTTATAAAAATATTAAATACAATTTCAAAAATAGACTAAGTCGGGCGACCCCTTATTAGTGTTGCCATTTAAAAATTTGGGTTTTTTACGTACCGTTCTGGAAATTAATATAATAATAATAATTTATTAGCTTAACAAAAGCAACTTTTACAACAATAGTTTACATTTTCTCTCTTACGTAAGATATAATATTCTTTTTGAAATTTCTAAAATTTATTTCATACTTTAGTCTATCCGGCAGCTCATTAAACATACGTAATCCTCTAAACATTATGCTGTTCTGAGTTCCTGAACTCCGAAAAGATGGTAGTCTGAAGTCATTTGCAGATCTCAGTTCATACGGCTGGCTATCACGCACGTAATTTATTTGTCCAGTTAAATACTCTGGTAGCATGTTGTGTCTTATTTTGAATATGAATACAAAAACGTTCGCAGCTATTCTTTGCCTTACACTTAGCCATTTCAGTGCCTCCAACATTAATGTAATAGCTGTATATCTGCTACATCTGAGAATAATTCGCATTGTAATTCTGTAAGGTTTGCAGTTTTTGCAACATTTGCTGGCCTCCCATGAAAGAGCAATATTCGAAGTGGGGTCACACAATAGTGTTATATACATTGATCGCCGTATAAGTTGATAGGTTACCTCTAATTCTTCTTAGGAAGTAAATTTTTTTTGCTATTTTTTTAGTGATATATTCAATATGTTTCGAGAATTTTATAACCTTATCATATCTTTGACAGCTTCTATTACTGCTCCGTCAACCATTAGGTTCAAATTACCTTCACCGTTAATTAATAATGACTTAGTTTTTGATACATTTAACTTCAATTTATTTGCTTTAAGCCATTCACTAAGTTCGCTGAGGTCCTCTTACAACAATCTCTCCGCCTCGCTAATGTCTTGTCCTGCTTTATATATATTAGTGTGTCGTCTGCAAAGAGTGCCACCTTTGAATGTTTTACTACTCTACTAATGTCGTTAATATACAACGAAAACATGAGTGTCCCCAGTACTGAACCCTGCGGCACCCCGATATCGACCGATACCTCTATCGATGTTGCTTGTCCCACTTTCGTTTTCTGTGTTCTCCCAGTCAGAAATTCTGTAAACCAGTTCAATTCTTTACCTCTTATTCCATATTTATACATTTTTGTAGTAAAAGTTGATGATCAACAGTTTCGAACGCTCTCCTAAAATCCAGGAACACGCAAGCGATTTTATTTCTTGACGCTATCTGCTCTTTCCAATCTATCATCACCATATTAAGCGCCGTTTCACAGGAATGCCCCTGCCTGAAGCCCGACTGATTAGAGATTATAAGTGCATTTTCCTCTAAATATTTTATAAGCTGCTTATACACTATCCTTTCCAATACTTTTTCATATGTAGGCAACGCATTCACTGGTCGATAATCCTCACACTTAGCTGACTTTTTTATTTTAGCTATTGGCGTTACTATTGATTCCTTCCATGAATCAGGCAAACTTCCTTCCAACAGGGATTTATTAACAATATCTACAAATATTTTTCCTAGCGCTCCAAAGCAATCAATCAACATGCTGGGACTTAAAAAATTGCTGTCTTTTTTTGCTTCAGTTCTCTCAATGCTTCCTTAATATCCTTATGACTTATTGTATTAAAAGTAAAAGAAGTACTTACGCATGATATTGCTTCAGCATACCTCACTATAGGTATAGATTTGTGTATGTCTATTATACTTTGCACAAAGAATTTGTTGAACGCCTCTGCAACGTCATCATTCCTATCCAAGGTGCTACCGTTTATTTTAATTCCTTTAATAGCTGATCTTCTTTGCTTCAACACTAACTCTTTTAATGCTCTCCACATTTCTTTTTGGTTGGCTGATTCATTAATCTTCTTTTTAATGTATTCACTCTTATATTTATTTCTAATGAGCTTATATGATGTCCAATCACTATATAGATTTGTTAGTATTGCACGTTGTCTTGCTCGATTTTTTTTTTCTTTCAACACACGAATGTCAGTGCTAAACCACGGGGTGTCACTAGTCCGCCGATTCACTTTTTTCACAAATTCATTTATTACTCTAGATAGTTCACTTTTAAATAACATCGACATATCATTTAAACTAGCTCCATTATTAACATTTACTAATTCACTTTCGTTAATTTTACTTATAAAACTTTCTCTATTATATTTTAGAACTCTATAATTAATTTCTTCTTTTTTACTTTCACCGCAAATCGATATATCAATCCAATACATATATACAAAAAACTACATAAAAGCTACGGGCATCATAACGTCTTATCAATTCTAGCTTTTGCAGATATTCTCAAACATTTTAAATTTTATCAAGGAATTTCAGGATAAGAAACCATTTTTGCAAGGACATTTTCATAAAGTTATTTATTTAATAAAATAAAATATGCGACCAATGTTGAGCCCACGACTCTGAGATTAAAGGTCCCCATTCACTTACAGATTATATGCAGATTCAGACTGTAGATGGCATCTGTCAGTCCAAATCTGTTTTCGTCCATCCACTAGTATCAGATCAGATCGTAAGTTTGAAATTTGACAGATAGGAAACTTAAGATAAACTGACGATTAACCACACACCTACAGTTTGGTCTTCAGTCCATATCGTAATTAATCTGTTCACGATTCTCATGCAATTCGGTTGAATTTTTAAAATGATACATTTCTGCTCATTAATAATTTTTTTATCAGAAGTACCAGTGAAGAGTAAAAAACGTTTCTGGGTGAAAGATTGGTTGCTTCACAAAGCATCTCACATATGAGGTTATTAATTTTTTTCCTCTCAGAATCAGTAGTAGCTTTATAACGTTCTATTTATTCCTGATAATATTTTTCTTTTTTTTTCTGTCCGAATATGAATCATATTTTACTTTGCATGTTTC
Organism: Dioctria linearis; assembly: GCA_963930735.1. Taxonomy (NCBI): domain Eukaryota; kingdom Metazoa; phylum Arthropoda; class Insecta; order Diptera; family Asilidae; genus Dioctria; species Dioctria linearis. The sequence goes on along the minus strand of OZ005740.1, from coordinate 222,467,326 downwards.
CTGTATACTTCAGAATTCATTGAATATACTTCTATCCATGTTGGGAATGATGAGAAATCTGACGAAAATATCAAACTGATCTGAAAATAATGATTGACGCTGAAATTGTGCACTTTGTATGCAGTCCTGTTATCTAACGATGAACTGCATGTGTGTGGTGTATTTATCTACAGAACTACAGTCTGCAATTCAGGAACTGCCGATCTGGTTGGCAATCAAATCGTACAAATTTTCAACATACACACGCAGATTACCTAGATTGTAGATCAAATCGTACGATTTGAACTGGTAATGGGTGGCGGAATTCAAATATATCTGCAGTTCGGATCTGTAGATAATCTGTAAGTGAATGGGCGGCTTAAGGCGCAACAACCACTTACAGATTATCTGCAGATCCGAACTGTAGATATATTTGAATTCCACACATTAACAGTCCAAATAGTACGATTCGATCTGCAGTCTAGAATTGTCAAAAAGATCGGCAGTCCATGAACTACAGACTGTAGATAAATACACCACACACATGCAGTTCATCGTCAGATAACAAGACTGTGGATTTGTAAACTGCGCACATAGTATACAATTTCATCGTCAATCATTATTTTCAGATCAGTTTGATATTTTCGTCAGATAATTGTGGTTTCTCATCATTCGTAACATGGATAGAAGTAAAACATTCAATGAATTCTGAAGTATACAGGAACCATGGAAAGTAAAATATGATTCATATTAGGACAGAAAGTTAAGGTTATGCTGGAGACCTTACAGTGGATGGATGTTAGACAACGTCTTACGTACGAAGCGAGAAAAATCTTATAACTGTTGCAGAATCCCAACCATATAACTTGCATCACAATCAGAACTTTAGACTCGCCAGATGAAATAGAAGCAGCACCCAGCACCCAAAATTCCTTGCTGTACAAGGGATTACAATTTTACAATAACTTACCACCAGAATTAAAATTGGAAACAAGAATTCGAGTTTTTAAGCATAGATTAATAAAATTCAGTCGCATAAACGTTAATTAAAATAAGTATAGAGAGGTAGTCCAATGAATTATAATTATAATTATTATTAAGTTTCAAATGTATAAAAAAGGTTTTAAAACTAATAATTAAATACAATAAAAAAAATATATAATTAATATCAACATGTAAATAAACATTACGTACGTTGGTTAACGACCTACATATAAGTACATATCAATTATAAAAGCTCACTCAACACTATTTGTATATCGATCAACTTGAGGTGGTCGATTTGTGATCAATATTTTATAATAGTAAAGTTAAGTGAAGTTAGCATTTATATTGTTGAATCAATAAATTTAGAAGTAGACCTCAACTCCAACTGTTTCTATATTCTGACTGAGAGCTTCCTTAGCTCTTAAACGGATATCCGAAACGGTAATTGAGCTTTTCTGAGCTTACAATTTTAGCTATATTTAACATTGTCCTCCTTACGTATAATCTAATAAAGCGGTACTATTGAGGTTTCAGAAGCTCTTGTGCAAACAACATATTGAAGCAAACATTGAGATTTTCAGCTGAGTTGGTCGAGAAAGAGAAAAAAAGCTCTGTCGAGCTCTACTATTCTATCTCTGAATTAATGTATTGTTCTCTCCTAAGAAGTGCCGCGATCAAAAGCATTCAATAAATTTAATGCGCAATTTCCATGAATACCTGCTCCTCTATAAAAATGTTGATGACTTCATTAAATATATTAAATTGGATCGAAAAATTCACTAAAAAGAAAATTTAAATGTTGAAATGTCAGCCTTTATTAAAACTTTACTTCCGATTTATGTGCCCATCGTTTATAGACGTGGTTTGGCCAGGATATTTTTGGTATTGTATTACAATACTAATTTCTCATATCATTAGATGAAGTTTGTCTCTTTGATTCGTTGGTATACACAATCAACAGCCATTATAACAAGAAGCCAATGACTGTTTTTTCGCGCAAGAGAATGGGATCAGCTATTGAAAGAATAGATGCGCGGCCTTGAAAATGTATAAAAAAAAGTCAAGGAATGAAGAAAGAAAGAAATTTTTAAAACTATATTTTTATAATTATCAGCTAGAGATTTAGCTTTAAATTAGAGCAGAGTTAACTTAACCCTTCATCTTTATATATAGTAAAGTGGAAATTAAAGAATAAACGTTGCTAACAAAACTTTTTATGTATGTGATGTAAAAATGTGTCGGATGTTCACTAATCTGTTTACACAAAGGGTAGGGATTCTCACTGTACAGATATACAAGGTATTCTCATTACGAACCATGTTCCGCAATTTGTGTCCGAATGTATAGGAAAGTACGGTACAGAGAACACAATATTCTCTCTCTCCTCTCTGTCTTTTCAATAGAAATGTATATACGTTATAGGACGAAACACGTCACAGCCAAAGATTACCTAATAAGAAGATATGAAGCAGTAGGGCAAAATTGGAAAATTTTGGTGTTTTTTAGAATGAAACAAGTAATTTCATATACTTCGTCTTTTGCATGAATGGGGGAAAAGAACTTGGCTATGCACTATTGTACTGTAACTGAGACAACGAGTTAAAAACAAAAATCGAGAGAACGTAGGATTATACCCTAGACACACAGCACGATCTAATGAATTATTAGTACTAACTATTCATTAAAATGCCGTGTGTTACATAAGGCGCTTTCGGCAAGCACATTCTCAGTGAGACAAGTGAGATATTCTCAGTTGGCTCACTGAGACTGCACTTTCGGTGAATTGTCTTACTTCCATATTGAGCTACAAAATTGGAACGCAACCACTGAGCAACTGAGACAAGTGAAACTGAATTTTCTTGTCTCAGATGACTCAGTTTCGTTAGTTTGTGATTTTAATTGCTAATTAAAGTTAAGTGAGCTATTTGAATAAACTAACAACACTTTCCTCAATATATTACTATCCATTTTCTGTGGTCAAAATTATTTAAATGTCAAAATTGGCAAATCAGCTGATTGGTTTGAACTGAGACAACTGAGACGGTTGCTCAAAGTTTTGTCTCAGTTGTCTCACTGAGACAGTGCTTGCCGAAAGCCCCTATAGTATACGTCTTTATGACTCGAAAATCAGGTCATAATAAAGTACACTAATGAAGTGTTTTCCTCCTTCATTATAGCTTTAATGAGGAAAATGTGCTAGATTTGGCATATAATGTAAATCTGGAGCTCCGCTGTGCATCTGCTGATTTGAAAAATAAGAAGAAGAAATGCAAATCACACATTATATTTATCAATATTTTTTTTTAATATAATGTTTTTTTTTCATTTGTAAATTGTTAAATTGAAAAATAAAATAAATAAAAACAAAGTTTATCGCGTTAATTCGATCCATATTGCTCCTTTAATGTTGTTAAATACCTTTTTATTTGGGGTCTTTCAGCTACTATATCCAAACACTTTAAGAACACTGCTTCGTTGTTTAACACTATTATTGTATTTTATTTTTCTTTTACAAAAACAAAAGGTCACTTCCTAAGTTTAACTTAATTCGAGTTTCACTTTTCTTTTTCAGTCTCTTTTCTTTTTCAACTTTCGTATTTTTCTTTTAGAATAACTCCACAACCGAGACCGACCCGTTACCAAGTTCAGAATCCAACTTTTTAATAAAAATTTGTCCGCTTAACCGGCCGCGAATAATCCGTTTATTTAATCCAAATATTTTTTCCGTTTAACCGCCGCGCAGGAAATTTAAAATACAACTCCTTTTTTACAAAGTTTAAAAATAAACTCCGTTCTTCAAAATTTTTAATTCAACTCTGCGTTCTTCACGAGATTTAAAAACCAACTCGGCTCTTGATCACTTTTGTCGCGATCAAGAGCCTTCGTTCAGGGTAAAAAATGCATAGTTGCATTTTCACCCTGAGAAAATTTTCATTTATTCTGGACTTGATTAAACAAGTCCAGAATATTTTTCGTTGGACGGAGGCTTGAAATTTGATGCTTTTATAAACATCAGCCACCGTCACGATGATAAGAATTGCCGCACGCGTATACATACAATGTATTTTCGCGGCGCGCTCTTCTTATCGCGAAAGCTTTTTTGTGATATGTATGTACATTCGTACATACATATTGCAATTTTCACGACAAATCGTACTGAAGGTACGATTTGTCTTTTGCTTTATTTTTTTAAAGTAAATATTTCTACTGGCAAATTTTGCTGAAGGCAAAATTTGCCATGGGAATAATTTTATTTTAATTTATGGAATGTGAAGAAAATTGCTGACGCAATTTTCTTCATTGATTGAATAGATAAGCTAACCATGTTTTAGGCATGGTTAGCTTATGTGAAATTTTATGCATGAAACATTTTAATATTTTTTAAATTTTATTAATTTATAATTAGGTATTTATTTTAGGCTTTTTAGGTACACAACAATCCTTCCCCCTGAGAAAAAGAGAATTATTCTTTGAAGAGGAATAATTCTCAGGGGAAGTTATTGTGGGTGCTATTTTGGCGGCTCGGATTCCGGTCGGTTCGGCTAGGCTTTACACATTCTTTTTTTTTCTTTTTTTTTTACATATATATGATAATAATATAATTTCATTTTTTACATTATTTTTTGTGTCTACTATATCTATAATACTAGTATATATATAAATTTCTAATTTAAAATTCTATTTGTGGGTAGTAGCCTGGTAAAGCTTTTGCTTGCTTGTCTGTTCCTTATTCCCTAGATTTCTAACTGGTTAAACTTGCTTCTGCTGTTATTTCGCAGATTTGGGCACGCTCTTATTTTCCTTTGATTTTATTTAGTTGTTATTTTCTTCAAATGCATCCTTTTCTTTAGTTTTGTTATTTTATCTTTTCTAGTTTTAATTTCAGTTTAGTTAGAACATAATTTTGTGCCCCTCTTTTTTTATCTATTTCTATATATTTTCATATTTATTTTATTTCTATTTATTTATGTCCACTTTTGAGGTGGTTTTTCTTCAATTTTACTACTTTATCCAGTTACATTTAAATATAATGTATTTGATTTTATTTATAGGTATTTATTTATTCTAACTTGTATTTTGTTATGTAATTTTAGTACATTTTTGTGCATATACCTTTTATTATTTGCACTATAACTAATTATACTATATACTATATGCGTATATTGCTGTGTTTTTTTTTTGTGTTAAATCGTTACATATACATAGGTTGTTATATACATGCATAGATTTTCTTTGAATGCTTTACCAGGTCTACCTTTCCTATAAATTCTACTTTGATTAAGTGGCTCATGTTGACAGTATCAGTGTTCCATTTTTTTTTTTTTTTTAAACGATTTGGACTGATTTTGTTTTGGAGAGGCTTCTGGCTCGCCTTAAACTGGGTTGGGGAGCAGGAGTTCGCTCTTCTAAAGGAATTCCCTCTGATGAAACTTCGGGGTTACCTGGTGGTGGATTCCTCTGTTGTCTCATCTTAATGACAACAGGGTTAAGATATTTTACTGCCACAGCGATCATTATGGCCAGAACTAGTAGGCTCGTAAATGATAGAGAAGTTGTGGCCAGGATATGGGAGTGTCTGCTCGATACCTCTTCCTGGTATTTAATAATTTTATTTTGGATTTCTTCCAGCGAATGGGTGTCGGTATAAATTGATTTATGGGTATCGTCTCCCGTTAAGATTTCGATTTTCCCCAGACTGTGGTTTTGAGTTCCTTGTAAAATTTCAGTCAGGTTTACTTTGAGTAGAGAGTGGTTGAGCTCAGGAAACTGATTCGGCTGGATAATTTTTAGTGAAAATTTACTGTGACCTTCGTATTTAAGCACTTTGTCACCTATTTGAACTTGACATGGTTGCGTTATCTCTAATATCCCTTGTCCTTCCAGTTTCGAGATTACAAAGTGATCTGGACATGTGATGTGTAGCACCGTGGAGGTGATAAAAGAAAATTGCCACGTATTGGGCTTACTTAATTTGATCAGCATGTCTTTTGTGGGATTTGTACTCTGGTCTTGCATTTGGGCACTTCACTTAGAGGGTTGTATAGCAATTTAATGGCACATTCGTTGGACGTTGCCGCTTTGATTATAGGCGTGTTCAGCCGGCCTACATACGTGTTTTCTTCCAAATTACTTGTTATTTTTTTGAAACTTTTCATGTCATCGCCTCTTAATAAGAGAAATTCCTGAGTTTTTTCGCTATTGGCTATGTATGAATAACCAGTGTCTGGAATTAATGAGTAATTTGCTGACTTGGATACAGGATAGCATTGAATCTGTTGTAGCCTCATTTTTGGCAGATTAAAAATTGGGAGAGTAATTCTCACCACCAATTTATTCTGCATAAGGAGCGACTGAGCTCGTGCTGTCTGATATAGGACAGATAGACAATTTTGGGCATTTGGGCAATTCGAGGCCGTCTTGCGGTATATCTCCAACAGATTTTTGGGAGACATTAGGAGTGGATGAATATGATTGGTTTTACTAGCCATTATATCCAGGAGGGCTTGTTGTCGATATTCAACTTCGATGATTTGGAGCAATAAGCTTGATATAATCTCTTGTCTCAATTGCCTCCTAGTTAAATCATCGGCCACATGGTGGAGATCGTTTATCTGGTGTGCTATTTTTTGTTGTCTGTCTATTAACATTGCCAGCGGTTTTTGAATCTTTTCCAAGGTAGTTTTTACAACACTGATTTGTTGTTTCTCTAGCTCGGCTAGGGCTTGTGTATTCGATTCAAGTTCTTCTAACCTGCTGTAAATTTCTTTTTCGTTGTTGCTGTCCATAGTTCCAAACAAATAGTGCATGGCATTGCCTATTCCATCAAATAGTGATCTGGCCTTGCGTTTTCCTGGTACTAGTTCCCTTATAGTTTCCGTGCGTTTTCGTACGCTGTCTATAATAGCGTGTATGTGAAGTTGCTGCACGTTACAGAGGTCTTCTGGGGGTGTCATGATATACCATCAGATTTCCTAGGTCCTCGAAAAATATACCCGAGCCATTTAGCTGGGTTATTACATAAGGTTTGTCAGCGATTGCTCCAGTTGTGTACTGGATGAAGAGGACAACTATGATGAATTTTAGCGCCATTTCTGTGGACAATTCAGGAGAAGAAAACAATCCGTTAAGTTTATTTGTACTTGCATGGTGCCGATTTAAACTGGGCAGGGGAGTGACTCCACCGCAAATGTTTATGGGGAGGTATTGAAATGAGGTTTAATGGACACTATAGTGGGAATTTCAAGTCAACCTGGTTCATTTTTGTTTGATATATTTTTATTCGAAATATGGTTTCAAACGGTTATTATGTACCGTTACCGTTCGCTTACCAATTTTGATTGTGGTGTTCACTCCACTTGGTATAGCAGTTACCTGATAAGGTCCTACCCACATTTGGGAAAGCTTATGTTTCCTGCTTTCGTTTTTAATGAGGACCTTATCTCCTATGTGAAAAGTTAGGGGTCGTACTGTCTTATCATAGTACCCCTTTGAGCGTTGTTTACTTGCCAATAAGTTCTTTCTTGCCGTGGCATATGATTTTTGGAGCTTATACTTCAGTATATGATAGTAGCTCTCATGATTGTAAACGGGTTCGGGATCCCGTTGTTATACACGAATGCAGCGGTTCGTAGGTATTGGTCCCATGTTTTGGGATTTTCATCTACGATTGTTCGCAGGTATTCAATCAGCGGTTGTGGGCACGCTCTAGTGCTCCGTTAGACTGTGGGTGGTATGCCGAAGTCTGTAACTTCTTTACCTTTAGAAGCTTACATACTCTTTTGAATAATCCACTCAGGGAATTTGTTCCCTGATCGGTGAGTATTCTTTTGGGTATGCGATAGCGCGTAACAATTTCATCAAAGAAAACTTGCGCTACTGTGACTGCTTCTGCATTAGGTATAGCATACCAGTCGACAAATTTTGTTAAATTATCTTGGAAGGTCAAGATATATTTGTTACCTGATGTGGTCTCTTCTAATGGACCTACAATATCGAGGTAAACTTTGTCGAACGGTTGCTCTGCGATGTCCGTGATAACCATTGGCATTTTATATTGTGGAGATGCTTTCATCGTCTGGCACTTTGGGCATTTTTTAATGTATTTTTTAATATCGCTAAGCATGTGTCTCCACCAATACTTGCGTCTTATGCGTTTGTAAGTTTTTATGACACCTTGATGGCCACCGAATGGAGAATCGTGATAATCTTTTAAGATTGTTCGGATTTCCGTAGGGCTCGTGATAACTTCGGGTGTCTTGCCAGTACTTACTTTTTGCTCAAGCGATGCTAGGTTTAGTTTTCCCGCCTCCGTGTGTTGCATTTCGTTTTGGTCCGCTTTCGTGTGCTCTTCTGTCTCCAAACTGGAGCTGTTTATTGTCTCTTGAGCCTTTTGCTTCTGAGCTCGAGTCACGACGAAACAATGAGCGGATTTCTTCTTTCTCTTATTATTTGTGGAATTGTTTTCCTCCACATCTGAGTCCATCGTGTGGTGGACTAGGGCTTCTACCGTTAAGGTATTGCCTAAACTGTCTTCTTTTAATGCTTGAGGGATGCGACTTAGTGCATCGACATTAGTGTTGTACTTCCCTGGTTTATATTCGATGTTGTAATCGAATTCAGATAATTTGTGGTGAAATCTCACCAAACGGGAAGTAGGGTCTTTCACATTGAAGACACCTTTGAGAGGTTTATGGTCAGTATAGACCGTGAATTTCCGGCCTTGAAGATAGCACCTGAAATTCTTGGTAGCCCAGACAATAGCCAATAACTCTTTCTCTATAGTAGAGTAATTTCTTTCGGCTTTGTTTAATGTGCGGCTTGCATAGGCAATGGGCTGGTCCTTTCCGACTTCTCCTTGAGAAAGAACAGCTCCTAGAGTCTCGTTACTTGCGTCTGTAATGAGATTAAAAGATTTCGAAAAATCGGGGTAAATTAAAAGTGGGGGAGAAATTAAAGCGTTTTTTATGCTTTGAAATGCTTCTTGGCATTTCTCTGTCCAAGTGAATTTTACATCCTTTCGGAGTAAATTTGTGATTGGACGTACAATTTTGGAGAAGTCTGGAATGAATTTCCTGTAGTAATTGGCAAGTCCTAAAAATGACTGAACTTGCCTTACTGTTCTTGGAACAGGAAATGTTTGGACGCAGGCCATCTTACTTGGGTCTGGTAGGGCTCCTTCGCTAGAACATTTATGTCCTAGGTAAACAACTTCTCTTCTTAGAAACTGGCACTTTTCTGGCTGCAGTTTCAAGTTGTTCTCTCTCAACTTATCGAAGACTTTTCTCAACTTTTCGTTGTGGTCGTGTAAATTTTTACCATAGATGACGATGTCATCTAGGTAAACAAAACATTCGAGGCCTTGTAGGCCTGTTAAGACGAAATTCATTAGGCGTTGAAATGTGGCGGGGGCTCCTTTGAGCCCGAATGGCATACGCTTGAATTCGTAGTGCCAATAGCTTGTGCTGAAAGCAGTTTTATGTCGATCTTTTTTGTCGACAAGGACTTGGTGATAGCCGTTGGCCAAATCGAGTGTGGTGAAATACCTTGCGTGACCTAGTTGGTCGAGAATATCCTCGATTCGGGGTAGCGGGAATGCATCTCCAATTGTCTTTTCGTTTAATTTACGAAAATCGACAACGACGCGCCACCTTTTTTTACCGTCAGGTCCCGCTTTCTTGGGGACAACTAGTAGAGGTGAATTCCAAGGGCTTTTACTAGACTGGACTATCCCGCTGTCTAGCATTTCTTTTAGCTGCTCGTTAATGACTTTCCGCTGTGTTTCAGGTAAGCGGTACATTTTTTGATTGATTGGTGCTTGATCTTGCACCAATGGAATATTATGCGTAATCGCATTTGTATAGGTGAGTTTGTCACCTTTGAGGAAGAAGATATCATTATACTCTTCGCAGAGTTGTGATATCGAAATTTTTTCTTCCGCGGTTAAATTAGGGTCTAGGCTGAGTTCTTGCTCTAGCCTAGAAATACGCGGGTATTGTTTTGGGTCGTCCGGAGTCTCATTATCCGGGTATAGATATCGTACATGTTGTAAAATTGCCGTTTTGTCGGCTGAACCTTGGTTTGACTTATTCTTCCTTTTATGTTTTTGACCTGTAAATAGATGAGGCTTTTGCGATTCCTTTTGAGGCTGTATTTCGTTGTTCTTAGCATGTTGCAGGGTATTGGCTTCCTGCTTTGTTGACGGCTGAGTTTGGTACACCTGTGTGGTCTTTGCCTTAGGTTGTGTGATATACTCATGCGCGTCAGTGCTATTGTTTTTTGACCATGTAGAATTTTTTGTGTTGTGTGACGGTGGAGTAATATGCACCTTTAATATAGGCTTTAGCGACTCGCTACCGTTCTTATATGGCCGTTGTTTGTTTAAGAGTGATTTATGCCTCGGGATTTTGGACGGAAGAGTTATATGCACCTTTTTGGCAGGCTTTAGACACTCAGTTCCGTCTCTTGTGTTGTTTGATATTGCCTCTTTGGTTGGTAGGGGAATGTGCGTTTGGTTGTGGTCTTTTGTGTGAGTCAATGGGACTAGTGTGTAGTCGTTTATTGGAAATAGCTGTAACTGTAAGCTATGTATGACTACTTGATGACTGTTAGCGTTGAGAATACTGACCAGCACTAATTCTTTTCCAGATGACAGCAAACTGTTTGCTAAGAAGACTCCATCGCTTATCTCTTGGGATAAACAGAGCATTTCTTCTTGAGTTTGTAACGGGACTGGGGCAACAATTTGAGAGCGAGCAGGTATGCAGATTGGTTCCTTAAAGGTAACCAATTGCTGCCTGATTTCATCGGTCTCTTGTTCGCCCAGACAGCCTTTTTCACATTCCTTGGGCTCTTTTGGAGCTTGGCAGCCAGCTTTTCTCGTTTGAGAAGCCTTGAAGACACTGCAGGTGGATAGTTCAGCCTGGTTAGACTCTACCTCTTCTGCAAGTGTTCTTACTTCGACTGCTTTTTCAGAATGTAGCTTGTCTGTTTCAAACTCTAATGGCAAAGCAAATTCGTCTGGATTAGTTTCCGTGCGAGGAAACCTTAGTGCCTTATTAGGACCCTCAACGTTACAGTATTTTGCTAGGAAATCATTTCCTAGAAGTCCATCATCGGAAAGGCCAGGCAAGTTCTTTACGACTTGAAACTTGCAGGGAATTTTGTTTTTGAAAACGAAGTTTCCCTGGCAATTTCCCAGCGTCTTTCCGGTACCAAATGGGGTCTGAAGTGTACTGCCTCATTGTGGTTAATTTCTTTGAGATCTTTTAATGACCTTTTCTTTATTATACTAACCTCAGCGCCTGTGTCTACTACTAGTTTAGTTTGGCCGTTCAGGCCTATGTCTAAGGGAAGTTTTACTGTAGCGACACTGGAATCGGGCTGCTGAGGAGACCCTATTTTATTAGACGGGAGTTTTATAGTCGAGCCGGGGAGTTTTGGGTCGACTGTACGTCGTTTCCCTGACTCCGGGCCTGCCATTTACGTTTTTGTTGGCAGTTATTTACTGCATGTCCAGAACGACCACAAAATTCACACTTTTTTCTTACGTTATATAATCTGGAATTGTTATTGGGATTCTGCGGCTCTCTAGAGCGTTGATTCGATGGTCCACCATTGTTGCTTGATCTTTGAATATTGTTGTTGTTCCTCCTGCAGTCACGCATATCGTGGTTGTATATTTTGCAGTTCACACAGTACGGAGTATTTTTACGTTTGAGGCAATCTTAAATTACAAAAACTACAAGTAATTTTATTTAAATAATTATTTTTATTGTTTACATAAAAATTTCTATTTGGTGATTTTGGCTCCTGTTTTATATTTGCCTGTGTGAACTGTGATGGAAATGTACTGGTGCTTGCATTTGTGGGCACACTGTTTTGCCAGGTATCCTGTGCGAATGGTATTATGCCTGGATTATATATGGGGTGATTTGCAGGCGAATTATTTGGAATCCCTTGCGGATTACTTATCACAGGTGCATTCATTGACTGTGGTATTGTGTTCTGCACTGTACTGAATTGAAAGTGCCCTGGAGGTTGCAGAAATAGAGCACTTTGCTGGAGACGCTCCATGTCAAGCGCTCTTTGTACGAGGTCATCCACCGTGCCGTCTGTCATGGTCAGAAGGTATTGGCACATATACGGGTTATTGACTCCTGTTTTTAGTGCGTTTTTCGCGAAGTCTTCTAGCTGTGTTTTCACAGCGGGGGCTGCTGTAGCGCCATATTTGGACTCTGCTGCTTCATTACAGAGTGCCAGCATTTGTTTTACTCGTGCCGTGAAGGCTGTGAGATTTCCCAAAGGATACTGCCTTGTAGTGATTAATTTATTTACCAGTTCCTGGTAAGTTTCCCTAGGCAGGTAGGTACGATTTAGCCGTTCTTCTACCTCTTTGAAAGTAGTAGGCATATTTGAGGCAAAAAGCTGGTAAGCTTCGACTCGAAGTCTGGTGGAGAAGATTTGCAAAAATGCCGATAGTTCCTCCACCCAAATGCACTGGATTGTCCCGCTCCTTAATGTGACTCCTGGTGCTGTTGAATTTGTTGGGGGTGTTTGATTAGCACCCTCTGTTGCAGATGTTGCTCCCTCGTTGCCTCCTTCGTACCGGGACGGATCTTCCTGTGCGTCGCCCGGTGAGGAAGATTGTTGTGGAGTTGGTGGAATTGGTGAGATTTCCGGCGGCGTCTCCTGGTGGGAGCTTTCCTCGCTCATGGACCACAGTCTGTAAAATTTGCAGCTAGGGGGGCTTCTGCCGTCTTAATTCCCTTGGTTCAAATTGAGAGGGGGGCTTATTGCCTTCTTCGAGGTCCCTCTCAATTCAGGATCGCTGGTTTTTGTGATTGAAGTTCTTTTGCTGCCGGGGGGGGGGGGGGGGGGGGGTGGCCTTCTTAAATTCCCCTGGATAAAAGCTGAAAGGGGGGCGCGTTGCCTACTTCGAAGTCCCTTTCAGCTCCGGATCGCAGATTGTCGGTTGAGGATTCTTCCTTCAAGTTTCGCGTTGGAATTTTCGGCTATGGACGTCTTATGTTCCTGGGCTGGAATGAAGCCCGCTATTGTCCCACGTTGGCACTTTGTGCTTTGATGAGGGGGTGGCTGCGTGTTTTTCAAACAGAGGCAGTTAAAGCTGTCCGACCCCGAGCGTTGGGAGCCGACAAGATCGAAATACTCCTGAAGCCAGACTCAACTTCAGGCGGAGGGTAGGGTGTCTTGCCCAGTATTCGATCTCGTCCTAAACTCCTTTTTGATTCGTAGGATAGAGGGTTTTCGAGCGCTTATACTTTGTTTGTGTTGCAAAGTAGGCTTCCTCTATCCTACCGGCTGCGCCAATTTTGTTAAATACCTTTTTATTTGGGGTCTTTCAGCTACTATATCCAAACACTTTAAGAACACTACTTCGTTGTTTAACACTTTTATTGTATTTTATTTTTCTTTTACAAAAACAAAAGGTCACTTCCTAAGTTTAACTTAATTCGAGTTTCACTTTTCTTTTTCAGTCTCTTTTCTTTTTCAACTTTCGTATTTTTCTTTTAGAATAACTCCACAACCGAGACCGCCGCGAATAATTCGTTTATTTAATCCAAATATTTTTTCCGTTTAACCGCCGCGCAGGAAATTTAAAATACAACTCCTTTTTTACAAAGTTTAAAATTAAACTCCGTTCTTCAAAATTTTTAATTCAACTCTGCGTTCTTCACGAGATTTAAAAACCAACTCGGCTCTTGATCACTTTTGTCGCGATCAAGAGCCTTCGTTCAGGGTAAAAAATGCATAGTTGCATTTTCACCCTGAGAAAATTTTCATTTATTCTGGACTTGATTAAACAACTCCAGAATATTTTTCGTTGGACGGAGGCTTGAAATTTGATGCTTTTATAAACATCAGCCACCGTCATGATGATAAGAATTGCCGCACGCGTATACATACAATGTATTTTCGCGGCGCGCTCTTCTTATCGCGAAAGCTTTTTTGTGATATGTATGTACATTCGTACATACATATTGCAATTTTCACGACAAATCGTACTGAAGGTACGATTTGTCTTTTGCTTTATTTTTTTAAAGTAAATATTTCTACTGGCAAATTTTGCTGAAGGCAAAATTTGCCATGGGAATAATTTTATTTTAATTTATGGAATGTGAAGAAAATTGCTGACGCAATTTTCTTCATTGATTGAATAGATAGCTAACCATGTTTTAGGCATGGTTAGCTTATGTGAAATTTTATGCATGAAATATTTTAATATTTTTTAAATTTTATTAATTTATAATTAGGTATTTATTTTAGGCGTTTTAGGTACACAACAATGTCATAAGTTTATCAAAACCAGTTTGACAGTACAACTTAATTGAAGAAATGGCTGTGTGTCTGCAGTTTATAATGAATCATTATAGACTAATGAGTCGTTAGTTATTTCTTTATTAAGAGCGCTGTGTGTCTAGGGCATTACCTGAACGACAAAATCTTATTGAATTCCTCAAAATTCTATCAAACAATTCATAATAACGTACTTCGGGTCATATTACCTCCCATTTTTAAGAAAAAGATAAATTTCGCTATGGCCAAGATCCTGAAAGGAGATGTAAAGTTCTTCTCAAATAAAATTCTCATTTTTCCCGAAAATATCAGAGAATCCAGTATGAATTCTCCCACTTAATCTCTTCATAGCAAAACGAATGTAAGCAGAAGCACGTCCTGTTCAAATATCATAGGATTACATCAACAACATGGGTAAATTACAAGCAAACATCGCCAATATTTCATGAAAACCGGTTTTCACAAAAGCGCGGGAACATTTTATGAGAGTAAAACGTGAGAACTCTGCCCCTTATCATTTACTTACGAATATGAAACATTTGCCATTGTTTCGTTGCATGCAATTTGCGCTTTCACATTTTTTTAACTTTATTCATAAAAGATTTAAAGAGAGTTCGATTTTTTTCTCTTTCTTCCTTTTCTTGCCGTGTACATTTTAAATGAAAAACACTCGGATAGCTCGATAGTTAACTTTGTCACAGCTCTAGTGTCAAAATTTTAATGAGAATACTTGTATTCTATATACCTTAAGGTGTTCTGATACCACCGAACGATTTCTCGCATTAAGTCTAAATTGTTCTGGTGCTTGGTTCAATAGAACGTTGGGCACTTCGAAAGTTAAATATTAGAATTTTAGTGACATTTTTAGAATAACACTTAACACAACAATATCTTACTTTTAAGTATTATTAGTTCTATGAACAAGATCAGTACGATAACTTGAAATCCGAATAAGGGTAATTTGATTATATATCTGGCTCTTCATAGATGATGTCAGTACAGTTCTGAACAGTGTGTTACCACATATATGCAGACGATCTCCAGATATACTCTGGTGCCGCTGGGGACAATATTAGTGAGGCTGCGGAAACTATTAATTCAACTCTGGCCGGGATTGCGGAGTGGTCTGCTAACAGTCTGTCCCTCAATCCCTCCAAGACTCAGGCCATCGTATATTCAATTCGTCTCAGAAACATCACCAATTTATCTTTTGATCTTCCAAATATTCATCTACTAGGCCATACCGTTACACTCTCATCCAAGCCGATCTTATATCTCGGCGTCCTCATGAACTCAGGCCTCACCTGGGAGCCTGTTCTAGGGTATACTATAGTTTGCGTTCGCTCTAATGCTGGTAAGGAGCTCACCCGCACAAGGCTCTTCACGGCTCTGATTCTACCGTTTTTTTTCCACGCTGATGTAGTCCTGTTCCCCATCTCCATCGGTAATCTTTCTAAATTAATCCGCGTGTTCAAGGCTTGCGCTAGATATGTCTTCGGTTTCAAACGAGGATCACATGTTCCCCCACAGTTTCTTGCGATGCTTCTTCCTTGTCTACTTGCTAACATGTACGAATTTAACACCCTAAAGCTGATATTCAAGGTCAGACACGGTCTACTACCAAACTACATTACTAGACGTTTCGCTTGGAGCGCACTGAACAACCATAGAATTGTCCTTCCCAGGGTTCGTACGCAGTTCGGTGGGAAAACTATGTTCCTGAGTGGAGCCGTATGTTGGAACCGTATGTCAGATGAAGCTAGACGCAGTGCTTCACTAAATTCATTTAAGTCTGAAGCTCTGGACTTCCTGACAGCGGCTATCTAATGGCCTTCTGCTTCTATCCCATCAATAATCTTTGTCAATATGGTCTTCAGTTTTCCTTTTCAGTTGCCTCACAACCTCCGATCCCGGGCTTGTATATGTTACCGGATAATCATCTTTCAGAAGCTTCAACTATCTATGCTGAACCTTTATCTCATCTTATTTTATTTTAAACTATGTAAATCTATTTGCCAGGTGCACTGTGCACTGGACTGTGCTATATTGTGCTGTACTTGTACTGTGCTGTATATTAAGCTACTATTTCTATCTTGTTATATTATATTTTATATTTTATACTGTACTATATATTAAGACTAATGTTATTCTTATTCTTTTATTATTTGTTTTGCTACGATGTAAATCTACTACGTAATATTCTAAGATGTGCCCAGCGCTAAGCGTGCCTTTGGCACAGGTACTCAAATCAATAAATGTTTATGTTTAACCAATTGTGATTATATTCGTTGTTATCATAGATAGACAACTTACTTTTTCGTTTAAAATCCTCTTCCGGCTTAGGTCCACTATTGTCTTGCGAAAACTCTTTGTGCAGTTTCAAAACTATGTCCTGATCAATAAAAATTACTTCATATCCCATCTCTTTTCCTATGGTGACATTTTTAATACTAAATAAAAGCATATGTTATCAAATTGTACTTTATAGGACTTAAAATTACCTGATTACTCCTTGTGAAGCCAATTTTTTCAAGGTATAGTAAAGGGAATCCCGATGAACTGGTCTCTCCAATATCACTTGCACTTTCTCTTCTATTTGAACAGTATTTATCGGTAACTGTAGTGAAGTGTTTGATAAAACTTGATATAATGCTTTTTCCACATCATTGTCAGAATCTAAAATATATTTTATTAAAAAAAAAAAAAAAAAAAAAATTATAAGAATTTACCGATGTCAATTTTCAAAGAACTGTGTTCTTCAATAGTTTCAATCTTCAAATTTGTCCCGCTTTTTGGTGTATGCAATGTGGTGCAACATAAAATATCTTGTCGCTCCTTTTTCCGTTTCTCTAATTTTTCACGTAAACTATTTCTCTTGCTTTTTATTGCCTGAATTTCATCCCAGGCATCCGACATTTTAACAAGAAATCATAACAAAAAACAAATTAAACTGTCACACCAACTACTGCGGCAATTCCGCAGCACAATCCCAAGGGGTGCGTTCACTCCACTGACATATATATATGTCACTGATTCACTGGGGGATCACTGACATGTATGGGCCTTTCCAAACGAGAAGTTTTTAGGGAAGGAAGAAATTTCCTCCACTTATGCAGGCCACAGACGATACAACTGTTGGTCCAACGGCTGTTGACCAACCGTTGGACCAACAGTTGTATGGTAGTCCACACACGATACAACTGTTGGACCGATTTCTTCAGCAATAATTTCTTCCGAAATAATGTCATCGGTTTTCAAAAAAAAGAAAATGTGCATTTGTTTTTCAGCTGTAATTATGTCTTTGAAAATTAATAATATATCAATAAAGTCTTCCCAGAAGTCCTTATACTTAATTGACACCATTTTGGTTTGTTTTTTTACAACGCATTTACAATAAAAAACTTGACAGATAATGAAATCGGATCAACGATTGAACAACAAGGACACACACCATACAACGGTTGCATATACAACAGCGGTTGACCTGCATGCACATCCAACCATCCAACCGAGCTTGATTGTTGGATGCTTCGTACCAATTGGCCCACACACCATACAACGGTTGTATGCCAACACAGATTGGTACAACAGTTGGACCAACAGTTGTATCGTCTGTGGCAAGCCCAATTCAGAATCGGCGCAGCATGCAGCAGCTGTGATGCAAGGTTTGATATCATGGGATCATAAAAGAGTTTCACATCGAAACCGAGAACCGATAAGTTCTACACCGAAAATTCGCTTTTGCTTTCACATCAAAAACCGAAAACTTTATTTCGGTTAAATAGAAGTAACATTTAATTATCATAAAACTTTGATGATAGCTCATACAAAAAAACCTATTTTAATTTTACTTCGCAATCCCTATCCATATTATAATAATTTAATAAATAATAAAATAAAATAATATAATTTTCAATGTAAACACAAAAGTGAGGTTTAGTACGACCGAAAAAATGTTTCGTCCCGAAACGTTCCACATGTGGAAACCGAAAAGAAATTGACATATGCAACCGAAATTTCGTTTTTCGACCGAAAAAAAATAAAAGTTGTGTTTTTCTAAAAAGAGATAAATATCCTATTTTATTAGTAAAATTATCAGTTTATCCTATTTTCCATGATTTTATTAATCATTGGAGCAAAACTCTTGTTTTAAAGTGGAATTAATTGAGTGTTTCGGTTTTGATGTGAAAGTGCCTATATGGCGTAATTCGTAATCGGCGCAGCATGCATCAAGATGCAAGAGTTTGGACAATTTTAAAATTTGATGCAACAGTTCTGCCAACATACTGAGGCCAAAAATAAGTTTCAAATCTTATTTATCTCATATTTCCTCCCGCTCTATATTTTTTTAAAGAAAAACGACTAAATTAAAATTATACACAATATAAAAACTCGGTATTAAGGTGTTATGTTTGTAAATACTTGTGAATTATAAAAAAAGTTAGCATTACAAAGTTTCCTACACCGGTTGCTGCGCAGATTGTGAATTGGACGGCAAAATATTTACAGCATGCAACATGATGCATGCTGCGGCCATTCTGAATTACGCTTTAGAGAAGGAAGGAATTTCCTCCACTTGTGTTAAGACTTGCCAACACAAAACCCTCGAGAATACTTCCCAAGCCATGAAACAGAAATCTATATGTATGCTTTGTGAGTCCGTTTTCCAAAAAGTTCTATATTGATACTTAAGGAAAAGTGCCAAACATGGACTTTACATATGCTGTAGAGCCTAAGCTATTATCCATACAGGAAAATAGTCTTCTAGCATAACCCCCGGAATATAATACAAGCCATGAAGTCGCCGAAGGCACAGACCGTAACCCCCGCAAGATACAAGCCATGAACAAAGTCGAAAAAAGAGAGCAGCGGGCCGGTCAGCAGACGGCATCCACAGTCTTCTTGCCTTGTCTTACTGAAGGAGTTTTTCATATAAAAGTTGCTTGTATTTTGTTCAAACGCTATAATTTCCGTAAATTTGTTCTACATGCTATAATTTTTTAATACTATTAGAAAGAAAACATGTTTGGTTGCAACTTGTTTTAACTTCATTTTGCTGTGGGAGCGACAGTTTTGGGCTTTAGGACCTGTTTAAGATAAAATTTTAGTTTTTCCTCCATGACGAGTATACAAAAAGCAGTGAGAGTGAGCTCTTACTACATGCTGTACCCGGCACGTTAAGGCCTTTTAATGTGTCGGTAGCTTCGGCGACTTCATGGCTTGTATTATATTCCGGGGGTTACGCACAGACACATTAAAATACCTTACAGCATGCAGTAAGTGCTCACTCTCACTGCTTTTTGTATACTCGTCATGGAAGAAAAACTAAAATTTCATCTTAAACAGGTCCTAAAGCCCAAAACTGGCGCTCCCACAGCAAAATGAAGTTAAATCAAATTGCAGCCAAATATGTTTTCTTTCTATTAGTTTAAAAAAAATATAGCATGTAGAACAAATTTACGGAAATTATAGCGTTTGAACGAAATACAAGCAACTTTTATATGAAGAACTCCTTCAGTAAGAGGCAAGAAGACGGTGGATGTCGCCTGATGACCGGCCCGCTGCTCTCTATTTGAGGCCATTCCCTTTAACTCCACTGACATATAATAAGAATGGACTGAGCCATCCTATCTAATTCCTATAGTCAAAAATGGCACAAATTTTTGCTATAATCTATTTGTCTCTTTCAAGCTCAAAATGTGCACTGAACTGTAACCAATTTTGGAAACAGTACGGGTGTATTAATTGAAATGCATTGGAATTGACATACAAATTGAGACAAATATATTGTTTTTATACGTCTATCTCTTACAAGCTCAAGGAAATTCCACAAAAAATCTGCAGAGGAGCACATTTTTCAGTAATATTACAAATGTGTTTTTGGGTTAATTAAAACAAGTTTAACTTTCTAAATAATTTTAATTTAATGCAATACTATTTTATAACAACTTTAGTGTTTCCAATCGACAAATAATAATAAATTATGAATCGGTGTGCAATTGTACGAAATAAAGGGTTTTCACAGCCTGTTCAATATTTGTGCCATTTTTGAAGCAAGAACGCTCAGTCTATTCTTATTATATGTCAGTGCTTTAACTCGTACACGAATTTGTCTGTCTATTTATATATTTCTTTTTTACTATATTCGACACTCGTAGACCCAATTTACGTCATCACAGCGAGCTGAAATTTGGCACACAGGTCCAAGTCGCGTGCCAATTGAATCTATCAAATTTTGAACAGGAAATTTCCATGGAAAACTCGGAAAATCGGGAAAAATCATTTGAAAATTTGGTACAAATTTGATTAGTGATAAATCCGTTTCAGGAAAAATGCAGAGTTTTCCGATTTTTCCGAAAACAATTTCCGGTAAAAATGTTTTCTATCAACTGGCATCATTACTTCCTCTCCGACAATGGTGAAAACTTGCAGAAAAAATCGAGGAAAATTCATGTAAAACGCTTTTCTTCAGACCAAGGAAGCGTTTGAGTGTTTTGCAACCTAAGACAAAAAGTTATGGAACTATAGTAGAGTTATAAAGGAATAATTCGTTTTATTATACTAGATTCTCTTATAAGCATATCCCTAATGCAAAGCACAATTCTAAAATATCTATTAATTATGTATTTTCACTACGAATTACAGCCTTATTAACAAGACGGAGGCATTTAAACTATATTAAAAGGAGTAAATTTACAGAAATAATTCGTACATAATGTTGGCAATGCTGCAAGCATCAGACGTCAGTCAGCAGAATATGTAGATGTCATCTGATGGACTACGCACGCTGCTAGAGATAGTTTTAGTTTCATTACATTTATATCTGTGTTTGAAGTTATATTTAATAAAAAGTAATTAATATATGTTGTACGACAGATACACTTATTTCGGTCACCTCAAAATACAACATATTTGGCGGCGAGGATTATTCGACCACGCAGATGTAATTCGATTTATCATCGATGTAATTTGCAAATCGAGTGGTGAAATTCAACATTTGAGAAATTAAAACCAAATCCTACTACTCGAAAACGTTGTTAATCAGCGATATCTTAGATTTGTTTAAAAATAATCTGAAATGACGGAAGTACAGCAGTCCATCATTAAATTGTTGGAGCAACAGCAACAACAATTACAACAGCAACAGCGGCAATACCAAGAAATTGCAAAAGCTTTAATTGACATTACAAATAGCAAGACCATGAATCGGAAGGTAAACCAATTCTTCTTCAAACATCGACGGATACTCTCGCAAAAGGCATCACTGAATTCCGCTACGATCCAGAAAATAATTTAATTTTCGACTCCTGGTACAATCGGTACGAGGATAACATCAAAATTGATGGTGCGAGTCTAAATGACGGCGCAAAAGTGCGACTACTTGGAATCCAGTGTTTATAATAAATATGCAGCATTCATCTTGCCTAAAGTTACTAGAGATATAACTCTAGAGAAAACAGTGGAAATCCGAAAAAAACTTTTTGGTGCATAGCACACGTTGTTACATCGACGCTTTGTTTGTCTTCAAAATTCAAAGAAAACAAGTGAAGATTTGGTAACGTACGCTGGTCGTGTCAATGGGTTATGTGAGGATTTCAAATTAGGCACAATTACTGTAGATGAGTTTAAATGCTTAATTTTTGTTACGGGCTTAAGTTCAGCAAAATATTCAGAAATTAGAACTAGATTACTATCGAAACTTGATAATGCTGAAGATAAAACTATCAATCTCGAAATGGTATTATCAGAATGCCAGAGAGTCATTAACGTTAAACAGGACGGAGCACTCATCGAAAATAAATCATCAAATACTAATTCGGCTGTAGTAGCAAAAATAGAATTGCAACGCAAAAATTACAGCGAAACTTATAATAAATTGCAGAACAAATCACAGCCGCCGAGACCATGTTGGCTCTGCGGAGACATGCATTTTGTAAGGAAATGTCGTTTCGAAAACCATAAATGCAACAAGTGTTCTCAAGTAGGACACAAAGACGGCTTTTGTGAAAACGTAAATAAAAACAAGTGAAAAAGCTAGAATTGGTCTAAGACCAATTCTTATGATACCCTAGATGAATGCACGTATGAAATTTCGTATGGTCACCCATTTGAGCAATTTTGATTTTTTGCACTGGTTTCTCGCATATATTTCTAGAACGGCTCGTCGGACAGAAAAAATGATTATAACCAATTTTATAGGATTTCTTATTCTGAAGAAGTCTTTAGTACAATAAAAATGTCTAGGACTGATCGTTTTCAAAGTATATGTAAAAAACCAAAATTATTATATGGCAACACAAAAGGGGTTGCCCGATTTAGCTTATTTTTGAAATTTTATTTGCTATTAGTACGAAAACACAGTATACCAAATTTCAGCTTTCTATATCAGGTAGTGTCCAAATATATCGTGGAAAACGAAATTTTTGTATGGCAACCCCACAAAGGAGTTGCCCGATTTGTCTCATTTTCGAACTTAATTTTACTTTTTTTTTAATGTCCGTGTACAAAATTTCAACTTTCTAGGTGAACGCGTTCTCGAGTTATCGTGCGCACAGACAGACAGACAGACAGACGGACGGACGGACGGACGGACGGACATGCAAAAATCAAAATAACTTTTAATGTAATGCGTGGGTGTCCAATTCATTTTGCTCCACCATCATTATTTCGAGATGTTACAAACGGAATGATAAGCTTAGTATACCCCTATAGATTTCATCTAGGGTATAACAAGCCAAACCGCCAGTACCAAAAACAAAACCCCGTGCAGCAATCAAACTCTCACAATAGAAATACATTCCAGTCCAACGGAATACCATATATATTTGCAACAATATTGAATCAATCAGTTTCCGCTCGAAGGAGGTTTATTAAATTGAATATTAACGAATTTGATGTCAAGTTACAAATTGATACTGGTTCTGATATAACCATAATTTCGCACGATACTTGGAAAATGTTAGGAAATCCAAAAACAGGAAATTATTAAAACGGCTTCAGGTGCTACCATGATATTCGAGGAATTTGAAGCAAAGTTCACACTTAGCAATCGAACTGTTATAAACAAGTGCTTCGTGTTATTGGATAATAATTTAAATTTGTGCGGATTGGATCTCTTAGAAAAATTTGAACTTTGGAATGTTCCGATCGGAACAGTCTGCAATCAGTTAAAAATGTTGTCTAAACCAACATCTCATGATGAAGTTCAACGAATTAGGTCTTTGTACTAAAGCAAAGGTAACACTGCACACACAAAGTAATGTTAAACCTGTATTTAGAAGCAAGAGGCCAATAGCATTCGCTGTACAGCCCCTAGTAGAGCAAGAGTTAAAACGCCTTCAAGAGCAAGGAGCAATTTCACCAGTAGAATTTTCCGATTGGGTAGCACCCATCGTGGTTGTAAGAAAAGCTAATGGAAAAATCAGAATTTGCGCTGACTATTCAACAGGCCTCAACGAAAACCTACAATCTAATAAACATCCACTGCAATTCCAGATGATATACTTTCCAAGTTGTCACGAGGACAATTCTTCAGTCATATCGACTTATCGGATGCTTTTTTACAAGTTGAAGTCGATGATGAATCAAGGAAACTATTAACAATCAACACACATTTGGGATTATTTACATTTAATCGTTTACCACCAGGTGTAAAGCCAGCCCCAAGCGCTTTTCAACGCATAATGGATATGATGCTTGCTGGACTAAATGGTACATTTGCATACATTGATGATATCATTGTTTTTGGAAAAACGGAAGACGAGCATCGTCAAAATCTCATCAATGTTCTTAAACGAATCGAAAATTATGGATTTCGGTTAAAACTTGCAAAATGTAACTTCTTTGCAACCCAACTAAAATATTTGGGACATATCATCGATCATCAAGGTATTCGACCTGATCCGGATCGAACAACTGCAATTGATAAAATGCCGTCTCCTAAAAATATTACAGAATTGCGATCTTTTCTGGGTGCTATTAATTATTATAGCGAATTTAGTAACAAAATGCGGAGTCTCAGAGGACCGCTCGATGAACTTTTAAAAAAAGGTGTTAAATGGAATTGGTCTAAACAGTGCCAAACGTGTTTTCAAAATTTGAAGCATACAATGACATCAAATTTATTATTAACGCATTTTAATCCTGATTTGGAAATAATTGTAGCTTCTGATGAATCAAGTTATGGAATAGGCGCATGCATATTTCATCGCTTTCCAGATGGAACAGAAAGGGTCATCCAATACGCATCACGTTCGTTAACTCCGAGTGAAGAAAAATACAGCCAAATCGAAAAAGAGGCCTTAGCTCACACTTTCGCAGTTACAAAATTTCACATATTGATTTTTGGTCGTAAGTTCGTATTACAAAGTGTGTCTTCGTATCTAGAGTACATCCTGACACTACCGAGGATGAGATAACCAGACATATTTCATCGCGTGTTCGTACTTCGACCTCTTCGATTGCCTGCAAAAAATTAACTACTCGACATGATCGTGAGAAACGCTCATTTTCTGCGTCCTTCAGGGTTTTGGTTCCGGAAAATCTATTTCAGGCGGTCCTTTCTCCTGAGATTTGGCCCCACAATTCTATTGTGCGAGAATTTATTCCAAGGGGGCGCTCTGGATCTTCTGCTAAGGCAAAAAACTTGTTGGCGAAATATCCGTCCACTACGCCAATGTAACTGGTCTTCGCTCCAAAACGAGTCGTCTTTTTACAAGCTCGATGAACTCATGTTTTGACGTGGTCTGTTTGACCGAGACATGGCTATGTGGAAAGATTGCAGACGCAGAGCTTTTTGGTCCCGAGTTCCTGGTGTTTCGCCGTGAACGCCATCGTCTGTCTTTGGATGCTCCTGTTGGAGGTGGAGTGCTTTGTGCCGTTCGTCGCAACCTTCCATGCACATTAATCGATTTTGTTGAGTCCGGCGAACTGGAGTTTATATGTGTAGCTCTCAAGCTCTCACACAAAAACGTATATATTGCAACAGTTTACATTCCTCCATGCTCATCAGCTGTGATATTTGACTTGCTGGCTACATGTATTGATAGGCTTACCGAAGTTTTGCTGCCTGCCGATGAATTATTGCTTTTTGGTGACTTTAACTTGCCTAGTGTTAACTGGGAACACTCTCTGGACGATGAGGGCTTGCTTCCTTCTTTCTTGGCGACTCCTCAACATGCCATATCTTTTATTGACATCATTATTTCTTCAGGCCTAATGCAGTCTAGCGGCGTTATTAATGACTCTGGAAAATCTCTTGACCTGGTATTTTCCTCCGATCCCAATGGGACTCTCGTTAAGCGTTGTTTAACTCCTATGGTTCCTGAAACAAGTCATCATCCGGCACTAGATGTAGTTTTGTTTTTTGATCCTGTAACTTCATCATTTAATGCTTCTAGTAACTACTGTAATAACTTTAAAAAAGCTGATTTTGATAAAATGAATGAATGGTTATCCGCTTGTGATTGGACCAGTGTGCTGGGTAAACGCGACATTGATGAAGCTGTTAACTCGTTTTATGACACATTATTTCTTTGTTTTATTCACTGTGTACCACTTGTTCGTTCGAATCGTGATTCGAATTGTCAACCGTGGTTCAATGGCTGTTTGAAGCATCTTAAAAATTTAAAGAATAAAGCTTGGAGGAGGTTCTGTTCCTCAAGGAGTGATGCTGATTACGTTATTTATTCTAATTCGAGTGCTCAGTACATTTCGTGTTTGACTGACTCGTACAACGATTATGTATTTAGAATGAGATCGGCTTTGCGTGCTGAACCAAGGCAATTTTTGAGGTTTGTTAACTCTAAGCGCAACTGTGACGGATACCCTTCATCGTTACGACTCGGTAACTTAGACAGTGTGGATCCGTTAGAGACTGCCAATCTTTTTGGTGACTTCTTTAAAACTGCATTCTGTGATAACCACTGTGATATTAGTTATAATGATTTTACCCATTTGACGAAGCTTCCGCTGACTTCTCTTCAACCTAAAGACCTGTTTTTCGATGAAGCGTCTGTCTCTATGTACATTTCAAGCATAGCTGATAGTTTTTCTGGCGGTCCGGATAGCGTTCCTTCCGTACTCATAAAACATTGTGCTACGTCCATCGTTCCTGTTTTGTGTTATTTATTTAATTTATCTTTAACTTGTGGTATTTTTCCGAAACAGTGGAAGCTTTCTTTGATTATTCCTTTGCACAAGAAGGGCAATAAGAGCGACATTTCTAACTACAGACCTGTCGCCAATTTAAGTTGTATTGGTAAGATATTTGAAGCCCTGGTTTATAATGTTTTGTACTTCCACTGCAAGCCCTTCCTGTGCTCTTTTCAGCATGGTTTTATGAAGGGGAAGTCTACTACGACTAATTTATTGGAGTTTACTAATTTCTGCATATCTGATATTGAAAACGGTAAGCAAGTGGATTGCATTTTCACGGATTTCAGTAAAGCTTTTGACCGAATCAATCATAAAATTTTAATTCACAAGTTGACTGTTCTTGGTTTTCATACTGTCTTTGTTAATTGGCTTCGTTCTTATTTATCTGATAGTACGCAGGGAGTCATATTCCGCTCAGCCCTTTCTGATGAAATAGATAATACTTCCGGCGTACCTCAAGGTAGCCATCTTGGACCACTCCTTTTTACAATTTACATCAACGATGTATCTCTGATTTTGGCTAATTCAAGAATTCTTTGCTATGCTGACGATGCCAAAATCGTCCGCATTGTTTCTAATGAAAACGAGTGCGGATTTTTAAACTCGGTCTTAGACACCTTTCATAAATGGTGTGCTATTAACTGTCTTCCTCTTAATATTAGCAAATGTACTACTATGTCCTTTTCTCGTAAAAGGAGGCCATTGGAGTTTAATTATACTTTAGATGGATGCTTATTAACTAGACTTGACAAAACCAAAGATTTGGGTGTCTTCCTTAATACTCGTCTTTCCTTCGAACATCATATTAATTCAATCGTGGCCAGGGCTAATGCTACTCTGGGGTTTATAAAGAGATGGTCAAAAGAGTTTAATGATCCATTTATAACGAAGATCCTCTACTGCACATTCGTTAGACCCATTT
Source organism: Dioctria linearis (assembly GCA_963930735.1). Classification (NCBI taxonomy): domain Eukaryota; kingdom Metazoa; phylum Arthropoda; class Insecta; order Diptera; family Asilidae; genus Dioctria; species Dioctria linearis. The sequence goes on along the minus strand of OZ005740.1, from coordinate 222,439,968 downwards.
TGGAGTATGCCAGTCCTATCTGGTCTCCCTTCTAATCTGTATATATAAATCTCATCGAGGCTGTGCAGCGGAGATTTATCCGATTTGCCCTGAGAGGGCTTCATTGGGACAACCCTATTATTCTGCCTCCATATGTTGATAGGCTTAAACTCTTTCCATTAGATTCTCTTGAGAATAGACGTAAAACTTCCAAAGTTGTCTTTACATTTCAGTGTATACAAGGAGTGATAAACTCCCCTGAGCTCTTAAATACTTTCGATATATCTGTTCCTGTGCGCTCCTTGAGGAACTGTGACTTCTTCGTTGTTCCTTAGCATAGTACAAACTATGGCATGCACGAGCCGGTTTCATCAATGTCTCGTCTCCTTAACCGCCAGTTTGATTGCATTGACTTTCATCTTTCAAAAAGTCAAATAAGAGATCAGCTTAGTTAAAGTTACTTGTTTTTCATTATCATTGTTATGTATACTTTTTATCGTTATTATGGTTATGTATGCTTTTGTTATTTTATTGTTATATTTCACTTTTGTATACTCAGTAATCAGATCATTGATGAAGTTCTAAATAAATAAATAAATAAATAAATACAAACCGATCACATGCCTTTATTGACAATTGTTGGCTCTCAAAAAGGTATTCCGGTTTATACATCAAATCGATTACAGAGATGGGCACTGATTCTACTAGCATATAATTTCAACATTGAATATGTGTCAACGACTAGTTTCAGATATGCTGATATGCTATCCAGATTAATTCCATCATGTACGCCACAAACTGAAGACTTCTTAATTGCACAAGTACAGTTTGAAAATGACCCCATGTATATCCTCGACGAGTCTATTCGGCAACTACCCGTAACGCACAAAATGATTGTAGAGGCAACAAAAAAGGATGAAACACTTCAAACCGTAATTTCATATCTGAAGGATGGATGGCCGCATCCCACTAAAGATTTCAGTTCAACTGTTTCAGAAAACATTAAACCATTCCTTGCACGAAAGTAGCTTTTATCGATTGTTAATGAATGTTTACTTATTGGGGAAAGAATAGTCAATCCAGAATGTTTCCAAAGAAAGATCTTACGCCAATTACATAAAGAACATCCCGGCATCGATCGCATGAAGTCCATTGCAAGAGTCTATGTATATTGGCCTAGAATAGACAAGCAAATTGAAGAATTTGTCCGCAACTGTAATAATTGCATCTCAGCGAGAAAGCTTCCAATTAAAACTGAGCTTCATCCTGGCCATGCATGGCAACGTATTCACATCGGTTTTGCTGGTCCTCTAAATGGGACAATGTTTTTTGTAATTGTGGATGCACTATCGAAATGGCCAGAAATATTAGAGATGACGACTACAACATAAAGTGCAACTATTGCAAAGCTCCAAGAAACCTTTGCGAGATTTGGTATTCCAGAGACAATTGTGTCAGAAAACGGGACACAATTTACAAGCGATTTATTCCAAGACTTCTGCGCTCAAAACTGCATTCAGCATTTTCGGTGCGCTCCATACAGTCCGCAGTCAAATGGTCAAGCGGAGCGTTTCGTCGACACATTCAAGAGAGCTTTACGGAAATTAGAAGGGGAAGGGACAACTTCAGAAAATTTACAAACGTTCCTTCAAAGGTACCATATTACACCAAACCGAAATGCTCCTAACGGCAAGTCTCCATCAGAAGTTTTATTAGGTAGAAGGATGCGAAATCAATTGGACCTTCTGCGTTCTCCAGTTCACCAGGGTATCATCGCAATACAAAGCAAGAAGATCAATTCAATCGGAGACAAGGTGCTAAGCCAAAACACTTCGAGTCTGGTAATCGTGTGTTTATCAAGGTTCACAAGGGAGAAAAGTGGACTTGGCGCAGTGGAGAAGTACTAAGTAAGCTTGGTAAAGTTATGTATAAAGTTCGAGTATACGCGACTAACCGATTGATGACAGCTCACGCAAATCACCAAGAGCGAATGTGACAGCTTCCATTTGACATTCTAGTCGATACATTTCATTTAAGTGAGGAGCAAAATTCAGCACAATCGCAGTCTGAAGAACCAAGTGAGATGAATAAAACTCAACAAAGATCATCGGATCCGCTACCACAATTGGCAACACTGGAAACGCCGCGTCCAATACGTCAAAAAAGAGTTCCTGCTTATCTTCTGGACTACGTTACAGATCTTCCGCAGGGGAGAGATGTTGGCAATGCTGTAAGCATCAGACGTCAGTCAACAGAACATGTAGATGTCATCTGATGGACTACGCACGCTGCTAGAGATAGTTTTAGTTTCATTACATTTATATCTGTGTTTGAAGTTATATTTAATAAAAAGTAATTAATATATGTTGTACAACAGATACACTTATTTCGGTCACCTCAAAATACAACACATAACATGTGTTGCTCTTTGTACAAGATCGAGCCCATGCTTATAAGGGATTACTAGTTCAGACATACATATATACATACATCTATTGCGTATTCGGTGGGCAATTGGTGTAGAGTAGTAAGCCTACGAAACTCACCCCGTCATCTTTATAAGCCGGGCACAAATCAAAATAAAATATAACAAAAAAAATAAAGCATTAAAATTACTTACAATGTATTCGGTCCCTCGAAGGAGCTCCCTGGAGGTCGATGTGTTGCTTTTGAAATTCTGGAACATTCGAAAGTTATCTTATGTAAACTGCACTATACGTTAAGATCCAACCCTAATCGAGCTATCAGACCGCATTAGCCTAAATACTGTTCTGGAGTAAAAACGTAACCTTAATGCCAATGAGCTTCCCCATAGATATATGTACATGCATAGTCTGAACGCGATGACGTTACTTCACTGTAAACATTATATGTACCATAGAAAGGATTCATAAATTACAACCGAATTTATACTTTTGTTGTTCGCTAACGCTTCTGGTGTCGTCTACTAAACTAGATGTCAACAGTTTGATTGAAATTGGAAAAGTTTAAAAAAATTTCGGTACTTTGATTATTTGAAAAAGAGTATGCCTGAATTGCTCATTTATACTTATACCAAAAACTGGTTTCGGTCAATTGCTACATCAACAAACTTGTCATGGCACGTACACAAAACCATTTCTATGATTTGTAAACGTCTACCTCAATTAATTATTTAATTTATGCGGCTGAATATCCAGCAGTTTGATTAAAATTGCAAAAACTTTATAGTTTCAATTCGGAATATTTACGAACAAAAATATGCTGGAATCCGTCACTAGCACACATACAAGAATTTATTGCAATTATCTACTGATATCTAACTTAATTATTTGATCCTCTGATATCTTTGAAGCTTGGAAGCTTTTCCTTCTCAACAGAGTTCTGGAACTTTCACGTTGACCAAAATTGCGTGGTTATGTAAGCCGCCAACATGCTGTATCGTTAACCATGCGTTAGGGTAGGGTTACGTGCCATCTGGACAAAAATGTATGCGAAACTTTATGCAAGTCGTATGCTGGTGTATCCGGGTGTGAACCACCTATATGTGTGTAGATATACCGCTATATTGTACGTCGGTCCCGTTTCTTGCTCTTTGTCGCCTTGCTGATACTTCCACCTATTTCCTTTGGACTTTATGCAAAATTACTGCCTGGAATCTTTGGCAATCTCCGCTAGTTGAACTTGCTGAGGCTTGATTTTGGGCGAATTGCGCCCCTATCAGTTGTCGGGGTCTGCAATATGTAAACACCGGTCTCCTTTTTTTTTTTTTTTATCATCCGCCTGTCAGAGCTCGTTCGTCGAGTTTTTGGGGTGGGTTCAGCTGTCAGTTTCCACAGACCGGCACATATGCTGCAGTATCTCTTCGTGTAGCATACTGCTATATGCAATGAGCTACGACCATAACAGGGCAGAGTGGTCTAGACCACCCGTGGTTCAGACAACGCTGAAAAAAGGTCGACTAAGGTAGCCGGTCTTAAACATAACAACAACTGTTGCCCTTGCTTGACTGATGACGCATCGAGGACACATCCTTGAAGTCTTGTCAGTCTTTGATCAGACCTCGACATCCTTCTCCGTGTTGGAAGCCAAAATTACATCGACAAGCTGGTAACCTAAAAAATCCAGCCGGTCGATGTCTCTTTGCCGTCCTTCACCGAGATGCTGAGGAAGCCCCGCGATCAGTAACCTAAACAACTGATCGCTAAGCTTTCCCGGCACAACATCTCGCTCCGATCTCAGACCGGCGATTGTTCAAGGGTGTATCTCCAAGGCGTCGTCGAGTGGTGACATTGTCGATTTCATTTCCTAACTTGCTAACAGCCGTATACAGGATTGGATTCCAACAGGTATATCACCCACCATTGACGGGGCAGAAGGAGGGCTTCTCGATATCCTATAGTTTACCACTGAAGCTGGCTGGATGCCTTCTTAGGGCTACCAGGAATACACGTGACAGTCAATAGATGACACTTCTAGACTGGATATCACTGCCTGATGCCTTTGGCGTGATAGACTCCTAGCAGTTTCCCCTCCAGATCTTCAAGCTCGTATAGGGAGTTTCCTTTCGTGGCTCGAACCCGACACTTGACAAATTTTCGTCCCAGTTTAGCACTGGTCTGCTGTTGGAAGTTGCTTTGGGCACGATTCCGTCTGAATACCTCTTGACCCACTTTGAAATTAACAGGCTTCGCCCTAAGATTATAGGCTCTTGAACCCTGTTCGAACGCATTGTGTAAGTTCTCCTGCACTCTCGCACGGATCAATCTCATTTTGTCCTCAGAATCTACTCTCAGAGGCTCGTTAAGAGTCCCAAGGCTCCTCAAGATGGAATAGGAGCTGCCATGTTCAATCATTTGCTGACCGAAGATTGTTCGATAAGGAGGGAAACCAGTTGTTTGGTGGAAAGAGCTTCTGAGGGAACTAGCTACCTGGCTCAGCTTCTCATCCCATTTTGTGTGTTCCTTCCGAATATATGCTCAAATCCCTGACAATAGAGACCTGTTTACTCGCCCTGAGGCGTTTGCTTGCGGCGAGTAAACTGCCGTACGCAAGTGCTTCAACCCATACTTGTCCAGTAATCTGGTAAACTGAGTCGAGCAAAACTGGACTCCATTGTCAGAGATGATCGTTTCCGGGACTCCGAACACATGGAACACTTCCGTTTCGATGAATTCGCACACATTGAGTGTAGATGCTTTTCTCATAGGTTTGAGAATCGGAAATTTTGAAAAGTGATCAAGAACTATCATAATGCAGACGTTTCCTTTCACTGATCGAGGATATGGAACTAAAAAATCGATATACAGCTTTTGCCATGGTCGTTTTGTCACATACTGGACTCTCATAGGTGGTCTAAGAATGGTATTGGGGGCTTTAATCTCTTTACACACGTCACAGGCGCCTACGTAGTTTTTGACATCGACTGTCATTCGTGGCCAGTACAAGTGTCTTCTCAGACGTTCCAGTGTTTTCCCTATACCACCGTGAGAAGCTAGTGGCGGATCATGAGCTCTTGAAATGACGTCGGTGACAAGCCCTCGTGAAATCCAAAGCTTCCAAGCTTCTTTTTCCTGAATCGGACCGCCTGTTCTCGGAACAGTCCGAATGAAAACGAAGCCATCCCTGACGCAAAGATCTGGTAGTTTACCAGAAGTCGTTTTAACCTTATGCCTCAGTTCCTCATATTACAACGAGTTGAAATATGGCGAACTAAGGTCAACTTCCGGGCCAGGATCTTCGTTTGTGGACAGGCTGTCACAATGAATGCGTGACAGCACATCAGGGACGACGTTCAGGCTTCTTTTTCTGTGCTCAATAGTGAAGTCGAAGTCCTAAAGCTTCAAACTCCACCGCGCAAGTCTACCGCTGAGGTCCATTTGAGACATCAGCCTTTTCAAGCTCGCGTGATCCGTCACTATCTTAAACGGCATAAGTTCAATGAAGGGCCGGAACTTCTGCACACTTAAGATTGAAGCTAGGCATTCCTGCTCTGTGACGATATAATTTCTCTGTGCTGAGTTCAACTTTTTCGAGACGTAGGCTATTGGCTTCTCGTGGCCATCGTCATCTAGTTGAATCAGCACTTCACCAATACCTTGTTGGCTCGCATCGTACTGGATAACGAACGGCTTGGTGAATTCTGGGCTCACTAGCAACGGAGCAGAAGTAAGTTTGCTTTAGTAGATCAGGAGACGTCTGGGCTTCAGGTGCTCATTTGAACTGACTGGGGTTTTTCAAGGTGTCTCTAATGGAGGCAGTTAAGTCAGCATAGTTCGGGATGAACCGTCTATACCATCCCGCCATACCTAGTAGGCGTCGGGCTTGCCGCACAGTTTTAGGTGACGGCTAGTCAACGGTCAGTCCAAATTCCTCCTTTTCCGACTATAAAACCCAAGTATTTGGTCTTCTTGATACAAAAATTATTCTCCTCGACGTTGATTGTGAGGCCAGCTTTCCTCAAACACTCCGCTACACGGGTGAGCAAGGTAAGATGAGTGTCGAAGTCTGAAGACAGAATTAATAAATCGTCTAGATAGACGAGAACGTTCTCACGAAGATCGAAAGGAATGACTTTATCCATGAGGCGGCACATCTTTGTGGAGCGTTGCATAGGCCGAATGGCATCACCGTGTACTGATAGAGACGATGACCAGGTATAGTAAAAGCGGTCTTCTCTCTGGAGTCAGCGTCTAGTGGGATCTGCCAGAAGGCGTCTTTGAGGTCCAGGCTCGTAATGTAGTTTGCCGGAGGAAGTCGACTCAGAAGTGCGTCCATCTGCGGTAGCGGATAGGCATCCTTCTTCGTAACAGAGTTGACTTTCCTGGCATCAAAACAAAGGCGAACCTTTCCAGGCTTCCTTACTAGAACAACTGGAGAGCTCCAAGGACTCTGGCTCTCCTCTATCACACCCAGTGATAGCATTCGCTCTAATTCAGCATACATCATATCGGTTAAAAGCGCTGTTTTATCGGGGCGGCGTCATTCGTTTCAAACTTTTGAGTGACCAACGATGTTTTTCCCAGGCCTAAAGAGGCGAAAGAGGGAAAAGCTGTTTCGTGGCCTCTAAGCGTCGTTGTTCCAGACTGGAAAGAATATGGCAATCGGTGTCAGAGGTAGCTGCTAGACTCGGGCTCACTTCTGCAACTATACCCAGGACATCTGGAGCTAACCCAAATAGACGCCAGAAGTCTATTCCTAGATATAGTGCTTGTGTGAGCCCAGGAACCACGTAAAAACGCACGTTTTGGGTCTTACAACGGAAAGTGATGTCCAAGTCCACATGACCATCCACAGTCGTCAGGCACCATTCGCTACTTGAACCTGTGTCCGATATCTCTTCCATTTAACCTCTGCTTCTGTAAGCTTCTCTGGAGGTACCTGGCCTAGAATACTGACAGTGGCACCACTATTAAGTAATCCAGGCTCAGTTCGCCCGAGCAGCTTTACTTCGGCGTACGGTCGAATGTCGTCTGGCATCGACACGGAAATCTGTGCCAGTTTTTTTTTCCAGTCGCATCCGTCGACAGTATTCCTGCCACCGAACGGTTAATCTTTTCTTTTTCGGTCTAATATCCAAGTCAGGAAACACGATTTCAGCTAACTACGCTACTGAGGAGAAGATTCGGTCTCTTACTGCGTTGTATTTCTGCAGACGCGTATGATACGGCGTCAGCGGATGTAAAACTGGCTCACGCCCACTAGTCATAACAGAGGTTGGTGGCCGTTTTAATATAGAAATGCCATGAGGCCAAATCTCCTCCTCAGCAACCTTGTCAGCTAAAAGTGCTGTCGGTCTTATCGGGACATCGAAAATTAAAGACTCTTCCAAAGAAGTGTCTAATAATGTCATGGGCTCCCCAGAAGTGGAAATGGGAGCTTGAAGATCTGTGGAGAAGTCTATTAGGTTCTCCGTCTCTATCAATGAAATGTTCGTACTATCAGGTGTTTTGCTGACATCATCAGAATCAGTGAATGATATCAGTGGACAATTCAGGGATTCGTCAAGGTCTGCTAATGGAGCGGACCTTCCTCCTTGTTCAAAACTTGAACTGGAGTGTTCGTTGCAGTTGTCGCTCGCAACGTTGACGCTGGTCGGAAAGAGGTGGTGGTATTCCCGACCCGTCTCAGGTTTTTCTGTCGACAATAGCTGCAATCGAGCTTGAAAATGTTTTTGCGTCCGCATCCATAGCAGAACACAACTTGTCTCTCCTGCCGGCAATCTTGATAGAAGTTACCAGACCGGTCACAGTTCCAGCAGATTACATTCTGAGGGGTTGTAATAGCAGCTAGTGCTACTGCTTCCTCACTGCGTTCATGTGTCATATTCAGTTCAGTCGCGATTCGCTGCTGCGTCGCCTGTATTTGAGTCACGAGACTCCGTACTTGGTGTATATTGTTAGTGGGATGTACGCAGACCTTTTGCTGAATGTCTGGAAGCAGGTTAGACTTTACGATCTCTAAGAATTCTCCGTCCGCCAAGGGACTTTGCAATTGATCGCGCAACTGTACCAGGTGTTGATGGTACGTAGCAAATGACTCCCCTGCCTTCTGTTTTCGCATCATCAGCTGGACTTTGACCTTAGGGTCATCTTTCGGTACTCCCCATTCAGCTAATAGAGCTGTTTTACATACTCCCATGAAGGCGTGGAATTTTGCCTCAGCAGAGACTAGGACCAGTCCATAGCTGGTACAGAAAGCAAGGTTATCATGTGCCTTACCAGAAGATCGAAATCTCCTTCTAAGGCCGAATATGTCAATGCTTCTACTCGAAATACAAATTCGTCGACAGTCAGCCGTGAGCTATCACTGCTATAAGATATATTCCATCTGCGGATGGGGCTGCCAGACCGTCGTTGTCCTACGCCTGCAGGGTTACGAATAGGTGGTGGTTGTGGAGGTGGGACAAAATCTGGTCTAGGCTGACCAAGATCTGAATGCGGTCTATTTGACGACTGCCTAAGCGAGTCGTGGAATTCTTGTGATGGTCTTGGGTCACCCATGGACGGAGGTGGTCGCCAGAAGGTAGTGGGCTATTTCGTCGCGAGTTGGTATTTGTGAAGGTCATGGAATGTAGATCTGGCATTCCAGGTGATAGAGATCGTCGACTAGGTGGTGCAACTGTCAAAGGTGGTAACTCTAGTGACGGCATGGGAGGCAATGGATCGTGACTGACAGACTTTACGGGCTTTGTCGTCTTCGGGACAGCACCAGTATACTCAGTGAAATCATACTGAGTGAGATGGGATCTGCAGATCGGGCAGTTTGAATGCTGTCCAATCCACGTTTTCAGACATGCTTTGTGAAACACATGTCCACAGACCGTCTTCACTGGCTTCCTCTGTCCTGACCAGTCGCTCTCTAGACAGACAGAGCACGGGTCTGGCAACAGCATCGGTACCCCAGTTGCTCGCAGTGGTGTTCGCGCTGTAGCCATTGTATAATCAGTCGTAATTCAAGCAAAAAAATCTTCAAACCAAGGGTTTGGAATAGATATCGGAAAAATTCCAAAGAATGCGAAAGTTCGGAAGAGATAACAGGCTCTTCACAATGTGAGGATGACGAAATACCAATTTAAGGTTGAAGGTGACGGGATACTAAAATTTCAAACAGAAAAAATCTTTTCCAAACGTTCGGAGAAGTTGAAAAAAATTAAAAAAAGTCAGAGATTCGGAAGTTAGCTACGTCTTCTCAAATCGAGACAATATAAATATTGGTTGAAAAAAAAATCAAAAGTTCTGAAGCGATAGCAAATTCTTCGAATGACAAAATTTCTTCTAATAGTTCAAAAATGCGAAAAACTAAAAGATCACAAATGTCCAATCGAGCGTTTTAAAAATTCTTAATAACAATCATACGATTTCTCCCTCACTTCCAGGAGCTAACTCTCAACATAAAACTCTTCAGGTCGCTCTCTCTCTTTTCAGGTCAGAAAATTTATACAAGTAAGCGACGTGAATGTGTGCATTGAAAAAAATTTTTGAGTCCTCACAGAAATCTGGGAAGAGTCGGGTTGGAGAAGCTAGAGACTGAAAATGATACTAGAGATTCTTGAGCCAGGCAGTTAGCAGTATGCCAACTCCTGATTACTGAAGGTCTCCAGCATCACTTCCATCCTCCAAAACTCTTTCCTTCCTCTTCACCTGATTGTCGTGTCCAGCTGACCTTCCAACTGGGCAGAGTCATGAATCTGGTAAACTAATTAGCTGAAAGCCAAAAAGCCGTCTCACAGATTCACAACTCTCTCCAGCCAGTTGGCAACAGAGACATGTCTCCGTGAGAGCACAAACAAAAAAATTTTGTGAGGCCACCTACCATTTCCATGGCAGAAGGCCAGCGGGAAAGATCATCCAAACGCAAGTAAAAAAACTTTCAAAAACTTAAAAAATCAACAAATTGTTCAGGCTTGTGGCTTGATCAAAGTCAAACCTAAAGCTGAACTTCAACTTTCAAAAAAAACTTTCATACGTTACGTTACTTTACTTTACTTTTAACCAACTTTCAAAAATCTAATTCAAAATCGAGAAACAAGATATCCAAAACTTTCAAAAACTTTCAAAAACTTTAATAAACTTTATGTTACTTTACAAAAATTTTATATAATAAAACCAGTCAAACCTCAGGTCCGCATGTATCCTTCACTAGATATGAGACTACCGAGTCAGACGATTTAGCTACAAACCAAATATCCATATCTCAAGTAGTCTCAGTCCCCAGTGTCAAACGCATTTAGACACCGAAGCTGAATGAGGTGGCCCCTCGTTGGGCGCCATTTTTGTTATAGAACTATGTAGAGTGATTGGCTTTGGACGTAAAGTCAACGCTGTCCATCGAGTGATCTGTCAGTCATGCTGGCAGTCTGGACTTTACGTCGAAAGCCAATCACTCTACATAGTTCCATAATAAAAAGGTAGTTCAATGGCAGATTTTCTTTCTTGCATTTAAAGGGACCACAGACAAGGTTGGATCTCAACAGGCATATCACCCACCATTGACGGGGCTTCGCGATGTCCTATAGTTTACCAGTTAAGCTGGCTGGATGCCTTCTTAGGGCTACCAGGATCTAGATTTGGTTCTACCATGGTCGACGGTTGCCGATTAACGAAACGTTGTAGACGGACAGACAAAGAAAAATCCTTCTAATGAGGCCAATCCAGAAGGGACTATAAAAAGTTTATCTACTCATGAGAGGTAGAGGTATGTTGACAAGGTTGAATTCCAACAGGTATATCACCCACCATTGACGCGGCAATAGATGGGCTTCGCGATATCCTATAGTTTACCAGTTAAGCTGGCTGGATGCCTTTGTAGGGCTACCAGGAAAATGAACATCAAGTAAGTATAGCAGGTCTTTTAGTCCATCACAACAATCAGGGTTTAATATCTTTGGCATGGTAAATGCCTATTGATCTACCCTGCCGGTCCTCAAGCTCATAAAGGGAGTTTTCTTTCTTTGCTTTAATGCGGCACTTCAAAAATTTATGTCCTAATTTCGCGCTAATCTCTTGCTGAAAATTACTCTGTGTGAAATTTCGTCTGAATACCTCTTGACCAATTCTAAAATTAACAGGCTTCGCTCTAAGATTATAAGCTTTTGAACCCTGTTCGAACGCACTGTTCAAATTTTCCTGCGCTCTCGCACGGATCAATCTTAGGTTGTCTTCAGCATCTACTCTTACGGGTTCACTCAGTGTTCCCAAGCTCCTAAGGATGGAATAAGAGCTTGCGGGGTCAATCATTTGTTGACCGAATAGTACTTTGTGAGAAGCCAGTTGCTTGGTGTATAGAGCTCCTGAGGGAGCTAGCGATATGACTCAGCTTCTCATCCCATTTAGTTTGCTCCTTCTGGATGTAGGCTCTAGCCCCCGACAATAAGGACCGGTTCACTCGTTCTGACGCGTTGGTTTGCGGTGAATAGACTGCTGTTTGCAAGTGCTTAACGCTATACTTGTCCAAGAGTGTGGTAAACTGAACAGAGCAGAACTGAACTCCATTGTCGAAGACTATCGTCTCTGGCACTCCGAACGTATGAAACACCTCTGTTTCAATGAATTTGCACACATTAAGAGTAGATGCCTTCCTCATTGGTTTTAAAATCGGGAACTTGGAGAAGTGGTCAAGGATTATTAATATACAGACATTTCCGTTCGTTGATCTGGGATATGGACCTAAGAAATCAATATATATCCTTTGTCAAGGTCTCTCTGTCACCGACTGAACTCCCATTGGTGGTCTTGCTTTCCTTACACACGTCACAGGCGCCTACGTAGTTCCTGACACCAACTGTCATTCGTGGCCAGTACAGATGTCTTCTTAGGCGTTCCAGTATTTCCCTATACCTCCGTGGGAAGCTAGTGGCGAATCATGCGCTCTTGAAATAACCTCAGAGACAAGACCTCGTGGAATCCAAAGCTTCCAAGCTTCTTCTTCCTGAATCAGATCGCCTGTTCTAGGAACAGTCCGAATATAAAAGTTTGCCAGAAGTCGTTTTAACTTTATGCCTCAGTTCTTCATATTCCAACGAGTTGAAATATGGCGAACTAAGTTTAACTTCCGGGCCAGGATCTTCAGGTGTGGACAAGCTGTCGCAATGAATGCGTGACAGCGCATCAGGAACGACATTCAGGCTACCTTTTCTGTGCTCGATGGTGAAGTCGAAACCTTGAAGCTTCAAACTTCACAGAGCAAGTCTACCGCTGAGGTCCTTTTGAAACATTAGCCATTTCAAGCTCACATGATCAGTCACTGTCTTAAGCGGCATAAGTTCAATGAAGGGCCGGAATTTCTGTATACTTAAAATTGCAGCTAGACATTCCTGCTCTGTGATTGTATAATTTCGTTGTGCTGAGTTCAACTTTTTCATCTAGTTGAAGCAGCACACCACCAATACCTTGTTGGCTCGCATGGTACTGTATAATGAACGGCTTGGTGAAATCTGGACTCACTTACAACGGAGCAGAGGTAAGTTTTTGTTTTAGCATTTCCAGAGACGTCTGGGCTTCAGGTGTCCATTGGAACTGACTAGGATTCTTCAAAGTGTCAGTTATGGAGGCAGTTAGATCCGCATAGTTCGGGATGAACTCTCTATACCATCCCGCCATACCTAGTAGTCGTCAGGCTTGCCGAACAGTTTTAGGTGACGCATAGTCAACTATGGCTGAGATCTTATCTGTGTCAGTCCTGATTCCTCCTTTCCCGACTATAAAACCCAAGTATTTAGTCTCCTTAATGCAAAACTTACTCTTCTCAACGTTGATAGTGAGGCCAGCTTTCCTCAAACAATCCGCTACACGGGATAGCAATGTGAGATAAGAGTCAAAGTCTGATGACAGAATCAATAAATCGTCCAAGTAGACGAGAACATTTTCACGAAGATCGGAAGGAATGACCTTATCCATGAGGCAGCACATAGTTTATGGAGCACTGCAAAGGCCGAATGGCATCACGGTGTACTGATAGAGAGGATGAGGATGACTGCAAACGCGGTCTTCTCTCTGGACTCAGTGTCTAGTGGGATCTGCCAGAAAGCATCTTTGAGGTCCAGGCTTGTGATGTAGTTTGCCGGAGGAAGTCGACTCTGCGGCAGCGTATAGGCGTCCTTCTTAGTAACGGAGTTGACCTTCCTGGCGTCAAAACAAAGCCGAACCTTCCCAGGCTTTCGCACTAGTACAACTGGAGAGCTCCAAGGACTCTGGCTCTCCTCTATCATACCCAATGATAGCGTTCGTCGCAATTCAGCATCCATCAAACTCTGTACTGCCGGTGAAATCGGATAAAACCTCTGTTTTATCGGAGTTGCGTTATTCGTTTAAATCTTGTGACTGGCAAGAGATGTCTTTCCTAAGCCTAAAGAGGCGAAGGAAGGGAAAAGCTGTTTCGTAGCTTCTAGGCGTTGGTGTTCTAGAACAGAAAGAACATAGCAGTCGGTGTCATGAGTAGTTATTAGACTTGGCGTCACTTCTGAAACTATACCCAGGGCGTCTGGATCTGGAGCCAACCCAAATAGATGCCAGAAGTGCCTGTGCCTGTGTGAGCTAAGGAACCACGTAAAAATGCACGTTTTGGGTCTTATCACGGAAAGTGATATCCAAGTTCACCATTAGCTACTTGCACCTGCGTCCGATACCTCTTCCATTCGACTTCTGCTTCTGCAAGCTTCTCTAGAGCTCCCTGGCCTAGAATACTGACAGTGGCACCACTATCAACTCGCCCGAGCAGTCTCACTTCGGCATACTGCCGAATGTCGTCTGGCATCGACACGGAAATCTGTGCCAGTTTCTTTCTTTCCTGTCTCATTCGTCGACAGTATTCCCGCCAACGAACGGTCGATCGTTTCTTTCTTGGTGACCAAGGTCCAGGTCAGGATATATAATTTCAACTAGCTCAGCTACTGAGGAGAAGATACGGTCTCGTACTGCATTGTAGTTTCTTAGACGCGCATGATAAGGCGTCAGCGGGTATAAAACAGGCTCACGCCCACTCGTCATAACAGAGCTTGGTGGCCGTTTTAATACTGAAACGACAGGAGGCCGAGTCTCCTGGTCAGTAACATTGCCAGCAAAGAGTGCTGTCGGTTTTGTAGGAACGTCGAAAATTAAGGACTCTTCCAAAGAGGTGTCTAGTAGTGTCGTGGGCTCCCTACAGGTAGAAACTGGAGCTTGAAGATCTGTAGAGAAGTCAATCAGGTTCCCTGCTTTTACTAAAGGAATGTTAAAAGCCGTGTGACTGTCAGATGGATGGTCGATATCACCAGAGTCACTGAGTGATATTAACGGACAGTCTAATGATTGGTTATTTATGTCTGCTGATTGAGCGGACCGTCCTCCCTGTTCAGTGATTGAACTGGATTCGTTGGAGCTGTTGCCGTTCGAGACGTCGAAACTGGTCGAGAAAAGGTGTTGGGATTCCCGACCCGTCTCTCGTTTTTCGCCAAGCAGTGCCTACAATTTGGCTTAAAGACATTTTTGCGTCCGCATCCATAGCAGAACACTTGTTGTCTCTCCTGTGAACAGTCTCGACAATAGTGGCCTTGCTGATCGCAATTCCAGCAAATCGCCCTTGTCTGTTTGTTATAGCTGATAAGTCTTGCAAGCTATTGTCACATCTAGGTAACCTGGGCACGTCAAGGCAGAAATCTGCTGCTTCCTCAATTTCACTCACTCGTTGATGTCGATACGGGTTCAAGCCTCTAGCAGTCGCAATGCGCAATCGCGTAGCTTGAATTTGGGTGACGAGTGATCTTAATTGACTGATGTTATTAGTAGGTAAATAAAAAGATTACTCTTTTGGACAAAGTTATTAGTAGGGTGCCGACAGATCTTCTCCTGAATCTCAGGCAGTAGATTGGACTTGACGATTTCTAAGAATTCTTGGTCTGGCATGGAGTTCTGCAATTGGTCTCGCAGCAGTACTAGATGATGGTGGTAGATAGAGATTGATTCTCCGGACTTTTGCTTTCTTGACATAAGCTGCACTCGAATTTTCAAGTCATCCTTGGAGACAGACAATCCAGTCTTAACAAATTCCCAAGTTGGAAAAGGGTTATGCCTTAATAGAGACCAGTACTAATCCTTCGCTGGCCCCGTCAATAACGTGAGCATGTTCCTTACGAGGAGTTCAAAATCTCCTTCCAGAGCGGAGTAAGTGAGTGTTTCGACTCGAAAAATAAACTCATCTACTGATAGCTCGGAGTTATTGCCATTAGGATAGGACTGCCTGATCGTCTGTCCCAAGAATTCTTTTGAGTTTGTTGCCTTGGAGGTGGAGGTGCCTGAGGAACGAAAGGTGCAGCCGGTGGAAATGAAGGTCTGTGTTGCCCAGCTGAGAACGAGTGTCGACTGCGCGGGTCTCTCTGATTTCCCAAAAGAAAAATCTGGCCGTTAGAACACGCTCCCCAAAGGGTGGTGGTGGTGGACGGGAAACATACGCAGAGCATTCATGCTTTGGGTAATCTCTGCATGTACCAAAGTCTGTAACTGAGTTCGAAAACTAGATATAATTAGGTCAGTGTCTATGAGGCCCTGCCCGAAGGTACAGGTGACAGACTAGCCCTGCCCCGAAGGTACAGGTGACAGACTATTTCTTCTCGAGCTGTTATGCGATTGAGGTTCTGAGCGTAGCCCAGGAGACAGAGACTCGTGTCCTGATGGTGGAATTGTTGGTTGAGGTACTTCAAGACGTAAGGACTGTTGCGGAAAAGTTTCCTTCGCCTGACGAGTGTGGTACCTCTTCGGGATCGCAACGGTATACGCAATGAAGTCTTGCTGTGTGAGCGCGCATCGACAATTGGGACAATTAGATTGCTCTCCTATCTATGCTCGCAAGCATGCTTTGTGAAAGCAATGACCACAGATCGTAGTCAGAGGCTTTCGCCTAGTGGACCAGACTCCGTCTCGGCAGATAGAGCACTGTGCTGGCAACTGTACTGGGACTTCAGTCGCCTGAGGTGGCGTTCGCTGGGTAGCCATAAATATTGCAACTCAACAGAACAGAAATAGTATTACGAAAACTTGAACTATAGCCCAAGTAAATCAAGACAAGAGTTCAGAATAGAAAATTTAACAACGATCAATGTCTACAACTTGTAGCAGAAAGAAGATCTTCAAAACTATATTAAATATAATTCGCCGTATCAAAATTATACTATAAACTACGACGGATCTGGTACTTAAAAAAAAAATTTATGCGCTAAACTCAAACCTTTCGAAAAACAGAGTACAAGCTCAAAAAAATTTTATGAGCTAAACTCAAACTTTTCGGGAAACAAAATACAAATTCAAAAAGATTGTTATGAGCTAAACTCAAACTTTTCGAAAAAACGAAATCAAAAAAAATCAGCATAAAAATCTCCTTTCTCTCTCCAAGAGCTAATGTCAACACCAAAGTTTTTCAGATCCACCCTCTCCTTAATCAGATCAGAACTATGCGGTAAGGACAAGTAGTGTGAGTGTGTGCATGAAAAAAAAAATCTTGAGTCCTCACAGAAATTTGGGAAGAGTCGGGTTGGAGAAGCTAGAGACTGAAAATAATACTAGAGATTCTTCAGCCAGGCAGTTAGCAGTATGCCAACTCCTGATTACTGAAGGTCTCCAGCATCACTTCCATCCTCCAACAACTCTTTCCTTCCTCTTCACCTGATAGTCATATCCAGCTAACCTTCCAACTGGGCAGAGTCATGAATCTGGCCAACTAGTTAGCTAAAAGCCAAAAAGTCGTCTCACAGATTCACGACTCTGTCCAGCCAGTTGGCCAACAGAGACATGTCTCCGTGAGAACACAATCAAAAGTTTGTGAGGCCACCTACTATTTCCATAGCAGAAGGCCAGCGGGAAAGATCGATTCAAAAACTTCAAAAAAACTTACAACGGTTAAGACTTGAGGCATGACCAAAGTCAAACCTAAAGGCGAGCCTAAAAAGCTTTCAAAAACTTTCAAAAAGACGTTACTTTACTTTAATCAATAAATCAAAAATCAAAATTTCAAAAACTTTCAGAAACTCTAAAGTTACTCTTCAAAAAAAAATTAACTAACAAAAACCAATTAAACCCAGGTCCGCATATAACTTCCACTGGATATGAGACTTGCGGTCAACCACCTAGCAAATACCGGATGATCATATCGCTCAAAGTCCCAGTCCCCAGTAAAATTTATACTTAGACCACCGAAGTCTAACTGAGGTGGCCCCACGTTGGGCGCCATTTATTTTATGGTACATATGTTGAGTTATTTCTAGCTGACAGATCACTCGATGGACAGCGTTGAATGCAGGGCGGCACGCTAGCACCTCGGCTATTGCGGGAGAGTTATAGGGGGGGGGGGGGGTTAACCCAAAATCCTGCCGCTGCCACCTGCCATAATCAAAAAAAATCATCGTGCCTGACATAAAAACCGTAGCACACACTCCAGCACTGAAGGGGCCTTTACACCACTCACCCTTACCTTATTGAAGGCGTAGATGTACTACCTTCTGCTGCGTGCTCCATCCTCCCAACGACACTGAGGGCAGATTTTTTTTTCAGTGTCCCTATGTTTCTGGCCTTTTATTAATTTTTGTGGGCCTTTTCTACGCTAGTTGACCAAAAGATTTCAATTGAATCTTTTCTGATTGCCTTTTCCCGAGTCACCAATCAAAAACATTTTTTATTTTAAATTCACTTAAATCTTTATCTTATCCTCTTTTCTGCACCATCTTGACTTTCTTTCTCAAAAACCTTCACAGACTTCTCGCCAGAAAAAGTGACAGGAAACGCTCTTCGGGAAGATCTTGTCGGTTTGCGTACGTTCGGTACGCACAGGCACTCCGTCCATATAGAAGACTGTTCGCACTCACTTCATGCTGGTATGGATCTCTTAGACGTGTATTTAGCCCAGTGTAGCATATTGCTTACACTACGCTACGACCATAACAACTTTGTTCATGGCTTGTATCTTGCGGGGGTTACGCTTCTAGTAATCTACGGTCTGGTTCCTTACCATTGTTATGGAACTATGTTGAGTGATTTGGCTTGGACGTGAAGTCCCGACTGCCAGCATGAGCTGACAGATCACTCGGCGGATAGCGTTGACTGCAGGGCGGCACGCTAGCTCGCCGCGGCTATTGGCGGAGAGTGTGAGGAGGTTCCACGAAAACCTGCCGCTGCCGCCTGCCACATACAAAAAAAATTCGTGCCTACTTACAAAAAAAAACGCCGGCACACATTCGGTCCTGAAGGGACCCTTACTTCACTTACCTACATCCATCCCGTGGGAAGGCGCAGATGTTCTGCCTTCCATCGCCGTTGCCCCAACCGTCCTACGTTACTGCGGGCGATATTGAACAGTATCCATTTTAGACCTGAAAGAGAGAGCGTAGTGGACCTAGACGACCTTCATGTGAAAGGGCTCCAGGAAAGTGAAAGGAAGAAATAAAAGCGTTCAGCACTTCATTTTTACGTTATAATAACTCAATGTTGGATGCCTTTCGCTCCTTTATCGCTATATGCATGGTCAATGTTCTGATGAAATATCTAGTCTAATCCCTTGTAGAATGATTCCTGCACGCAATACTCGCGCTGCAAACCGCGCACATCCTTTAACCCTTCAAATTACTTTCGGACGTTCAGTAAAATTCCGAGATGCTTTTTTATCCCGAACAGTGCGAATGTGGAACAGCTTACCATCTTCTGTTTTTCCTCCGGCATACAATCTGCGGAAGTTTAAGGGCGAGATACATCGGCACCTCCACCACTTTCCTCATATCCCCTAATCCTTTCCCTATCTCCTTCCTGCCATGCTGTGCTTTGCATCATAGGGTATCCCCTGAGCTTGGCTTAATAATATAAAAAAAAAAAATTCAAATTGTACTGCAATAGACATAGTATCATGACCCTAGGTACCTACATATAATTATCTTAATCTCTGTAGCATACAAATTCATACCATATACACCATTAACTATTAACTTCAAAAACTAATTAGGCTAAAGAAACTACTAGCAAGAATGCCACGACAATTGGTTTCAATGTTCAAAATAAATTGTTATAATTTGAAGCAAACCCCAGACAACAATGCCGATAATTACCTTATTGACAGCTTTCACTCCATTAAGGCCTTCTGGAGCACTGTGTTCTTGTAAATAAACATTGACAAAAGGTCTCAAAAAGAACCAAAAATTTGTCCGGGATTTCCTTTACACAAAGGTACTAAAATTCATTTTCAGAAAAATCTTATGTATATATATCAAATATAACTCTAAAAGTAACTTTATTTGACCAATCCCTTCAGGATGTATGTATTCAAAAATATTGGTTATATGTATTACTAGTAAACTGAAATACCAACTGTTCTACGTAAGTACGTGGTTCCTAACCTAACACTAGAGGACTATAAAAATTCATTTTACAAAAAAATCCTGCGTGTATCAAATATAACCCTAAAAGTAGCTTTAGCTGATCGATCAATCCCTTCAGGATGTATGTATTTTAAAGAATATTACATATCGATAAATAAAAATTTTCAACGCAAGTATAATATACATAACTTGGCGGTAAGTTTAAAAGTAACTTGGAGGTACTTAAATAAGCCTTTCTACTCATCTTCACCCCATTTGGAATTATTCTATAATTAGCTTAGATAATGGTATGTTAATTTAAGTAAGAAATTTGTAAACTAATCATAATAAAGTTATCTATATGCAAAAAAAAAATAGAAGAAAAATTAAATCAAATATAGTTCCTGAAATAGTGCATCGCAGAGTTAGTATACCCTGGCGTACAAACACACGGCTGGGGTGTATACACTCAGCTGAATGACGGAGCACACATTTAGTAAGGTTTACGTATAAAGTTATCTCAATTTTGTGGATTTAAATCTAGGGTCATCTTACAACAAAAGCGTTTGTGAATAACAAAGTTTAAAATAGCCTATTTATCAACTTACTAATACATAATATAAGAATATAGCTAACCTTATATTGGTTGAAACTTTGAGTAGGAAAGCAGGATTAATATTTGGGCCTAGCTGTACAATGACAACTCTGAGTTTTGCTAGCTTTGAATGCCTTTCCCTTTTTCCTTAGTCAACTCCCCTTCTATCTGAACAAATCCAAGCAACGCAGGATAGTAGTGCTTCCCAACCTTAAAAGCCACGTTAAAATTGATTCCCTATTAGGAACAAACGTTCCACCTTTTTTCAAGTCAGCCAATGCAGCTATCAACTTTCGTAAGGTCAGCAAACTTTTATTTCTCGCCAATATAGTTCGCAGCGTAGAAGCGGCGACTTGGCTGCTGCCGGAATTTCGATGCTTTTTCTCTCCGGATTTTCTTGGGGTGAGGAGCTTATTTACTCGCCGATGTCGATGGAAAATTTTGATTTCGTTTTGGCTCCACTTTTCACGTCTTTATGTTTGCAAGGTTTGATAATTTGATAATACAGATGTCGATTGTCTTCTTCTTCTCAATCACCAAGTAAGAGCTCGTCGAATTTGGGTTCGTTCGGGCTGTCGGTTTGACAGCAGGCCGGCATACATGCTGCAGTACGTCTCAGTGTAGCATTCTGCTATATGCATTCCGCTACGACCATAACACCATCCCAAAGGCTACACTTACTATATACAATATACCTTACTTAAGAAAATAATAAAATAGTCTTGATTACAAATTAACCTTACCATTTCACGCTCATTAATTCTCAACTGAGTAGGGGAGATGTAGGTAATGAGGATCACTTAAGCGAGATTTAAAATAAAACCAAATCTATTAATCAACTATTTATTGCTTTGCTCTTGTAATAAACTTTACTTATTTAACTATCAATTGAGATCAACTTTAATCACTTTGGCTTATTAATTTCGGAGCAATAAAGATTTAAAAAAAAGCCAGGTTCGATCACCATTGTCAACATCGGTTGGCAATGGTGATCAACATGTGCACAATGGTGATCAACACATATCGCACACATAATTACGAGCAGAGTCCCACCCAGTACAGTCAGCATGGGCCCAAGGCCCACAGGAAGTGCACCGATACCATATTTCGCCGTCTCGTCCGAATTTGCCACATACAAGACACCAGTTACCTGCGCCTTCTGCATCGTCGTCTTCGCCTGGCATAACTCCTCCGTGTTCACGTCTGACGTCGAAGTATCATTCGATTCCTGTAGAATTTTCTTCTTAACCTTCTCAAGACTGACCTTCTGTGACTTTCTTTTCTTTCCCACTCCTTTTCCCTTGCTTTTCACAGCTTTAGCCTTCCTTTTGTTTTCTTTTTCGACCAGGGCGTCTTTGATCCGTGTTGAAGTCAAAATCGTTGCATGCTGTTTTCTTCTTCCTTATCTTGTCTTGAGAACAGGTGCTTTCTTAGGCATCTGGATGAAATTTTGGATTCTTGGCAGGCTCCCAGCTGTTGATGGTATTTCGAATTGAGACGATGATGCAGTCGCTGGTTCAGGAATTGTGGGACAAAATGTGGATGTACTTGGAATAGAATTATCTTGTTTTAGTTCAACAGAAGCTGTTGGTACTGATACGGAGTCAACAGCTCCAGCAGCAGTAGATTCTGAAATGGAGTCAGCAGGATCTTGCACTACAATGGGCTCTGATTGTAGGACTTCAGTTGCCATAAAATCTTCATCTGAAAAGACATTGGGATTTATGGGAAATATGCCCGTTGCTTTAAATCCCTCTTCGCCCTTGCTCATGGAGGCAACACTTGAGAATGCTTTTTTGACCAAGCAACCCACATCATAAGGTGTTATTCTTTCTGAAAATTGACTCTTCATGAAAAAGTCGCATTCTCTTCTACATATATGCGGCTTTGAATGGTCAAAAAAGGACACATCCAATGGCTGCATGCGGTGAGAAGTATGAGAGCCAGAGAAATGTGGCTTGCATGATTATCCAATATTAATAGAACTGGTTCTTCTACAGAAGGTTTGGCATGCTGGGTGAAGTGCTTGAGCCATTCAAGGAAAAGTTCTTCATAATCCATCCATTGTCTGAGCATTTATAAATAGCTCCTGTTGGGCCATCCTTTTCAAGGGCAGGGGTCATCCTCTTTCTGGGGAAAATAAACATTGGGGGAATGTATCCACCCGCAGCACTCATGGTGCAGAGCCGAGTGATATTCTTTCCCCTTTCCCAGCTTATTATAGATCCTACCCTCTTCTGTCCCTTAGCAGTTAATACTTTACCAGGATCTTGGACTGTAGAAATATCGGTTTCATGGCAGTTGTAGATGTTTTTTGGAAGGAATATGTATTTTTCCATTAGTTATTCTAGCAGTTTGTAGAATCGCTGAACTTCAGTTTTATTAAAAGCTGTAACCCTGTTGATGCTAGTAGCTTCGGGCTTCCGCACAGAAATATTATTCCTGGTAATATATCCATCAAACCAAACTCGACCAGCCAATCTTGAAGACGTGTTAAAATTGTGTTTCAGCTTTGGGGCTTCCGCGAATTCGAATGCCGCTCTTTTTATTTGGCTTGGGGTGCACCCGTAGAAAACATTGGCCATTTTCTTGATTATGTCCGCCAATTCTTTTGCCATCTCAGGCGTGAAGACAGTATTACGGCCGAGACGAGGTTCGTTAGTTGTTGTTATTGTGTACCTCTTCTGAAGACTGGAAAATGGAATGTTCATGGTCTTCGCTGCTTTCCTCATTGAACAATTCTGTTCGTCAGTGAGCTACAGCCTTTTCTAGCTGGTCCATAGACCAGCTAGCTTTATTTGTCTTCCTAGGACGAACTTTCGGTATCCACAAACAAAAAATATATTTCGTCGAAGTTAGGCAATGGGGGTCGCTTTGTAGGTAATTGGAGTCACCTGACTCCGATTACCTACATGGGCGAAAAGGAGAAAAAAACAATCCTGACGAGAAAGTTGAAGATATAATAACAATCTGCGTTTTAAATCGCAATCTAAAATGTTACGATTATTACATATCAGAAGAACAGAAATAAAGATTTTGTAATTTAAGCCTTACCTTCGAATTTATCTACTCGAAAAATTAGATCAGAATGGCGCGAAATCTTCACACATCTGTTTCTCTCCAGCACCTTCCGCGAACTGACTGAGGCAAGATTTATACCTACATTTATACTTTAGATACAAGTGCCGCAGGGCAATTTCATTTTAAATTAAACGTATTATTTTGTTGTGATAGGACCTACTAAGCACAAGCCGAGGCTGAATTTCAGTTTAATTCTCTAACTAGATGGCGGATGCTGGAGCGCTTCATCATACCGTGGAATTTTCACCGTGAGTATTATTGATATATTACACATTTTCTTTTGGTATACGCATGCTTCGACTTCAATAATTACTTGCTCGTAGGACTTTTTTTTATGACATTCTTTTGCTGTACTATATATATTTTCGATTTAATAATAGTGTTTACGGAACTCTACAGCTAATCTAGTGTAACTATATATATATATAGCCTCGATTTAATAATAATATTTACAAAACTATACATCTAATCTAATGGGGTCTTTGTTCGTGTATACTTTGGATAATAATTTTTTTATTGACTCTATATATATATATATCTATATATATACCTTTAAGGATGTACATACCTATTCGTAGCTAGTAATAAGGACTTTACGTAGGATTTTCTTTTGTTGACATCCTTTCTTTATAACTATATATATATTTTCGATTTAATAGCACAATTACGTAACTATACAGCTAGTTTAGTGAAATCTTTGTTCGTGTATATTTTGGAAATTTTTTTTTAGCTGACTATATATATATCTAGACACATACTTAATGCTATACACTTATGTAGTTTTATAAATTCAATGGTATTCTACGTATATGCCTTTTTGTTGTACTCACTTTGAATTAATGAGATTTTTTTAGTATACGGATGTATATGCCTTTTTATGTACTTACCTTGAATTGAAGATTTTTCTTCTTGATTTATTGATCATTATAACGTAAAAATGAAATCTTGAACGTTTTTAATTCTTCCTTTACTATCCTGGAGCCCTCTCACATAGGATGAAGGTCGTCTAGGCTCGCCTAGTCTCTCTCTCTTTTTACAGGTCAAATAGGGACACTGTAAACTATCTGCCCTCAGTGTCAAATGGGTAGTTGGGGCATGCAGTAAGGCCGAAACATCTGCGCCTTCGAGGATGGTATACAGGTAAGTGACGTAAGGTCCCTTCAGGACCGAATGTGTGCCGGCATTTTGTTTGTAGGCACGATGAATTTTTTTTGATTATGGCTGACGGCAGCGGCAGGTTTTCGTGGAACCTCCCCACACTCTCCGCCAATGAGCCGAGGCGAGCTAGCGTGCCGCCCTGCAGTGAACGCTGTCCGTCGAGTGATCTATCAGCTCATGCTGGCAGTCTGGACTTTACATCCCATGTCAATCATTCAACATACTTCCATAACAAAAATGGCGTCCAAGGTGGGGCCTTAACACCTTGAGTACGTCAGACCTCTTTACTGGGGACTGAGATTACTTTGCAGATATGGACATTTGACTTTCAGCTGATTGTCTGACTCGGTATTCTCACATCCAGTGGAGAAGGGATAACTTCAGTACTCGGCTTCACGTGAACCTTCTGTTCGAAAGGATTGTCCATTCTTCTAGTAGGATACGTTGTGCGCGTTCATTGTTATGTTCCATAACAAAAATGGCGCCCAACGTGGGGCCACCTCAGTCAACTTCGGTGTTCAAATGGGTTTGACACTGGGGACTGAGGCTACTTGAGATATGGATATTTGGTTTTTAGCTAAATCGTCTGACTCGGTAGTCTCATATCTAGTGGAGAATACATGTGGACCTGAGCTTTGACTGTTGTGTTAATAGACATTTTTGTAACGTAAAGTAAAGTTTATTTAAGTTTTGGAAAGTTTTGGATATCTTGTTTCTTGATTTTGAATTAAAGTAACGTAATGTTTGAAAGTTTTTGGAATTTGTTGGAAGTTAAAGTTCGGCTTTAAGTTTGACCCTGGTCAAGCCCCAAGCCTGAACTATTAGTTTTGAATTTTTTGAATTTTGTTTGAATTGATCTTTCCCGCTGGCCTTCTGTAATGGAAATGGTAGGTGGCCTCACAAAATTTTTTTGTGTGAGCTCTCACGGAGACATGTCTCTGTTGGCCAACTGGCTGGACAGAGTTATGAATCTGTGAGACGACTCTTTGGCTTCCAGCTAACTAGTTGACCAGATTTATGACTCTGCCCAGTTGGAAGGTTAGCTGGACATGACAATCAGGTGAGGAGGAAGTAAGGAGTTGTTGGAGGATGGAAGTGATGCTGGAGACCTTCAGTAATCAGGAGTTGGCATACTGCTAACTGCCTGGCTGAAGAATCTCTAGTATTATTTTCAGTCTCTAGCGTCTCCAACCCGTCTCTTCCCAGATTTCCGTGGGAAGTCCACAATTTTTTTTCAATGCACACATTCACGTCGCCTGCCTGTATAAATTTAATTTTCTGACCTGAAAAGAGAGAGAGCGACCTGAAGACCTCTTATGGTGAGAGTTCGCTTCGGGAAGTGAAGGAGAAATTATATTTTGATTTTTTTTGCACTTTATTGAAAACTTCTTCGAACGTTTGGGAAGGAAATTTTATTTGAAATTTAGTATCTCGTCCAAACCTTCGACTTTAAATTAGTATTTCGTCATCCTCGCGTTGTGAAGAGACTGTTATCTCTTCCGAAGTTTCAAAATCTTTGGATTTTTTTTATATATTTATTCCAAACCCTTGGTTTGGAAATCTTTTGCCTGATTTACGACTGATTCTACAATGGCTACAGCACGAACACCACCGCGGGCAACTGGGCGATGCTGTTGCCAGATCCGTGCTCCGTCTGTCTAGAGAGCGACTGGTCAGCACAGAGGAAGCCAGTGAAGACGGTCTGTGGACATGTGTTTCACAAAGCATGTCTGAAAACGTGGATTGGACAGCATTCAAACTGCCCGTTCTGCAGATCCCAACTCACTCAGTATGATTTCACTGAGTATACTGGTGCTGTCCCGAAGATGCCAAAGCCTGTTAAGACTGTCAGTCACGACCCATTACCTTCCATGGTAACACTTGACCTACCACCGTTGAAAATTCCACAACCTAGTCGACGATCACTCTCTCCTGGAATGCCAGATCTACATTCAAGGACTTTTAACAATCCCAACTCGCGACGAAATAGCCCGCTGCCTTCTGGCAGTGGACATACCTCAGCAGCTACGGATGCTTTGATGGCAGGCTTACGCATGCAAATGCAAGACCTAGTATGCGAAGGCCTCGAACAGAGCCTCGATGTGTTGCGGACTGAGTTAATAACTAGTGTCCGACAACAGATCTCAGGAGCAATGCCGCCCATGGATTTTTCACGACCACCTCCGTCCATGGGTGAACCAAGACCATCCCAAGAATTTCACGACTCGCGTAGGCAGTCGTCAAATAGACCGCATTCAGCTTTTGGTCAGCCTAGACCAGATTTTGCCCCACCTCCACAACCACCACCTAGTCGAAACCCTGCAGGCGTAGGACAGCGACGTTCTGGCAGTCCTATCCGCAGGTGGAATATATCGTATAGCGGTGACAGCTCACGGCTTACTGTCGACGAATTTGTGTTTCGAGTGGAAGCTTTGACGTATTCGGCCTTAGAAGGACATTTCGATCTTCTAGTAAGGCACATGACAGCCTTACTTTCTGGACCAGCTATGGACTGGTACTGGTCTCTCCTGAGGCAAAATTCCACGCCTTCATGGGAGTATGTGAAAACAGCTCTATTAGCTGAATGGGGAGTACCGCAAGATGACCTTAAGGTCAAAGTCCAGCTGATGTTGCGCAAACAGAAAGCAGGGGAGTCATTTGCTACGTACCATCAGCATCTGGTACAGTTGCGCGATCAACAGCAAAGTCCCTTGGCGGACGAAGAATTCCTAGAGATCGTAAAGTCAAATCTGCTTCCAGACATTCAGCAAAAGATCTGCCTACATCCCACTAATAATATACATCAACTACGGAGTCTCGTGACTCAAATACAGGCGACGCAGCGTCGAATCGCTACAGCGAGCAGCTGGACTGCTTATCGCGGCCAAAGAGTCAGCGAGGTGGATGAGTTTCGTCCGACAGAGGCCGAACTGAATATGACACATGAACGCAGTGAGGAAGCAGTAGCACTAGCTGTTCTTACAACCCCTCAGAATGTAACCTGCTGGAACTGTGATCGGTCCGGTCACTTCTATCAAGATTGCCGGCAGGAGAGACAAGTTGTGTTCTGCTATGGATGCGGACGCAAAAACATTTTCAAGCTCGATTGCAGCTATTGTCGACAGAAAAACCTGAGACGGGTCGGGAATACCACCACCTCTTTCCGACCAGTGTTTCCGTGTCTATGCCAGACGAAATTCGACCGTACGCCGAAGTAAAGCTGCTCGGGCGAACTGAGCCTGGACTACTTAATAGTGGTGCCACTGTCAGTATTCTAGGTCAGGGAGCTCTAGAGAAGCTTGCAGAAGCATATGTCGAATGGAAGAAGTATCGGACACAGGTCCAAGTAGCAAATGGTGCCATGACGACTGTGCATGGTCATGTGGACTTGGATGTCACTTTCCGTGATAAGACCCAAAACGTGCGTTTTTACGTGGTTCCTTAGCTCACACAGGCACTATATCTGGGAATAGACTTCTGGCGTATATTTGGGTTGGCTCCAGATGTCCTGGGTATAGTCGCAGAAGTGAATCCAAGTGTAATAGCTACCTCTGACACCGACTGCCATATTCTTTCTAGTCTCGATCAACAACGTCTAGAAGCCACGAAACAGCTTTTGCCCTCTTTCACCTCTTTAGGCCTGGGAAATACATCATTGGTCACTCACAAAATTGAAACGAATGACGCAGCTCCGATAAAACAGCGTTTTTATCCGATATGGCTGGCAGTACAAAGTTTGATGGATGCCGAATTAGAGCGAATGCTATCACTGGGTGTGATAGAGGAGAGCCAGAGTCCTTGGAGCTCTCCAGTTGTTCTGGTAAGGAAGCCTGGACAGGTTCGGCTTTGTTTTGACGCCAGGAAGGTCAACTCTGTTACGAAGAAGGATGCCTATCCGATTCCGCAGATAGACGCACTTCTGAGTCGACTTTCTCCGGCAAACTACATAACGAGCCTGGACCTGAAAGACGCATTCTGGCAGATCCCATTAGACACTGATTCCAGAGAGAAGACCGTTTTTACAGTGCCTGGTCATCCTCTCTATCAGCACACGGTGATGCCATTCGGCCTATGCAACGCTCCACAAACGATGTGCCGCCTCATGGATAAATTTATTCCTTTCGATCTTCGTGAGAACGTTCTCGTCTATCTAGACGATTTATTAATTCTGTCATCAGACTTTGACTCGCATCTCACGTTACTATCCCGTGTA
Source organism: Dioctria linearis (assembly GCA_963930735.1). Taxonomy (NCBI): domain Eukaryota; kingdom Metazoa; phylum Arthropoda; class Insecta; order Diptera; family Asilidae; genus Dioctria; species Dioctria linearis. The sequence continues at coordinate 222,411,156 of OZ005740.1, read as the reverse complement.
GCGGATTGTTTGAGGAAAGCTGGCCTCACTATCAATGTCGAGAAGAGCAAGTTTTGTATCAAAGAGACCAAATACTTGGGTTTTATTGTCGGAAAGGGAGGTATGAGAACTGACCCTGACAAAATTTCAGCTATAGTTGACTATCCGTCACCTAAAACTGTTCGGCATTCCCCACGCCTACTAGGTATTTTTTTTTATATTATTAAGCCAAGCTCAGGGGATACCCTATGATGCAAAGCACAGCGTGGCAGGAAGGAGATAGGGAAAGGATTAAGGGATATGAGGAGAGCGGCGGAGGTGCCGATGTATGTCGCCCTTAAACTTTCGCAGGTTGTATGCCGGAGGAAAGACAGAAGATGGTAGACTGTTCCACATTCGCACAGTTCGGGATAAGAAAGCATCACGGAATTTTAGTGTACGGCCGAAGGTAATTTGAAGGGTAAAAGGATGAGCGCGGGATGCAGCGCGAGTATTGCGTGCAGGAACTATTCTACAAGGGATCAGACTAGATATTTCATCAGAACATTGACCATGCATATAGCGATAAAGGAGCGAAAGGCATCCAACATTGTGACGGTGCTCGAGCGAGTCGATATGACGAGTAATTGCCACATCGCCAATGAGCTTGCAGGCTCTCTTTTGGACAATATCCAATGAAGCTAAGGCTGTGCGACCAGCCCCGGCCCAGATATGGGAATTGTATTCCATTCTAGGTCTGATGTAGGACTTGTAGAGGAGCGCTATATTTGATGGGCTGAAATATTTCTTACACCTTTTCAAAAAACCAAGACATTTTGATGCTTCTTTGGCAACCGAGAAGATGTGATCTGTCCAGCTTAACTTACTGGAAATATTAATGCCAAGAATTCTTAGTGACGGTGAATCAGAAATTAATGCTCCATCAAACGAAACGGGAGTGGTTAAGTGATGGTCTTGTTTTAATGAGATGAGACAGCTTTGGGTCTTAGATGCATTGAATTCGACGCGATTCACTTTGCCCCAAGCGAGAATATTGTCAAGATCGTTATTCAATGATCTAATCATGCAGTCTCGTTTAACACATGTGGCGTTCCTTCTGGAATCCGCAAGGGTGCCAAAGGAGTATGCGAAATCAAGGGTACTGTCATCAGCAAAGCTATGGATAGGATTAAAAGTAAGGGAAAGCAGATCATTAATGAAGATTAGAAATAGAGTCGGAGAAATAACAGAGCCCTGGGGGACACCGGCATTAATAGGATGAGGTTCAGATATAACGCCATCTAATACAACACGTATTTGGCGACTAGATAAAAAACTTTCAATCCATAATAGAAGAGGAGGGGAAAGACCAAGTGCTTTGAGTTTGGCTAAAAGGGCTGGATGCCAGACTCTATCAAAGGCCTTTGAAATATCTAGAGCAACGATTTTGGACTCACCAAAATTGTGAAGGCTACGATTCCAACGTTCCGTAAGAAAAGTCAGCAAGTCTCCAGATGAGCGACCGTGCCGGAAGCCGTATTGGCGATCGTTGATGAGCTGATTGTTTTCCAGATACTTCATTAATTTGGAGTTAATGATAGATTCAAAAACCTTTGAAAGAATCGAAGTGATTGCAATTGGTCGATAATTTGAGGGATCGTTACCCTCTCCTTTCTTGGGAATAGGCTGAACGTGAGCTAGTTTCCAAGCAGTGGGAAATTTTCCTGTCGAATAGGACAGGTAGAATAGTTTGCGCAGAGGTTTAGCCAAGGATGAGGCACAGCTTTTAATTAATAGGGGCGAGAAACCATCAGGACCTGCGGCTTTAGAGACGTTGATACCATTAAGGAACTTGAACACATCTCTCGTACGGATGTGTATTGGCTCTTGTACACATCCGCACGGGGGATGCACGACAGGTGCCTGTGAAGTGGGTGGAAGAAAAGAATTTGATGCGAATCTAGCAGCCAAAATATTAGCTTTATCCTGGGAGTCAACAACCACTTCACCATTAAGTAGTGAAGGTATAGAGGAACTGCTGCAGTTGTTCCTGATGGTTTTGACCAGTGACCAGAAACCTTTACTACCTTTGCGGCTTGCCAAGATTCTTTGTCTAACATTCTGGTCAAAAAGAAATTTTTCTCTCTGGATAATGCACTTGCAGGTGTTCCGTGCAGTCTTGTAGATTTCTTTCAGTTCTGGACAAGGATGCACTTGATAGGCGCGAAAAGCAGACTCTTTCGCTTTTATAGCTTGGTTGCACTTATCGTTAAACCAAGAGCGATTTTGCTGTTGTTGAGATCTGCTGTAAGAATACGGAATATATTCACGCATGCCTAGACTTAGTAAGTTACTAAGTTCTAATGTGCATTCATCAGCATCCCTCGAAGCAAAACAGACCGACCAATCTATATCTCTAAGATACTGATTGAGACTTTCCCAATCAGCGTTCTTATAGTGCCAGAGAAGCGTACTTGTAGGTGGAGAAGTGGGGCGGCGCAGAGATGAGGTGATAAATTGAGCCGTGATTAGACAGTGGTCTGAATTACCAAGAGGGGAGCCGACTGAGATAGAATATTTGTCAGGGTGAGATGACAGAAACAAATCTAGTAAATTGGCCCTATCACCACCTGCATCAGGGATTCTCGTCGGTGCATCCACTAGCTGATGCAAATTGAAAGATTCACAAAATAGTTCAACGAATCGGCCCGCAGGACTTGTGGTAGAAGAACGTCTGAGCCACGGTATATTATGAACATTAAAATCGCCTGCCAGGACGATTTCGGAAGAGGGGGAGACAGAAAGCAAATGATCAATATTGTTGGAGATATTGTCAAATACGGATACCGTGTCGTCATCAGACATATTTGGGCTGCGATAAAGGAAGCAAAAGTAGATGATGTGCCTGTGAAGTTTGAACCTAATCCAGATGTAATTAAACTCAGGATTGGCAGAAGGTGGAAAGTCTTTTAGAATTGTAAAGGCCACATCATTCCGAATAAAAAAAGAGGCACTAAGCTATAACCAGGGACGTGATATTGATTAGAATCAGCATCAGAAACGACCTTGGTTTCACTTAGCGCAAGAATTGGCGGATTTTTTGATTGAAGGTGGCAGTACACCGAAAAACGATTTGCCCCCAATCCGCGAATGTTGCAAAATTCTAAAATAAAATTCTGCATATTCCAAAGCAAAACAAAAACAAGCAGAAGAAAGAGCGACACACAACAACACAAATATTAATTTGGGGGCACCCAGCTGCAGTCAACGACACAGCGAGGTAAAAAAAAAACAGCAATAGTGTTATGCCTATTTGCTGCTTTCAGTACCTCAGACCGTGCAGTTCAATGACCACAGCTAGGGACACCCGTATTGCTGATCAGTGACAAGGGCTAATGACCTTGCACTGATCACTGATCTACATGGGAGATAGATTTGTTAAACTCCACCGTACTGTGCTGCTGGCTTGTGGAATGCCGGCAGGGCATAGAAAAGCGCTGGACTTGGCTGGTATTGTTTATTTTTTTATGTAATAAAAACGGCGCGGCGGATTTTAGTTACTATTATTATATATATATTTATATTTAAAAAATTTCACTGCACTGCACTACACAACAGATTGATCGCTCTTTAACTTTGGCACCAGTAACACGCACGATGGAACGTCTGCTCCAGCTGACTCCACGCACTCAACAGCGGGATGGTATAGACGGTTCATCCCGAACTATGCTGATGTAACTGCCTCCATTACAGACACCTTGAAAAACCCTAGTCAGTTCAAATGGACACCTGAAGCCCAGACGTCTCTTGATATATTAAAGCAAAAACTTACTTCTCCTCCGTTGCTAGTGAGCCCAGAATTCACCAAGCCGTTCATTATCCAGTGCGATGCGAGCCAACAAGGTATTGGAGGAGTACTTAATTGTACTGTGAACTGATGAATATAATTTAAACTTGATCGACTGCTATCTGATAATCAATTCAATTTTTATTAATTTGATTCGCTTATTTATACAATAATTACTGTACATATATACATAGGATGACAATAAAAGAAAAACAAATATAACAAAAATTTATGTCAATGAAACACAAATCACAAGATCAGCATAAATTTACTTCGTAGGCAAAGTCACCGACCGTAATTTCACTTGTACTTCCATGCAATTGCTGACATAGAATTTTGGTGAATGTAAGAATTGCATAGCTAAGTGAAGGTAGAAATTGCATATTAAAGAATGAAATTACGGTCGTTGACTTATTGATATTGTTCTTTAATAAGTTATGACTAACTATGGATTTTGTATCTCTACATTCTCCCGCCTCGCATTATCAAATCGGGGTACCTCCAAGATGATACCGAGTTGCTCTTCTGACTTGGACCCTGCTCGTCTTGGGGTTGGTTGAGGTAGGTTTAGTTGTGGCATCATGTTGTTTCGTCGCTTTTTCCACAAGAAATAGGACGCCACACTGATGATTATGATAGCTGCCAATGAATAGAATCCAACATAATGATGTATGTGGTGACGGTGAAGGTGAGGAATTCCCGCGATATACTGTTGTTGGGTTTTAATTGCCTTATGGAGCTCTTCAATATCATCAGCCTTGATCTCTTTAATTAGCAAGGGAATGGAAGTGTTGGTTGTATTTTGACTTTCCAAATATTCGCCAATGTGAGTAGAGATAATTTCTTGCTACGGTATAAATGAGGAGTTCAAGGTTCCTGGTTGTTGATTGTTTGCACTTATGAATAATGTTGGATGCTTTATCATACAGGTAGGCTGTATTTGTATAATCCCACTTTCTTCAAGGATTATAGGGTGGATCGTTGTTCCACATATGATGTCGAAATGAGTTACTGCATCCATAATATAGATCCAGGTACTTGGTGTGTGTAGCTTATACCACATTTTCTTCAATGGTATACTTCATAATTTACAGAAGGATGACAATTTTCCCTGGTGGTTAAGCAGCTCTATCTCACATCTGCTTTGATTCGATTGCGCACTGTATATAGGCTGTTTCAGATTGCAAATTAATTGGGCCTCTGATAATTGTATGCATTCCTTGATATCTTCCCCTTTTAATGGTGTAAAGCGGTCCTTATGGATGTTTACAGCCAGGTATTGTGTTGAGGGTTGAATGTGGATGAACTGATCTGCATGTTTCACAGGTATAGGCGTAAGTTTGAATAGCCGATATATTTCTGCATTGAGCAATGGAATTCGAACGTCAAATAATACATTCCTTTGCGTGATGCGCATCTTAACATGCATTGAATTATATATTGGCAGTAATGATTTCGAAGTTTCATCTCCTGGTACTCTAAGATGTTTTGGTAAGTGCTCTTTAATTATGCTTAGTTGTTCACGTAGCTGAATGGGTGTGAGCAGTAGTGTGTTGAGCCTTCCGTGTTTTGTGTCGGTTACTACAGCTAATAAGCTCCTTTGCATATGTTGAAAGTTTATCAGATTTAGGGTTACTAGTAATACTGCCGACGTAAAGGCTTGCGTAGTTTTTAAGACTTCGTCAGCTTTATTAAGTCCATTTGCAATTGTCTCTATATGATGTTCCAAGATAGTGATTTGATGATTTAACGTCTCACTATTCTTCTTTATGACATTAATTGTGTGTTCAGCAATGGATGTTTGATTCATTAGCAGTTCTTTCAATAGATCTTCATTTTCCTTGATGTTCTGAATTTGCTCTTCGTATCTTTCTGCAAACCCTTGATCAAGGATACCAAATAAACTGTTTGCGATTGAGCCCACTATTTCAAGAGGAGCTCGTTTGATTCTAAATCTTTCATTTTCATTTTGTTGTTGTAATATACTATTGATTTGAAAGGATGCACCATACTGATGTTGTAACTGTAAAATTGTTGCGTTACATAGTTCTTTTGGTATTGTTAGATGGGTGTTTTGTTGGCAGATTTCTGTAAGCCTTTGCACTGATTTTCTTATCCCTGTGAACTCCTTCCAATATGATGACAAGTCATAGTAAATGATAAGATTCCATTCGCTTGAATATAGCTGGATCTCTGATACGTCTTCAAAATAGATTCCTTCTTGTTCTTTAAACCTGGTTATACTATATGGTTTATCAGGTTGCTGGCCTATAACTAATATAGTGAGCAATGCCAATATCATGAAGGTTAGCCATGATTTACTCAGTGAGCTTGAGTTATGAGGTGGAATTGTATTTGGCTGTCGGGTGCGTTTAACATTTCTATTTTCATGTAGTGAGTTTGAGCACCTCCGCCTTTTGTTCGAGCTTTGAATGCAATGTGAATTAATTATTTTGCTCTCGGAGATAGGATTTGGAACCGTCTCTATCGTAGTAGTTTCTTCATTTGTTTGATGCAGGAGTCTCTTTGGATCAACCGATTCATTCATGTGATTGTCGATTATAGGAAGCAGCGACACTTTAGTGACTGGTCGTTTGATCCTTGATCCCTTTGTTTGGAGTGTTACTGCTCTAGTTAGCTCATCGAGTCCAGGGTGCGTTTCTATCACTCGGCCAAGTGCCCATTTTGTTGGTGGAAGTTGTTCGTCTTTAATTAGTACCAGATTTCCAATTCGTAGGTTCGGTTGTCGTTGAGTCCATTTAGGACGTTGCTGTAGCCTTGAGAGGTATTCGGATGACCACTTTCTCCAGAAATCCTGATGCATCCGTCCTACCCGTTGCCACTTATCAAGAGCATTTGGATTATTTTCAAGGTGATTTCTTTCAGGTACGGCAAGTAATGAAGAGCCAGTCAAGAAGTGACCTGGAGTAAGTCCAAGCTTTCAGGATCTTCAGATATTGGGCACAGCGGTCGCGAATTGAAGCATGCTTCAATTTGAGTCATGAGTGTACACATTTCCTCATATGTCAGCCTGCTATCACCGACTACACGGCGCATATGATGTTTCATAGCTTTGACACCCGCTTCCCATAAGCCACCGAAATGAGGAGAGGCTGGAGGAATGAAGTGCCATTGTGTGCCGATTTCTTGTAGTGCATTCTGCACGTCATCTTTATACGACTTTTGTGTGTGTAATTTGCTAAGTATGTTGTTAGCGCCAACGAAATTAGTTGCATTATCGCTGTAAATATGAGCGATGTGTCCTCTTCTCGCGACAAATCGCTTGAAGGCAGCTATAAATGCCTGAGATGTGAGGTCGGTTACTACCTCCAAGTGAATCGCTTTTGTCGTTAAACAGACGAATATTGCCACATAGCCCTTGTGCGATTTGTTTCCTCTTCCTCTGGCCAGTAAAAGTTCGAATGGTCCAGTATAATCTACCCCCAACTGGCTGAAGGGTCGAGTAGAGATCACTCTTGCCTTAGGTAACATTCCCATCATTTGTTCGGTCATTTGAGCTTTGTTTCTATGACAGCTTATACATTGATGTATGAACCCTTTAACTGCTTTCAGGCCATTTAATATCCAGAATTGCTGTCTTGTGACTTCCAAAGTCAAGGTGTTTCCTCCATGTAAGGTAAGTTTATGCATTTTGTCCATCACTAGTGTTGTCAGCCGGCTTTTGTAGGGCAGTATAATAGGATGCTTGCGATCGTATGATAGTTCTGCTTGATGTAATCTTCCGCCTACTCGTAATATCCCCTTAGAGTCTATAAACGGTGATAGAGGAAGTAATCTGCTCTTCTTATTTAGTGGTTGTTCTATTGAACACTGGGCTATTTCATCTTTAAAGACTTGCTGTTGGGTAGTCTTCACTAGTGGTACTAGTGCTTCTTCGATTTCATTTACTGTCAAGTACCCAGACGTACGGTTCGCCTTGCTTACCTTCATATTTTGCACAAACCTTTTAATGTATGATGTTACTCTTTGTAATCTTCCTAATGTTGAAAATCTTTCGAGCAACTCTTGATACAAGTTTAGTTCTTGAAAATCATCTTTCTCATGTTCGGCTTTGGAATCATAACAAGAATGTTCCGTCAACACTTTCTTCTCTAGGTCAGTTGTCTCCTTTGGGTTTGACGGAAACGATATTTCCTTGGAGCTAAGCCAAGAAGGTCCATGCCACCAAAGAGTATGATCTTTGAGCAGTGATGGCGATATTCCTCTAGAGGCGATGTCGGCAGGGTTCTCGGATGATCGCACGTAAAACCATGTATTTCTGTCTGATAATCCATGTATTTGTGCAACTCGATTCCCCACAAATGTTTGCCACTTATGCGCATCTTCTTGTATCCATGACAGAACTATCATTGAATCTGTCCAGGCATAGCACCTTAAGTCATCGATTTCTAGACTTTTTCTAGTCTCGGTTATCAGTCTAGCGAGTAGTGTTGCTCCACATAATTCTAATCTTGGAATTGTCAGCTTTGTTTTCAGTGGGGCTACCTTAGTTTTGGCGGTTATTAAGTTTGTCTGAACATGCGATTTTCGTGTAATTCGCAGATATATTACTTCACTGTAGCCCTTTTCTGACGCATCTGAAAACCCGTGAAGCTCGCAGCTAGTGTCTTTTCCTGTGAACTCAATCCATCGTGGAATCTCAATTTCTTCTAATTTTGCGAGTTCAGACTTTATTTGTAACCATCTAGTTAATAATGTACTTGATAATGGTTCATCCCAGGACGAGTTCTCTAGCCAAATATTCTGTAGAAGAATTTTGATTGACATTACTACCGGCGATAGTAATCCAACAGGATCAAAGATTTTCGCCGCCTCGGATGCTACATTCCGCTTTGTTGTGGGGTTGTCGTACATGCTTATTGAAACGTGTATTTTGAAATTGTCGGTTATAGGGTTCCAGTGCACTCCAAGTGCCTTAATAGTCTGTTCTTTCTGGAAATGTATAAAGCGAGGTTGTTCTCGAAACTCATAGGGTATATCCTTAACAACCTTGAATTTATTGCTTGTCCACTTGCGAAGCATGAAACCTCCGCCCTTTAGCATGTTTATTAACTGCTGACAAGATTCTATTGCTTCATCCATGGAAGCGCCTCCTGAGACTACGTCGTCTACATAAGTATCGCTCAGTATGATTCTGGATGCGATAGGGTATTGTTTTTCTTCATCTTGCGCGAGTTGCTGCAGAGTGCGTATTGCGAGAAATGGTGCTGAGGTTGTGCCGTAAGTAACGGTCGTCAGCTTATATTCCTTGATAGGGTGATTTGGGGACTCTCGCCAAAGAATACATTGATACTGCTGATCTCTCACATCCACTTTTATCTGGCGGTACATTTTTTCTATGTCCGCCGTGAATACTATTTTATGTTTTCTCCATCTTAATAGAATGGAGATTAGGCTTCCTTGCAGTTGAGGACCGGTCATCATGATATCATTTAGACATCTGGTGTTGTTTCTTTTGGCCGAAGCGTCGAAGACTACACGTAATTTGGTTGTTGTACTGTCTTGTTTGAAAACCGCATGGTGAGGTAGGTAGTATTTTATCTCACCATCATCTTCGGCTGGAACCATATGACTTAAGCGTTGGTATTCCTTCATAAAATCCTTATACATGGTTTCAAATACTTTGTCTTGGTTAAATTTTCGCTCCATTTGGAACAGTCGGGCAAGCGCTAGTTCTCTTGATCTGCTCAAATTGGCTTCTTTAGGATTTTGTTTAAATGGAAGGCGAACGATATATCGACCACTCTCGTCCCGTCTGTACGTTTGTTGGTAGTAACTTTCACAAGCAATGTCTTCTGGTGTGGTAATAGTTTCGGCTGCCAGTTCTTCGCATTCCCAAAATCTCTGCAGCTCGCTGGTTATATCTATTTCTGATACCATGCAAATAAGTTTATTCTCGTTGTTGCTGTTACTAATAGCTCCAGATAATATCCACCCCAGCTCTGTTTGTTGGGCAACGGGAGCATCTTCGGTTCCACGAAGAAGATTGCCTAGTATTACCTTCCCGAACACTTCTGCTCCTAATATGATGTCAATCCTTCCCGGCTTATGGAATGTTGGATCAGCCAAAACCAGGTTTTCGGTATGCGTCCAGTTAGTTGGAATGATTTTATTTGTAGGCAATTTTCTTGTGAGATTTTTTAATACGAGGGCTGTGGTTGTGAAAGAGAATGTTGATTTAAATCGTGGCGTTACTGTAATCTCTATACTGGATTTTGTGATTCCTGGACTGGAGCACCCAAGACCGGAAACTGTGGCTTCAATTTTTCTTCTAGGTAATCTTAATTGCTGAGCTGCATTCTCAGTAATGAACGTTGCTTGAGACCCTTGGTCAAGTAATGCCCTGAGTAGCACAGCATCTCCTGATTTATTGATTACTGTATGAGAGCGGTTGCCAGTAATACGTCATACCCCTTTGATTTCTTCGCAAAGTGGGCTGCAACCGCTTCGTTTGGTGAGCTATCATCTCGAATTGCTTCCTTTCTTGGATAATTACTTTGTTGATAAGATGGTGCCTGCTGGTTTTGATAATGTAAAAGAGTGTGGTGCTTTTTCTGGCATAACTTGCAGGTGTACCGGCTTTTACATTGTAGTATAGTGTGGCCTTTTACTAGGCAGTTCTGGCAAAGGTTTGCCTTTTTTACAGCTTTTAGTCGTTGTTGTACGCTTAGCTTACTAAATGTTTCGCAATGATATATTCTGTGATTTTCTCCACAGATAGCGCAATGCTTTGAAATCATTCCCAGGTATACTTTTGTATTTTCCCATTTCTTTCGGGTTGTTTTGGTTTCGATGGCTCTACTGCTTCAAGACCTCGAAATCGATTTTCTAGGAATTCAAGAAATTTGCTTAGTTCTTGAACTTCTCTTGGTGTGGCCACTGATTGTTCATAAATTCGGTGAGTTTCTTTATCCAATTTTGTTATGATTATGTGTATGATCAATGGATCCCAATTTTTCGTATCTATGCCTAGATTTTTGATACCCTCTAGACATTCAATTGTCACGTCATGTAACTCCTTCAAGCCTTCCGATGATTCTTTGAACAGTGAAGGTTGTTTTAGAAGTATATTTAATTGCGCTGTCAAGAGAGTCCTCTTATTGTTATATCTTTTTTCAAGAATTTCCCAGGCCGTCTCAAAGTTTTCGTTTGTTATTTGTAGATGCTGTATGAGTTCACTTGGGTCACCTATGAGATTGCCTTTGAGATAGAATAATTTTTGAGCTCCAGACATCTTGTCATCTTTATAGATGAGTTCCATGAACAAATTTCTAAATGATTGCCACTTGATATAGTCACCGTTAAATGACGGAATATCGACTCTTGGCAACTTTATTTGTGTTCCCTTTGACTCGTTGGTGCTGATCGAATTTTTAGCTTGAGGATTTAATTTATTTAATACTTCTTGTAGTTGAATTATGGTAGTTTGATAGGTATCCTCAATGCTTGAGAATATATCATTCTCCATATATTCGTGTTTTGTTCTACCCATCGACATGATCTCTCCATGGTTTCGGACAAGGTGCTCCCAATAGTCATTCACCAACTTGATTTTTTGCATACAGTAAGCTGCAGATACCTCTTGTTTAATCCCTTCTTTAATTGAAACCGATGCCTTTTGTAGAGTTTCTATAATGGCATATTGCTTCTTTATTACCTTCAGTTGATCTTGCAATACTTCAGTGATTTTCGCTCTTGACATTAAATCCGCCAAGGAATTTTCTAACATATCCCGTGTTTCTTCATACAATTTTTCCACGGTGTCATAAAAATTCTCTTTAAAGTATGGCTGTTCTGAATTAGTTTCACGGTATAGCTCCAGATCATCATTTCTTTTGTCAAAACTTTCCCATAGCTTGCTTATTTTAATCAAACGGGTTTCAAAATAATCCCTTGTTTTACGTACGTCAGAATCTTTGGTGTGGTTTGTTATAAATTTCTGAAGTTTTACAGCATCTGCCTTGTTTGCTTTAATTAACTGCTCCATAGTAGTATATATTCGTTGAATTTTCGAGTAGCTGATGTTGCGTTGCTAGATTGAACGGACTTCTTCGCTTCTCCAATATTGCTTTAGGTATTAGGACTGGAAAAAATATTTATTATTAGTAAATAAATTGCCTGAGGACACTAGGTTCAACAGGAATTTCTGCGCTGAATAACAATTAACTGCAGACACTAAGTTCTGCAGAAATTTTGTACTGCTTTGAAGACACTAAGTTCAACAAAGCAAGCTTGAAGGACCAATAATTGTACTGTGAACTGATGAATATAATTTAAACTTGATCGACTGCTATCTGATAATCAATTCAATTTTTATTAATTTGATTCGCTTATTTATACAATAATTACTATACATATATACATATGATGACAATAAAAGAAAAACAAATATAACAAAAATTTATGTCAATGAAACACAAATCACAAGATCAGCATAAATTTACTTCGTAGGCAAAGTCACCGACCGTAATTTCACTTGTACTTCCATGCAATTGCTGACATAGAACTTTGGTGAATGTAAGAATTGCATAGCTAAGTGAAGGTAGAAATTGCATATTAAAGAATGAAATTACGGTCGTTGACTTATTGATATTGTTCTTTAATAAGTTATGACTAACTATGGATTTTGTATCTCTACAGTACTGTTTCAACTAGATGACGATGGCCACGAGAAGCCAATAGCCTACGTTTCGAAAAAGTTGAACTCAGCACAAAGAAATTACACCGTCACAGAGGAAGAATGCTTAGCCGCAATCTTGAGCGTACAGAAGTTCCGGCCCTTCATAGAACATATGCCGTTTAAGATAGTGACGGATCACGCGAGCTTGAAATGGCTGATGTCTCAAAAGGACCTCAGCGGTAGACTTTCGCGGTGGAGTTTGAAGCTTCAGGGCTTCGACTTCACTATTGAGCACAGAAAAGGAAGCCTGAACGTCGTCCCTGATGCGCTGTCACGCATTCATTGTAACAGCCTGTCCACCAGCGAAGATCCTGGCCTGGAAGTTGACCTTAGTTCGCCATATTTCAACTCGTTGGAATATGAGGAACTGAGGCATAAGGTTAAAACGACTTCTGGTAAACTACCAGATCTTTGTGTCAGGAATGGCTTCGTTTACATTCGGACTGTTCCGAGAACAGGCGATCCGATTCAGGAAGAAGAAGCTTGGAAGCTTTGGATTCCACGAGGGCTTGTCATCGACGTCATTTCAAGGGCTCATGATCCGCCACTAGCTTCACACGGAGGTATAGGGAAAACACTGGAACGTCTGCGAAGACATCTGTACTGGCCACGAATGGCAGTGGATGTCAGAAACTATGTAGGCGCCTGTGACGTGTGTAAAGAAACGAAGGCTCCCAACACTATTCTGAGACCACCTATGAGAATTCAGTCTGTGACAGAACGACCATGGCAAAAGCTGTATATCGATTTTCTGGGGCCATACCCCCGGTCAGTGAAAGGAAACGTCAGCATTCTAATAGTTCTTGACCACTTTTCAAAATTCCCAATTCTCAAACCTATGAGAAAGGCATCTACACTTAATGTGTGCCAATTCATCGAGACGGAAGTGTTCCATGTGTTCGGAGTCCCGGAAACGATCGTCTGTGACAATGGAGTCCAGTTTTGCTCGACTCAGTTTACCAGATTACGGGACAAGTATGGGGTGAAGCACAGCAGTTTACTCGCCGCAAGTAAACGCCTCAGAGCGAGTAAACAGGTCTCTATTGTCAGGGATTAGAGCGTATATTCGGAAGGAACACACAAAATGGGATGAGAAGCTGAGCCAGATAGCTAGTTCCCTTAGGAGCTCTTTCCACCAAGCAACTGGTTTCTCTCCTTATCGAACGCTTTTCGGTCAACAAATGATTGAACATGGCAGCTCCTATTCCATCTTCAGGAGCCTTGGAACTCTTAATGAGCCGGTGAGAGTAGATGCTGAGGACAAACTGAGATTGATCCGTGCGAGAGGGCAGGCAAGTTTGCAACATGCATTCGAACAGGGCTCAAGAGCCTACAATCTCAGGGCGAAACCTGTCGATTTCAAAGTGGGTCAAGAGGTATTTAGAAGGAATTTTGCCCAAAGCAACTTCCAACAGCAGACGAGTGCTAAACTGGGACGGAAATTTGTCAAATGTCGGGTTAAAGCCAAGAAAGGAAACTCCCTATACGTGCTTGAAGATCTGCAGGGGAAACTGTTAGTAGTCTATCACGCCAAAGACATCAGGCAGTGATCATCAGTCTAGAAACGTCGTCTATCTATTGTCACGTTTATCCCTGGTAGCCTTAAGAAGGCATCCAGCCAGCTTGACTGGTAAACTATAGGATATCGAGAAGCCCTCCTATTGCCCCGTCAATGGTGGGTGATATACCTGTTGCGATTCATTCCTGTATAAGGCTGTCAGCATGTCACTACTTCGACGTCGCCTTGGAGACACACCCTTGAACAATCGCGGTCTGAGATCGGAGTGAGATGTTGCGCCGGGAAAGCTTAGCGATCAGTTTTTTGGGTTGCTGATTGCAAGGCTTCCTCAGCATCTCGGTGAGGAAAGGCATAGAGACATCGACCGGCTGGATTTTTTAGGTTACCAGCTTGTCGATGTGACCTCGATGCGTCCTCGTTCAAGTAGAGCAACGTGAATATAGCACGAGTGATGAGGAATACGCATTGGGTCGTGGGTCGAGACACACATTGAGCGCCCGCAGCGATGAGGCTTATGTTTAAGACCGGCTAGCTCAGTCGACCATTTTTCAGCGTTCTCTGAACCATGGGTGGCGCAGACCACTCTGCCCTGTTATGGTCGTAGCATATTGCATATAGCAATATGCTACACAAAGTACTGAAGCAAGCGTGTAAGCGGCCGCGTCGAGCAGAAAATTAAAACGTACCCCGACCGAGAGAGATGCGTTTCCCCAAGCTCGATATGACATGCTGGTGAGGACAAGGAAGAAGAAGACCACTTTTCCTGTCATATTGCTGTAACAAGTACGTTGTGAAAAACATCCCGGAGAAACTTTGTGATCATCAAAAATTTGCGGAGACATCCTGCCAAAAAGAGGTAAAATTTTCGCATTCACATCGCTAGGAAAAATCAGATAAATCAAATACCCTAGGAATTTTCGAGTAGTCCAGGGAACGGCAAGAATTATTATCCCTCATCGAAAGCTGCAATACAACTTTATGCATCAGAAGTTTGTGAGAATTGTGTAAATAATAAAAAGGAGAATAATCCTTAGCGAGGACATTCGAACGAAGCGTCAAAAAATCAGATCAGATTACAAATCTGAAGATTTGCAACATCTCAATGGCGCTGAAACTGATGTTAAATTTATCATTCATGGAAATGGCCCAAGTAATGTCAACGTAAGTCCATTTACAAACTACCTTGCTGGGACTTTTACTGCAGGCGAGTGCAAAATTTATGAAGAACATAAAATTCGTTTAAATTATTTTAGAAGAACTAAATTTACCGATTGTCACACTTGCAATTTTCATAGAGAGAGTAATTCCTTTCTTTAAAGAGTTTTTGGAGAAAACTTTATCAAAGATGTGAGACATTTACAGCAGTTGACTTTATGTGATGTGACTGTGAAAAGATATCCAATTTATATTTGTTGTTCTCACACTCTACCGCAAGATTTTCGTGCAGTGATTTTGCAAGACAGACAATTGCATTATAAAATGTATATAATTATACCTGTGTAGGGCACTCAAAATAAAATTAGGGCAAGTGGCAAACAGGTCATGTAAATGGTAATAGCCGTTGGATTATTCTCAAATGGGAAAACCTTGGATTTTCTCTTCAAACGACTATGTTTACTTGGATCCCTTCAATGACGGGACATTGGACAACTGAAGGATTCTTCTGTTCTTCTGTATCTTTATTGACACATATTTTCTAAAAGCAAATAGGAACCACACAATAACCTCAATTCATTAACAACTGTCCCAAAGACAGAAAATGTGTTTCCGGGAAATTAATTCCATGAAAGACTACACCAAGTGTTGATAATAAGAGAAAACGTAATTATATTTAGATATAAAATGTATAAATCTAAGCTAAAGTGAGTGACGGTAGTAGCAAAATGTACAAAGCATGATCAGATTCGGATTACTCTGATTCTTCAGAGAGTGTTTCTCAGACAAGTTCAGGATCAATTGCAAACAAAAAAATATATTTTTATATAAAATTTGTATAGAAAGCGACATTGGCTTTTAGTTCAGTATATCAACATCCTGCTTTGTACTATTTCGAACTATGTTTAAAGAAAAAACAAAAGGGGGTTAATTTCGTCAAGATATATACATATATACTTTAGATACAAGTGCCGCGGGGCAATTTCATTTTAAATTAAACGTATTATTTTGTTGTGATAGGACCTACTAAGCACAAGCCGAGGCTGAATTTCAGTTTAATTCTCTAACTAGATGGCGGATGCTGGAGCGCTTCATCATACCGTGGAATTTTCACCGTGAGTATTATTGATATATTACACATTTTTTTTTGGTATACGCATGCTTCGACTTCAATAATTACTTGCTCGTAGGACTTTTTTTTATGACATTCTTTTGCTGTACTATATATATTTTCGATTTAATAATAGTGTTTACAGAACTCTACAGCTAATCTAGTGTAACTATATATATATATGTATATAGCCTCGATTTAATAATAATATTTACAAAACTATACATCTAATCTAATGGGGTCTTTGTTCGTGTATACTTTGGATAATAATTTTTTTATTGACTCTATATATATATATCTCTATATATATACCTTGAAGGATGTACATACCTATTCGTATCTAGTAAAAAGGACTTTACGTAGGATTTTCTTTTGTTGACATCCTTTCTTTATAACTATATATATATTTTCGATTTAATAGCACAATTACGTAACTATACAGCTAGTTTAGTGAAATCTTTGTTCGTGTATATTTTGGAAAATTTTTTTTAGCTGACTATATATATATCTAGACACATACTTAATGCTATACACTTATGTAGTTTTATAAATTGAATGGTATTCTACGTATATGCCTTTTTGTTGTACTCACTTTGAATTAATGAGATTTTTTTAGTATACGGATGTATATGCCTTTTTATGTACTTACCTTGAATTGAAGATTTTTCTTCTTGATTTCTTGATCATTATAACGTAAAAATGATATCTTGAACGTTTTTAATTCTTCCTTTACTATCCTGGAGCCCTCTCACATAGGATGAAGGTCGTCTAGGCTCGCCTAGTCTCTCTCTCTTTTTACAGGTCAAATAGGGACACTGTAAACTATCTGCCCTCAGTGTCAAATGGGTAGTTGGGGCACGCAGTAAGGCCGAAACATCTGCGCCTTCGAGGATGGTATACAGGTAAGTGACGTAAGGGTCCCTTCAGGACCGAATGTGTGCCGGCATTTGTAGGCACGATGAATTTTTTTTGATTATGGCTGACGGCAGCGGCAGGTTTACATGGAACCTCCCCACACTCTCCGCCAATGAGCCGAGGCGAGCTAGCGTGCCGCCCTGCAGTGCACGCTGTCCGTCGAGTGATCTGTCAGCTAATGCTGGCAGTCTGTACTTTACGTCTCACTCAACATAACTCCAGAACAAAATAGCAAATCGCTCAGTCCATTATTATAAGTCAGTGGTTGCGATACAAGCCATGAACAAAGTCGAAAAAAGAGAGCAGCGGGCCGGTCAGCAGGCGACATCCACAGTCTTCTTGCCTTGTCTTACTGAAGGAGTTTTTCATATAAAAGTTGGTTGTATTTCGTTCAAACGCTATAATTTCCGTAAATTTGTTCTACATGCTATATTTTTTTAAAACTATTAGAAAGAAAACATATTTGGCTGCAATTTGTTTTAACTTCATTTTGCTGTGTTTTGGGATTTAGAACCTGCTTAAGATGAAATTTTAGTTTTTCCTCCATGACGAGTATACTAAAAGCAGTGAGAGTGAGCTCGTACCATTGATTTTATACATCAATGCTCTTACTGCATGCTGTACGTGGCACGATTAGGCATTTTAATGTGTTGGTCCCTTCGGCGACTTAATGGCTGGTATTATATTCCGGGGGTTACGCCAACACAATTATGTTGCTCCGCGTAGTTGCTTATATGATTACCGAAATTAATTGTGGCGTGTTGAATTATGTCACAGTTTTTGATATAAACAATAACTGTATCACAAATTGACAACACGTAAGTACGGATGAATTGGATTTCTTCTCGTGGCGGTATTTGCAATATCATTATTATTTTTTTTTATTGTACACATTATGCATATTATTTTTATATTTTTAATATTTCCAAATAATTTTAACTACTTGTTTTTAGAAATATTATGGCCGTGCGTTGTATTTCTGTAAAAAAAATTGCAAAATTCTTCTTCTTCTTGTTTTTAATATATTGTTGCGAGCGTGGCCTTTGATTCGTTATTTAAAATACAATATTAAATATTTAATATACAAGTTCTTTATTTCACTCTAATCATATAAAATTCACAAACATTCATTTAATCAACTCAACTTTAATTATCGCTTATACTGAACTTTCAATTATCGCAATCCAATCACAACACTTTCGCCGTTTATTACTTTCGCTTGTTAACACTGCAACGTCTAAGACAAGACTCCTTTTTTTGGCCGTGACAACTATTATATTTATACCCCAGAAACTCTCCAGATTATTCTGGAGTGTTCTATTCCAGAAGCTTTTTGACTATTCTATTCATTCTATTCCTGAACCTTCTTGACTATTCTATTCATTCTATTTCATCACCGATTCTCCAAACCTGAAGTTGTTTACTCTCCATTGCCAGTAGATGTCACCAGTTGTCTCTTTCTGCCCCTTCTTAAAATTGTTCGTCCCGAACAACAGGTGGTCCACGGTCTTGATGCTCAAGCGATCCAAATGAACGATTTTTCGTTTGCTTCTTGTACCACGTTGAATCCTGTATACTACGTGATTTATTCTAGTTACTACTGTACACGGTCATTCCCAATGTTGTTGTGAATTTGGAGAACCTCCCTTACGTCGGTTCGGGTTGTATAGCCAAACAAGATCACCTTCATTGAATCCTGCTGAATTCGCACGTAAGTCATAGCGGGTCTTAATCCGATCGGCATTTACTGCTAATTTTGCCCTTGTGGCTTCTTGTACATCAGCTCTCCTTTCCAATGGGGCTCTGACATAACACTTATACATTTGCTTTCTGCTGCTATGTGGCGGCCCTTTATAAGAAGCACACACAGTGCATCTGCGACACCACTTCTCCACATCCTCCCGCATATGTAGCCAATAAAAATTTTCTCGTATTTTAGAAATTATTTTATTCACTCCCAAATGTTCTCCAGATGTTCCACGATGCATTTTACCTAGAACATCGTTGACTTTTGATGCCGACACGATTATTTGCATTCGAAATAATAACCCGTTAGGTGTCTCCCACTTTCGTTTTAATATACCGCACTCAACATGAAGAGAATTCCATTGAGCCCAGGAGATTTTTAGCTTTTCACTCATCGCCGAAATATCCTTTCATTTTGGTTTTTCTATGTCTGCTTTCCAAGTAATAATAGGCGATATGTCCGGATTTTATCGTTGCGCTGTTCGCAAGCTTTCGATATCCCAACCTGTTCATGGTTCCACAGTTACCAACAGTATAGTAGCTGTTTTTTTCATTTTCTTTCTCCCAGCCGTAATGCTTACATTCAGGTTCGCATGGACGTTGTACCATGGCTTCTGCATTTCCATGGATACGTCCTTTCCTGTGTTGGCTCTCAAAACCCTTTCTTTTCTGTTGATTCCCTTCGATAAACAATTCCATCATCGAAGGAGACCACAAAAAGGTGAGCTCTGGGATGACTGCATTCTACTACAAGTACATTCATCCACCGAAATGTCTCTCATTCGTACTGCACTCCGCGAAGCTTGTCTGGCGGATTCATACACTAATGCATAGGCTAGTGCTTCTGCTCTTGATTTCTTTCCTGCTAGCCTTAACGCTTGTTGTAAGTTTTGATCTGCAACAGCATTCACAAATGCTTCCGTCGCCACTTCATTGAGAAAATCCGCATTCACGCTGGAGTATGCCTGCAGTTGTTGTAGTGATTCGCGATGTTCTTTAATCCTGTTGCGCAACTGTAGGCTATATACTTGATGCATGTGTTCATCTCCGTAACGTAATTCTATCGCCTGTACTTATGAAGTGTAATCACGTTGCTTTTCAATTGGTGCAGTTTGTAAGAGTTCTGACGTTGGACCTCGAAGTGCTAACACCAGAGCTATAGCTTTGTCTTCATCATTCCATCCATTTACCTCAGCAGCTGCCTCGAATTGTCTCTTGAAGATATACCACGTATTTTGTCCTTCAAATTTTGGAGGTTTCATTCTACCTGCACCGGATATTTCAATTCCTTCGTGCCGAGGTTGTCGATGCTTTATCCTCTCCAAATCTGCTTTGACGTTTTCAAGTTGCTCGGTGACTTTTTGTTGAACTTCCGAAACCTTTTGTTGAAATTCCTGCTTCAATTTTCAAATTTTGTTCTTCTAAAGAACTTTTTAGACAATTTTTCTGATCCTCCAAACGAGTTTCTAGACAATTCTCCAGAGAACTCTTTCGTTCGTCCAAGCGGGTTTCCATAGATATCTTCTGCTCATCTAACCGGGATGCCAGAGAATTCTTTTGTTCGTTCATTGATTTCTTCTGTTCATCTAAAAGGGTTTCCAGAGAATTCTTTTGTTCCTCAAAAGCATTCTTTTGCTCGTCCAGACGGGTTTCCATATATTTCTTTTCTTCCTCGAGAGAATTCTTTTGTTCCTCGAGAGAATTCTTTTGTTCATCAAAACGAGCTTCCATTTTGCTCATTAAAGTACTCCACGTTCATCGTAGGTTCTTCTTCAGCTTCGGTTTCTTCCAAGTTCTCTTCGAAAACAAATGTCTCAGGATTCTTTCCGTCCTCTATCAAAGCTTGTCTAAGTCGCTCGACTAGAACTTTCTTTGCACCTGTCGTTTGTAATGGCCGGTTCCCTAACTCCACTTTCAAATCCTGTATTCGAAGCTCCTCCACTTTCGTCCCATTACATTAGTAATTTACTCACAGTTGAATATAAATTATTTTCCAGAGCTTTCAAAATTTAACACAATTTCACAAAATTAATCACACTTTGAATTTTTCAGTCAATTGCCACCACTTTATTTCTCGAATTTATTTCACTTCTGACACCAGTTGTTGCTAGCGAGGCCTTTGGTTCGTTATTTAAAATACAATATTGAATATTAAATATACAAGTTCTTTATTTCACTTCTAATCTTATACAATTCATAAACCGTCAACTAATCAACTCAACTTTAATTATCGCTAATACTGAACTTTCAATTATCGCAATCCAATTACAACACTTTCGCCCGTTTATTACTTTCGCTTGTTAACACTGCAACATCTAAGACAATACTCTTTTTCTAGCGGTGACAACTATTATATTTATACCCTAGAAACTCTCCAGATTATTCTGGAGTGTTCTATTCCAGAAGCTTCTTGACTATTCTATTCATTCTATTCCTGAACCTTCTTGACAACTCTATTCATTCTATTCCTGAACCTTCCCGAAGATTCCATCATCGATTCTCCGAACCTGAAGTTGTTTACTCTCCATTTCCAGTAGATGTCACCAGTTATCTCTTTCTGTTGCACATAACAATATCTTTTCTCTGAGTCTCCGCTGTCATATTTTAGCTGCTATAGAACGGCCCGATATTGGAGACCTGCTAAAATTTAGTTTAGCGCGGACCTTAGTACGGCTTAACAACCGAAATGTTAATTTATATTGTTATTTATTCGATTGCTTTTGGGACATGTCATAAATAAAGATTTGTATGATGAAAATAATGTGCTTTGAGTGGGAGGACGCATCAGTCCCTGCTATCAGAGTCAGAATGTTATCCAATAATTATCCCAGCTGAAACACATTTAACCACACTGATTATTCACGGAGGAATCCAACTAACGCTGCAACATATTAGGACCCAATTTTGGATAATTAATGCCCGAAATAAAGTACGACCTTACATACATAAATGTTTACTTTGCTTACGCTATCGCTTATCCACTCGCAATCAGTTAATGGGTGCTCTTCCATCCGCAAGAGTGAGACATTCGAAACCCTTCGAGCACACAGGAGTGGATTACGCAGGCCCTATCAACATTAATGCCATTAGATATAGAGAATCGAAGTCATTCAAAGCTTACATAGCGCTCTTTGCATGTTTTTCCACTAGAGCTGTCCACTTGGAACTTGTTTCTCAACTGACTTCCGAAGCCTTCATCGCGGCCTTTCGTCGCTTCATAGCCCGTCGAGGTCGCTGCTTACACCTTTATAGTGATAATGCTACTAACTTCATTGGTGCGAATGTCGTATTGCAGAGGCAACTTCGAGAAGCCAGCACTCAACATCATAACACATTTGGCGAAGCCTTAAGTCAGGAAGGAGTCGAGTGGCATTTTATTCCTCCTGCTTCTCCTCATTGCGGAGAACTTTGGGAAGCAGGAATTAAATCGGTTAAGCATTATCTTCGCAGACTTGTTGGCTCGTCTATCTTATCTATGGACGAGATGTCAACGTTGCTGGCTCAAATTGAGGCCTGGTTAAATTCTAGGCCAATTCACCCGTTGACCGACGATCCAGAAGACGTAGCTGTCCTAACGCCGGGGCATTTTCTAATGGGTTGTGCTCCATTAACAATTCCGGCGCCTACAATTGCGGATACTTCAATTAGTGCACTCACGCGCTGGAAACTTGTTCAAGCCATGGTCCACCATTTTTGGATACGTTGGTATAAAGAGTGCATCCACCATTTACAACAGCGAAGGAAGTGGCAATCAAAGAAGCCTTCTATTAAAACTAATGACCTGGTTATTGTCAAAGAAGATAATCTTCCACCTTGCAAGTGGATGATAGCCAGAGTTACCGGTGTGTTTCCAGGACCTGATGGACTAGTTCGAGTGGTTCAGCTAAAACATGGAACCACATACCTAAAACGACACAGCTAAACTATGCGTTCTACCCACATCGTAATTATGCCATCATTCTAATCGTTTTCGTTTTAGCATGCCACTCGGTTTAGTACTCAGCTAGAGATGCGCCCCTAAAGGCGGGCGGAAGTTATAGCCACCTCCTAATTTCATCTTCCGGCGAGGCGGGCGGCATGTTAAAGATCAATCATCACCATCATGATAATCATAGCTGCACAGTCTACATTTATATATGGACGCAACTGTACATACTAATTAACTATTATATTGCGTAGTCATAATTACCGTAATTTGTCTGCTATACTTTGCTTAGTATTGAATTGCCAACTGCTTAGAATCTATGTAACAGTTAACTTTTCTTTTATCCTGATCATTTTAGCTTTTAGTCATTACGAGAATTCAAACGATATCGGTTTCTGTTGCTGAATAGAACTTATACGCGCCCGGCTTCGAGTTACTTAAATTAGAAATAAAATTGTATCAAGCTCAGAAGTATAGTTTTTTTATTCGAAATATAAATACTTAGACCCTCACATCCTCAACCAGTTATTAAATTAAACAGAATATAAGTTTTTCAATATCTACTCAAATCAAGAGTGCAAAGATGATGAAGGTTTAGAAGTTCTAGTAAAGTAACATTATGTTCTCATAATAAAACTATGTACACATCATATAGTTTGCGTACGAAAATAACGCACAAGGATTTCAATAACAACACATGTACATTCATTTGGAATGATTTTGACAGATAAACGTATACCGAGTCTGCATTCGTTATTCAAGAACAGGTCACTTCAATTTTCTACGAATGCAGGCTATAAATTTCCTTAATAGGAACACCTCTGTACATTTCTATATAAGGATGTTAGATGGCCTAAGCGATAAAAACACGGATGTCGTGTTGTATATACTTATAAAAACAAATAAAAAATAATAAGTGTATATTCGTAGATATTTTAATTTACTTTCGAAATAATAAATTGGAGTATAAAATTATTATACACATTCAAACAAACATGCTTCGGTTAATCCTTATTTTACCATGTACGTCCCAAATTATCCACAGTGTAATCCCTACAATCACTCGTATAGTTTCTAAGCCAATATTCGTGTGCATGCAGGAAGTGTTGCTGCAGACCAATTACAGACCCTGGTCTGCATAGACGTAACCAAGCAGTTGTCTCCAATGCAGAAAATTGATAAGTTTTTATTATATAGGCTCCAATTAAAGTGCCAGTTCTCCCCAAGCCTGCCTTAAAGTACATAATTTTCAATAAGATAATTATTTAATTTATATAGTGTAGAATGGTTATACTCTGCAATGTACTGCAATAGCCCCATCCGTACAATCAACTAATGCCAGAAACCGTTTTATAATTGACAGATTTGGCACACTTCCATCAGCATAATGGAAGTCATAATGTTGAATTCCTCGTCTTCGAAAACTAAAAATAGTTTTCTTTGTGAGTTTCCAATTTAAACATTTTTGTTACGTGTTAAGAGTTAATCATTACATATCTCTGTTATACGATTGCCCATTTAGTTGAACTAGTGCCACAATATTATGCCTTTTGAAGTACCTAATGTATAAATATTCGCTTTGACCAAAAAGAAATGGATTTGAAAGTGCAAGCAATTTCCCTGAAATTTCTTGTGTTGAAATTTTTTGATAAATTTTCTGACAAACTATTACCAGGTACAATCCAGTTCATGTCACCTCCCCCTACACTGGCTAATGTGTCATACTCATCGACATCAAACGAGTCTATGTTGAACCAGTTTATTTTTGTAGCGTTATAAAGGGCTGCAAAAAAATATTTAATATCCAAAGTGGGCTCAGATCTCATATTTGTTGTATCGCGAAATGGACTGAAATTACATAGAGGATACATTGTTAAGAGTATGCTGATGAGCTTTCACTAAACTTACAGGAGATGTTTTTTTCCAATTTCTCTAGCCATGACTGTGACCTGTTCAGAACTTCTATTGTAAACCAATAGCATATATGAACATATCAAAAATATAGCATTTGTAAACTTTTCAAGATTCAAGTATGAACTCCAATGGATGATTTTTTTCTCTGTGTTTCTAACCAAATATTCCATTGCTGTGCAGTATTTGCAGATATCGGAAATGCATGGTGGACCGAAATATGACTGTATTTCAGGATATTCTGATTCATCTGCAGTAACATAAATTGTATTAGACGAGTTCGGCAAAAATATTCGAGACACAGTAGAAAAATAAAGTCTATCCGGTATTACTTCATAAAGATTTGTCTTGTCAAACATTTTAAAACAAGAATTTTAGAAGTTGTTAAAATCTGACATGAAATTTGGATTTTTGAATGATCAACTGATGCAAAATAACGCGCTTACTTTAGTTGTTTTCGTAAATTTAAATTGAGATGAAAAAAGGTATGACAGGAAAAACGGATAGTGTAAGTAGGTAATGCTAAGGAAAAGTATATTTATTAGAAAAAATAACATCATTGCAATTAGTTAAAATAACTATAATGGTCTGCAATTGGTATAAGTCAACAGGATCTGATTGAAAAAGTATTGTTTCCCTGTGCAAGCATGCACGTACGTATGTGTCGTTAAAAAGGATGTAAGAGAACTTATCGTGGGTGTTTTCGTTTTTGGTTCGAATATAACTTCCAAGAGCAGAAGAAGTCAACTCCATAGAATTATTCCACAAAGAATTTTTATTTTTGTATTAGGTGTATAGGTTAACATAGACTGCTAGTCCTCGGTCCAACTATTTACATAGTCCTTATGATTCATCAAGTTAGTAAGATTTGGGTGTATTAGAGAGAATGCCATGATGTACATCCTAAAAATTAGGGGATAAGGTAATTCACAAATCATGGAACCTGAATGCGTTCAAATTATATAGCTACCAAGAAAGCGTCCCAAAACATAAGTACAGTTAAACATAGTTAAGTATAGCTTAATTTTATAATTCAAAAATGTCGTCTTTAAAAGCAACGTAACCACTATTTGCCGGTTATAAAGGATCGTATTTATGTAACTAGGCCTTTTGATCATAGTCTAATAGATATTTCAAGAATACTTTCTATGTAACATAAAATATGTCCTATCATGCCAAGAATGTGTTTCAAAACTTAATAATAATGTTGCAAATTACATTTTTCTTCCAATTTAATGCGTTAAAAACCCAAAAATATTTTCCATCCGTGAAAGCCGATTAGCTAAACTAAACTAGTTTTAAGAATGGTGTCGAAACCATCTTCTAACTTGTTGCTTTCATCAAGATTTTACTAATTCGGGTTAATAGCCTTGTACGAAACTCTATAAAAATGGTATCCTCAATTGTATTAATGAAGCGACCCAAGTTTTAATATAATTGAAAATTGATGGTTATAAAACTTACTGCCACGTTTTCTTGAAACGATTTGAGAAAATATAGTTATTAAAAATAATTTTATTGAGCTTATTTGAGACACAAAAGGTACAAATCATACTGCTTAGACACCACTCAGTACGTTTACATTGTTACATATCTAAAAACATACCTGAAAAAGGGTAATAAAATAAATATTTAAAATTATAAATTTTCAATAAGGTAATCATGCTTAAAACATGATTAGCTTATCTATTAAATCAGCGAAGAAAATTGCATTAGCAATTTTCCTCACATACCATTTATTTTTATAAGGAAATGGTTTCCATGACAAATTTCGCCTTTAGCAAAATTTGTCAGTAGAAATAATTAAATTAATTAATTAATAAAAAATAAAGCAAAAGGCAAATTGTACCATCAGTACGATGATGTTTATAAAAACATCAAATTTCATTTTTTCAAGCCACCGTCCATCGAAAAATATTTTGGACGACTTTCATCAAGTCCAGAATATGTGAAAAATTTTCTCAGGATAAGAAAATGCAACTGAACGACGGCTCTGGATCACAATTGAAGTGATCAAGAGTTGAGTTGATTTTTTGGAAGACACGCGGAGAAAAAATTAATAAGTACACGCAGAAGTGACTAGTGAAAAATATGAAAAAGAAAAGGAAAAAGGTGTTGGAAAAAATGGTTGGTCGGTTCGCAGAACAGTGGAAGCTTGTTTTGTGAGTGTAAAAAAGAAAAATAATAGGAAATAGTATAGAAAAAGCAATAAGAAAGTGTAATTTTTATGTATGGCCAAGAAAAAGGCAAATTGTTTGTAAACCCAAATATAGTCAAGTGCAAATAAAAAAAAACGAAAGGGGAACATTAAACTCAAGTGTTTTTAGTACAAAACTCCACCCACCTACCTCAGAAGGAACAAGCCGCTGCTAGAATAGTGGCTTTGTCATCTAGGCAGATAGGCTTAAGTTGTGAGTACCTTTACACCTACCCCCTACCTCGGAGTAGATATCATTAAAAATACAAGTGTAGATATATAAGAGAAAGTGCCAATGTTGACAGTGCCAGTAATTCCACAGCGAGTGAAATCCTTTTAAATTGGTTGGGCGACTCTCTTCTGGAAACCAGCATAGAAGATACTAGCTCCCCAATAGTGCCAAATTCAAGTTTAAAAATCTCCAATTTAAACATGGCATATTACGCTAAAATCGCATAGTTAACTGCCCAGCTCGTTCCCCTATTCTCGGGAGAGCAGCACCTAAAATTGAGCCCTGAGCTCCAAACTTTCTTAGGATGCTGCAGGCAGGTAATACAGTACATTTCGGTGGATGAGCGTGACTACAGGAGAACAAATAATAGCATCCAAAGACCACACAACAATAGTGTACTGCCAAATCAACGTCCAAAAGACCCACAAGGGCCTAGCAACTCCAGAGTATACAACGTGCGTAAAACGTGCGAATTCTATGGCCGTACTGGTCATGCAATAAATAACTGCCAACAAAAGCGGAAATGGGAAGCCCGGAGTCAAGGAAACGACGCACAGTCGACCCAAAACTCCCCGGCTCGACTATAAAAAAGCCATCTAATAAAATAGGGTCCCCTCAGCAGCCCGATTCCAGTGTCGCTACAGTAAAACTTCCTTTAGATATAGGCCTGAACGGCCAAACTAAACTAGTAGTCGACACAAGCGCTGAGGTTAGTATAATAAAGAAAAGGTTATTAAAAAACCTTAAAGTAATTAACCACAATGGGGCATGTACACTTCAGACCCCATTTGGTACAGGAAAGACGCTGGGAAATTTCCAGGGAAACTTCGTTTTCAAAAACAAAATTCCTTGCAAGTTTTAAGTCGTAAAGAACTTGCATGTCCTTTCCGATGATGGACTACTAGGAAATGATTTCCTTCTCGACCAACTGTAACCAACCCAACTGTCCTAATAAGGCACTACGGTTTCCTCGCATGGAAACCAATCCAGACGAATTTGCTTTGCCATTAGAGTCTTAAACGGACAAGCTACATTCTGAAAAAGCAGTCGAAGTAAGAACACTTGCAGAATAGGTAGAGTCTAAACAGGCTGAACTATCCACCTGTAGTGTCTCCAAGGCTTCTCAAACTAGAAAGCTGGCTGCCAAGCTCCAAAAGAGCTCAAAGAATGTGAAATGAGCTGTCTGGGCGAACAAGAGACCGACGAAATCAGGCAGCAATTGATTACCTTTAAGAAACCAATAAGCAGACCTGAGCGGTCAAAATTGTGGCTGCCATCCCGTTAAAAACGCAAGAAGAAATGCTCTGTTTATTCGAAGAGATAAGCGATGGAGTCTTCTTAGCAAACAGTTTGCTGTCATCTGGAGAAGAATTAGTGCTGGTTAGTATTCTCAACGCCAATAGTCACCAAGTAGTCATACACAGCTTAAAATTACAGCTGTATCCCATAAACGACTACATAATAGCCCCGTTAATAGGTGCGAAAGACTACAAAAGCACGCACATTCCTATATTGAACACCAAAGAAGTCTCAAAGTTAAATAGAGACGGAGATGAGTGTCTAAAGTCTGCTAAAAGAATGCATATAGCTCTACTGTCCAAAATTCCTAGGTATAAATCCTTTCTAAATAAACAAAGGCCATATAAGTAGCGAGTCGTTAAAGCCTATATTAAAGGTGCATATTACTCCACTTGTAAGCGACAACACCGGCAAGAAATAGCGAAGCAAAAAGATACGAAGATAACTGAACGAAAGGAGTAGTGTGGTGTGGTAGAAGAGAAGTAGAGAGACCTTGTCAAAGCGTGGACGTAAGAAGACCTTTTTCCATCAATAAAGTTTTTTGTTAGTAGTAATACGAGCTTGGTTTTTATTTATCCTGATAATTTTAAATTCCTTTATAGCATAATTACTCTTCAAGTCGGATTATTTGATTGCGTTTGCATAATTCAATTCGTTGAACATGAATTCGAGCAACCTAAAATCGTGGTCGGTAGCGAAATTGAGGGAAAGGTCGCGCGGAGCAGGAATTAATTCGAGTGGCAATAAAGCTGATTTGGTAAAACGATTAAGCGAAGTATTGAACGTGATAGAACGAGAAATTCAAAACGGCGAGTGTCAGAATGAGAAAATCAATCCATGCGTTAGCGATTCAAGTTCAAACGTGTTAGTGAATCATACGGAAAATAAACGAGGTAATAGGGGAAGTAAACACAACGAAGGTGAATTTAACGAGAACGCAGTGTAGACCTAAGTATTTCAATTGTTTCCAAACTGGACATGTGTAGAAAAACTGCCCATCACCGCAAAGACGTCAAAGATGTTCAAAATGCAATAAAGTGCATAGAAAGGGTGATCCGAACGAGTGTATTCCGTCAACATCGCGGGTTGGATATATTGAGAGCGAAATTGTGAACGAATACTACAAAGTTGTTAACTTTGGAAATAAAAGCTTCGTGGCGTTTATTGATAATGGCGCAGATTGTTCAATGATTAGAGAGAACGTCGCTAGTGATTTGCCAATTGTAACGCAGAAGTGTTTGAATAAAATCACTGGATTTATGGGTGGAGCATGTGTGTCGGACAAATTTGTTCGTGCAACCTTCCATATTGATAATATTACATTAACGGGAGTTTTTTATATAGTACCGGATATTTCAGGAAGTTTGTATCTAAATTTGCGTTGATAACTGAACCGTTACATAGATTATTACGAAAAGAAGCCAAATTCGAGTGGACAAGTGAACACGAAACGTCATTTAATAATCTAAAGTTGAAATTGACAGAGCAACCCATACTGAATACCTACGACGTGAACGCAGAAACCGAAGTTCATACCGACGCTAGTTCTTATGGGCTTGCGGGGATACTTTTGCAATGAGATAAAGAAGGCATATTGAAACCTATAGCCTATTTTAGTCGAGCTACAACGGAAAATGAGAGCCGCTACCATAGCTATGAACTCGAAACTTTAGCGATAATAGCAACACTAGAAAGATTCAAATATTACCTACTAGGAAAATCATTTAGAGTTATAACAGATTGCTCTGCATTGAAGACGACCATGACGAATAAGGAACTAATACCACGAATTGCTAGGTGGTGGTTGAAAATTCAGAACTTCGACATACAGCTAGAGCATCGAAACAGAAAACGTATGAGACATGTCGACGCGTTGAGCCGACACCCGAACGAAGCTGCTATCGAAATGGATCCAGTCTCTAACGAAATACTGAAGGTTCATTTAAGCGACGCTGATTGGTTACATACAATGCAGATGCGAGACTCTACTCTACGCGAGATCGTGACTAAATTGACGGATCCAAATAACCGAGACAAGCAATTACGAAGGAAATACGTTACGGAAAAGGGGCGACTGTTTAAAAAATTCGGGGATCAGAAATTATTTGTGGTACCTAACCTGATCAAGTGGCGGATTGTGCGAGACAATCACGATAATGCGGGACATTTAGCGGTTGACAAGACTGTGGACCGAATACAACGATTCTACTGGTTTCCAAGATTGCGTGACTATGTAAAGAAGTATATTAAATCTTGTGTTGAATGCGCTTATCACAAACGGCCAGGCGGTCAACGAGAAATTGAATACCATTATACTGACATGGAACCGATACCTTTTAAGGTTCTACACATGGATCATCTCGGTCCATTGCCACGAAGTAGCAAAGGAAACGTTCATGTACTCAATATGATTGACGCTTTCACGAAGTATGTTGTAATAAAGCCAGTACGAAATACCTCAACGAACGCAGTCTTAAAGGCTTTGAACGGAATAACCGGATTTGTGGGAATGCCTCCTGCAAAAATTGTGACCGATAGAGGATCTGCTTCTACAGCAAAAGCATTTGAGAAATTCTGCGACGAACATAGTATTCAACACGTGAAAACAGCTGTCCGAACACCACGAGCGAATGGTCAAATTGAACGAAAAAATTCGAACGCTTATACCAATGATTTCAACGATGGCATCTGAAGACAGGAAATGGGAAGAGAGGATCAGAGAAATCCAGTGGACGTTCAATACAGCCATAAATCAGACGATGAATAGGAGCCCTCACGAGTTAGTATTCGACTATAATCCACGTGACATATTGGGAAATCGAATAAGTCTGACCATACAAGACGAACATACAGCAACGTGAGAAGGGAAGCCGCTACTGTCATGAATGACAAACGATGAATTTGGAAACTCCGCTTCGACAAAAACCATCGGAAACCTGCAAAATACAACGACATCGACTTAGTTTTAATTGAAAATGAACCAGTAAGTACTGGACAATCGCGTAAACTCGAACCAAAGTATAAAGGACCATACACTATTACGAAAGTGCTTCCACACGATCGTTATTTGGTAAAATATATACCAAACTGTCTACGACAATACTGATTCCGACAATGACCTGAATAAGGGAATCGAGGGCGATTCCCTGACAAGATGGACGAGCTGTAAGCGACAACACCGGCAAGAAATAGCGAAGCAAAAAGATACGAAGATAACTGAATGAAAGGAGTAATGTGGTAGAAGAGAAGTAGAGAGACCTTGTTAAAGCGTGAACGTAAGAAGACCTTTTTCCCTCAATAAAGTTTTTTGTTAGTAGTAATACGAGCTTGGTTTTTATTTATCCTGACAATTTTAAATTCCTTTATAGCATAATTACTCTTCAAGTAATTTTTATACACTGTCCTCCAATTTAAAAAATCTACATGGTCAAAGCACAATAGCATCGACGCGAATGAGTACCTCACACAACCTAACGCAAAGACCACACAGGTGTATCAAACTCACCCGTCGGCAAAGCAGGAAGCAAATACCCTGCTACATGCTAAATACAACGAAAGAGTAACGCCTAAAAAGGAATTATATAAGTACAACAAATTCAATTAAAGGAAGCAAATTTCAAATAAAGAAAAAGCCAACTGAAAGTTCAGCTGAAAAATCAGCAACCCTCCAACATGTACGATATTTACACCCGGATTAAGAGACTCCGGAAGACCCAAAACAATACCCGCGTATTACTAGGCTAGAGCATGAACTCAACCTAGACCCTAATTTGATCGCGGAAGAGAAAATTACGATATCAGAACTCTGCGAAGAGTATAACGATATCTTCTTCTTCAAAGGTGACAAGCTCACCTATACAAATTTGATAACGCATAACATTCCATTGGTGCAAGATCAAGCACCAATCAATCAAAAAATGTACCACTTACCTGAAACTCAGTGGAAGTAATTAACAAGCAGCTAAAAGAAATGCTAGACAGCGAGAGGTCGCCGATTTAAGGAAAATAAAAAAAACTTTATGTGTGATATTGTCCAAATTTAATAAAAAATAAAATAAAGGTTATCACTGTTTATTCCACTGACGTACAATTTTACTGTAATAACTACAGGACATTCTTACTATTTATAATAATAAAGTTTAATAACTATACGATTACTCAAACCGTTCACTAATATTCTTTTAGGTTCTGCTCTCGACGGATTGCAAAGAAAAACTCCTCGAGGTTTGGGCTTGCTGCCTCCAGGTACCCACGTATTCGTGTAAAGCTTCTTTTCTTTTTTTGCTTTCTCAAGACGATCCAAGATCGTACGTGAAAAAATGCAACTTATTTTATGTGCATTATCATATGCACAAAGAAATTGTAATATGATGTGCACTGTATGTTGGTAGGTATACCGTGCGAATAGAGTGCATGACTGATAACGAAATGCAATTTTAAGCTAAATTTCATTTTGTTGCGACATGCAAATGCATTTTTAAATGCATTTGAAATTTTTGAATGCATTTGAATAAGTTTAAATGATAATTTAGATTTGAATGATTTTTTGTTTTCAGGGTCGGACTTGCAATACATCAATATATATATATCAATATATATATATATAATATATTGATATATTGACTATATGGTTGTGATTCGGGGCAATAGGTACCTGAGTCACAACATCCCTCCCCCCTGAGGAAAAGAAAGTTTTATTCTTTCGGAAAAGAAAACTTTCTTTCCTAATAACATCGCTAAATTTTATATACATATTTAGAAGGAAAAAAAAACCTTATATGTAGTTGGCTTTAACTGATTACAAAAAATGTTATGTTATCGTAACTCTGTTATCGGTATCGATACCGATAACAGAGTTACGTGAAATAGTTTACCAACATATATACACCAAAGTGAATGATAACACAATAAGATGGGAATTGAAGCATATAGGTATTAGAAATAATAATAGACCAGAATTATTTTAGATTCAACAATAAATATTATAAACTAGAAGATGGATTAGTGGTGGGATCACCATCATCACCCCTTTTAGCGGAAATATATATGAACAATTTCGAGAATAAGATTTTCAACAACAACTGTCCGTTCAAATCTAAAGTTAAATTTTGGTATAGATATGTGGATGACGTTTTAGCTTTATGGCTAGGTACAGATGAAGAGTTAAACGATTTCCTTAATTGGCTCAATAAACGTAATAGTAGAATTCAATTTACCATAGAAACAGAAAAGACTGGTTCATTAAATTTTTTAAACCTTGTAATTAATAAGTTAGATAGCAAATTTACATTTGATGTTTTTAGAAAACCTTCTTTTACAGATTCAATTATACCAATAGACTCTAATCATTCATGTAATATAAAAATGTCATCTTTCAATAATTCAATCCATAGGCTATTTAGTATACCACTTTTTCAAATATCATTTAATAAAGAAGTTAAGGTGATTAAGAAAATAGCCAACAACAATGGATATTCTCCAAATGTAATAGATAGATTAATAAAGCAGAAGGAACAGAAATTAGTGTTAAAAAAACTTTGTAACTTGATACCTTCTAATGTTAATACTAATAATTATATAAGGTTACCATTTATAGGAAAGATTAGTTATACCATAGCAAAAATATTAAAGAAAAATTGCAATGTTAATGTCGCTTTTTACAATAAGAACACACTCAGAAATAAGCTAATATACTGCAAAGAAAAAGATGATGTTGTGAAATGATGATGATGTTGAGAAATTCAGGTATATAAAAAAACATGTGTGACGTGTGTGAATGCATGCAGGTACATAGGTCAAACAGGACGTGAGATTGAAATATGATTTCGAGAATATATGACATCCTTTAAAAATAATAAAGACGATTCAGCGGTAGCCATACATTTAAGAGAGCAAAATCATTATTGTAGCACAGAAAATGTAAAAGTATTGCACTTTGAGAAGAAAGGCAAAAGATTAGATCTATTAGAAAATATAGAAATAGAAAAAGCAAGAAATAAAAATAATGTACATGTACTTAATGAGCAACTGCAGTTTGCTCTGTCCCCCATATTACGACAAGTGTGTTGACCTATGTAAATGATTTGACATAGTAGTAGATTCAGTAGCTTGTTAAAATCCTCTGAAGATGGTCGAATAAGACCGACACAATTGTAAGATAAACAATTAATTTTTTTGTGAAATTTAAGTAAATAAATAAATTAGCTGCTCAAAATCAGTTTGCGTTTTATAAAAATGTTTCACAAACCAAAGTCATTAAACAGCTTAAAAAAAATATATATATACAGGGTGGGCCAAAAGTCACCATGGGGTTTAAAAATGCTCTTTGCGTTAAAATAATTGATCGCTGATTTAAGTAATAAAATTCTATTATTCTGGTTCTTTGTTCAGTTGTGAATCTCTCCATTATTTATTCTCCAGATGTTATTTATATAATCTAAAAAAAAAAAATAAAAAAAAATATATAAACGAAAAAGTTATTAAATTATTAAACCCCATGGTGACTTTTGGCCCACCCTGTATAAGATTTATTTGTAACATCGTACCGTTACAAGTGTGGGCTATCACTGAATTGCTATTGAGTTTCTGGTAAGTTGCTGTTATTTGCTGTGCGATGAACTGGATATTCCTGAATTCTGACTTGAAATTTTGGCTCTGCCAATTTCCTCGAAGTAAATACTGGCATTTAGTTGGTTTACCATTATTCCTGAGCCGTAGGCGAAAGGGATGCAAAGTAGAAAGAATGTAATTTGCATCATTTTGGAAACCTGGAAGATGACACTATGTTAATATCTCTGAATGATATTTGAAGATGATTAAGTTTTTAATCTGAGAAAAGTTTTAGGTCATTGTTATGGACTCTTTTGTTTTTATTATTGATTTTAGTAGTGGAATTTTCGGGGGAATTAATCTCCATTATCTCATACGGACCTGACAATAATTGTGAGTACTTGTTATCTCGAACTCTGCTCTTAAGTAGGACTTTATCGCCTACTATAAAAAATTTTTGGACGGAGTTTTTGTCGTATTGCAATTTTAATTTTTCTTTATTTGCCATGGCTATGTCTTTAGCTATTTTGAAGCTATGCTGTAGACGCGCTTTTAACTCGCTTCCATAATTGTCATAATTATAGCAAACGGTTGGAGAAGATTTTAAATTATTTGGGATTTCTGCTGGGAATCCGTATAGGAGTTCGCGGGGAGTATAGTTAGTACTCGAATGAGGGGTGGTATTGTATACAAACATGGCATAAGGAATCCATGTATCCCAGTCTTGTGGATCTTTTGCTACATGAGATCGGAGATATTCTGCTAAGGTTCTGTGACTTTTTTCCAATGCACCACTCGTTTGAGGGTGATATGGAGTAGTTTTAAGTCGTTTTATTCTTAACAATTTAGATACCTCGGCGAACATGCCACTTATGAGGTTAGAACCCTGATCTGTGAGGATACTTTCTGGAATACCATGTCGACAAAATATTGTTGTCGTGAAGGCTTCCGCTAATGTCTTAGACTCGGTGTCGACTATGGGAATAGCCTCAGAAAATTTTGAAAGGTCGTCTTGAAATGTAAGGATGTATTTGTTTCCAGAATGAGAAATTGGGAGAGGTCCTACAACATCTAGGTACACTCTTTCGAAAGGTTTGGAGCTAATGCTCGAGATTTTCATAGGAATTTTTGGATTTCTGGATACTTTGTTTAACTGACAAAGTTTACATTTCCTTACGTATTAGATAATATCGTCTGACATGCCAGGCCAGTAGAATTGCTTTTTAATTCTTTTAATAGTACGGGAAACTCCTTGATGGCCTCCCGTCGGTAGTGAATGAAAATCTTTTAAAACTTGTTCGATGTCATTAATGTCGGATAAATATTTGATCGAATCTTGATGGAGCTTTATGTTTATTTCTTTATTAGCGAAAATCTCTGTAAAAGCGTTTTTAATAATTATTAGTTTCTGTGGATCTAATATAGGGAAGGAGATATTTATTTGTTTTAACTGATTTGCTTCTGTGTATGAGCAGATCTCAGTTAAAATCTTTTCGAGGTCTGATCTATCTCTTTGGGATCGGCAAGGTAAATTAATTTTTGATATAATTAATGACGAGTCTTTTTTCTTGAAGAAGTTCAGTTCAGTTTCTGAAAGTGGGGACTTATCTGAAAATTTTAGTTTCGAGTCCAACACTCTTTCAAGTTCTGTATCTTGAATTGGCAAGATGAAAAATTTAGGATTCGCATTTTCAGTCAATAGTAATGGGAAATTTGTCTCAGTTATTATGACTGAGGAAATGTTCACTTGTGATGGAGTTGGATTTTGATTAATGACACTCGTGTTGGGAATATTCGAATTCGCCTGAGCTCTAGCTTGATTCCTTGTTATCACATTTACACAGGCGATAGGTTCCGCAAAATTTTCGCTACTATCTGGAATAGCTCTACTGAGAGCGTCTACATTTGTGTTGAGCTTACCTGATTTATGGACTATTTTATAGTCGTATTCCTCAAGACGTATTCTCCATCTCATCAGTCTTGAGGAGTGATCTTTCAGATTCACGAGCCATACTAATGTAATATGGTCAGTTATAATTGTAAACTGTCTGCCATAAACATATGGTCTGAATTGCTCAACTGCGAAAACGATAGCTAAGAGCTCTTTCTCTATAGTTGAGTAAAGAGTTTCCGCACCATTGAGAACTCGACTGACATAGGCGATTGGATGATCTCCTTGATCATCAACTTGAGAGAGAACTGCTCCGATGGCGTAGTCACTGGGATCGGAGGTGACAAAAAATTCTTTGCCGAAATCAGGATAAGATAGAATTGGTGCTGAAATTAATTTGTTTCGTAATTCACAAAATGCCTCGTCGCAGATTGCGTCGAACTTGAAAGGTGCATCTTTTTTCGCAAGCTTGGAAAAATTTGGAATGAAGCGGCGATAATAGCCGACGAAACCAAGGAAGGCTTTGATATCCTTTTCTTTCTTGGGTCTGGGATATGGCTGAACTGATTTATATTTTTGCAGGGTCTGGTTTGACTCCATTTTCTGTAATTACGTGCCCTAAATACATAATTTCTTTCCTTAAGAAATGGCACTTGTCGGGTTGAAGTTTCAAATTGAAATTGCGGAGACGACTAAATACTGCTGTGAGTCTAGAATTGTGATCTTTGAGGTTGTATCCATGGACTACGATATCGTCCATGTATACGAAGCAATAGATGCCTTGAAGTCCAGATAGAACATTGTTCATGGCTCGTTGAAAAGTAGCAGGGGCTCCTTTTAAACCAAATGGCATACGATTGTATTCGTAGTGGCCATAGGGTGTGCTAAAGTCAATTTTTTCCCTGTCCTTCGAGTCCATTTTTATCTGGTGGAATCCACTGGCTAAGTCGAGTGTGGTAAAATATTTCGATTTCCCCAACTGGTCTAATATATCAGTGATATTAGGCAGTGGGTACGCATCGCCTATAGTAATGTCGTTAAGACGACGAAAGTCTACCACTACTCGCCAATTTTTATTTCCATTTTCATCCGGTTTTTTAGGAACCACGTGAAGTGGATAATTCCAAGGACTATGTGAGGGTTTTATAACATCGGACTCCAGAATTTCTTGTATTTGCCGGTTTATTTCCGTTCGGCTTGCTTCAGAAAGTCGATAAGGCTTGGTATAGATGGGCGGTTTGTCCCTTCTATGAAGAAGAGATCGTTGAATTCCCTACAGATATTGCGAACACTCTCAGATTCCTCTGAATTACAGTGATCCAATTTGATAAGGTTTTGCAGTTTATTTATTCTGCCCTTAATTGGATCTCTTTCAGAGTCTGTGGAGATGACCACAAAGTCGTCCAAGTCTTGGTAAACTGGGTTCACCTCGTAAGGTGCCAGATCGGCGTCCTCCTCATTTGTGTTGAGGATTAGGATTTTGCCATACCGTTGACTGGTTCGACGATCGGTTTCCGAGAAATAAATCTGGCCTTATTTCCTTCTTGAAACAGACTTTTAATAGGAAGGAGATATGATTCCAACTTTTGTGGAATTTGGAAGGAGTTATACGATGATTCCGACTCGATAGAGTTTGAAGGAGATAAAACTTTATTGAAATTCTTTGACTTTTTGGATTTATTCTTGAAATTCACTTTTTGTGAATTTATTGATGAAGGAGATAGAACTTTACTAGATACAGCCGCGGCTATTGATGGAGTTTTACATTTATGTTCTTGCTTCATATCTTGTGAAGCTTTGGATGGAGATTGATTTTTATTTAATTCAGCCTTTTTTCTGGCTATATAGATGGAGATAAATTTTTACCTTTATGCTTCATTTCTTGTGAAGCATTAGATGGAGATATATTTGCATTGTTTTTCGAAGCAATTTGTGGAGATGGAATTGTCTTGATATCTTTATTGGAGAATGTTATCCCTGTATATAACAGACTCTTTGTTTGAAACCTCTTTTCTGGGTCTTCGCTTTTCAAATAAATATATGGATAATTTGAGTAGTAATCCTCATATGGATAAAATTCATTTGAATCATTAATTTCTAGAGAAATAAGTTTATTTTTATAATTGATACTAACATTGTATCGAGATAAAAAGTCATGACCAAGCAGGCCATCGTATGAGAGGATGGAGTTATTTCCCACAATTTGAAATGGATGTTCTAGGATGGAGTTATTATGCTCAGAATTTAAGTTTAACTTAGCAAAAATGAGTCCTTCTGTAGAAGTGGACTCTGTAAATAATGTGTTTATAT
The DNA here is from genome assembly GCA_963930735.1 of Dioctria linearis. Lineage (NCBI taxonomy): Eukaryota > Metazoa > Arthropoda > Insecta > Diptera > Asilidae > Dioctria > Dioctria linearis. The sequence goes on along the minus strand of OZ005740.1, from coordinate 222,371,890 downwards.
TGCAGACAGCATCCCTGTAGCAGATGCTATCTGGCTTCAGTAGTTAAGCTATGCCGGTACCAGACCACTTTTTCCATACAAAAAGTGCAAGGTATATTCCAACTATTTTGGTAGCTATGGACTGGGGTTCTGGGCCACTGAGAGGGATTCCGTCTAGTGGTATACGTCACAGGGCATGCCTGGAGAATTCCTTTCCTACCGTCCGGCTGACCAGGAGATGACATTAACTTTTTTAGTAATAATTCAAGTTTTATTTTTTTACCCATGGTGTGCTGCGCCTAAATGTGGGCTTTTGGTTTTGAACTATTATTAGTAATAATTCAAGTTAACCCTATGCTATTGTTTTTCATACCAATAGATTCTAGGAGGTGCCAGTGGATAGAGTATTGGTACTGTTGGGGGACAAAATTTTCATCAGAAATCCTCTACGGGCTATGGTTCTCGAGATATTAGCGATTTTACCTTTTTAGATACAGTTAATATTAGTAATAATTGAAGTTAACCCTATGCTATTCTTTTTCATACCAATAGATTCTAGGAGGTGCCAGTGGATAGAGTATTGGTACTGTTGGGGGACAAAATTTTCATCAGAAATCCTCTCGAGATATTAGCGATTTTACCTTTTTAGATATAGTTAATATTAGTAATAATTGAAGTTAACCCTATGCTATTCTTTTTCATACCAATAGATTCTAGGAGGTGCCAGTGGATAGAGTATTGGTACTGTTGGGGGACAAAATTTTCATCAGAAATCCTCTACGGGCTATGGTTCTCGAGATATTAGCGATTTTACCTTTTTAGATACAGTTAATATTAGTAATAATTGAAGTTAACCCTATGCTATTCTTTTTCATACCAATAGATTCTAGGAGGTGCCAGTGGATAGAGTATTGGTACTGTTGGGGGACAAAATTTTCATCAGAAATCCTCTCGAGATATTAGCGATTTTACCTTTTTAGATATAGTTAATATTAGTAATAATTGAAGTTAACCCTATGCTATTCTTTTTCATACCAATAGATTCTAGGAGGTGCCAGTGGATAGAGTATTGGTACTGTTGGGGGACAAAATTTTCATCAGAAATCCTCTACGGGCTATGGTTCTCGAGATATTAGCGATTTTACCTTTTTAGATATAGTTAATATTAGTAATAATTGAAGTTAACCCTATGCTATTCTTTTTCATACCAATAGATTCTAGGACGTGTCAGTGGATAGAGTATTGGTACTATTGGGGGACAAAATTTTCAGCAGAAATCCTCTCGAGATATTAGCGATTTTACCTTTTTAGATATAGTTAATATTAGTAATAATTGAAGTTAACCCTATGCTATTCTTTTTCATACCAATAGATTCTAGGAGGTGCCAGTGGATAGAGTATTGGTACTGTTGGGGGACAAAATTTTCATCAGAAATCCTCTACGGGCTATGGTTCTCGAGATATTAGCGATTTTACCTTTTTAGATATAGTTAATATTAGTAATAATTGAAGTTAACCCTATGCTATTCTTTTTCATACCAATAGATTCTAGGAGGTGCCAGTGGATAGGGTATTGGTACTGTTGGGGAACAACATTTTCAGCAGAAATCCTCTACGGGCTATGGTTCTCGAGATATTAGCGAATTTACCTTTTTAGATATAGTTAATATTAGAAATAATTCAAGTTTTTTTTTACTCATGGGGTGCTGCGCCTAAATGTAGGCTTTTTACTATGATTTTTCTTGAGCGCCTAAATATAGGCTTTTCAGGTTGGTTTTGAATTAATATTAGCAATAAATAAAGTTAAAATTAGAATACTTTTTTTCATACCAATAGATTCTAGAAGGCGCCAGTGGATAGAATATTGTTGGGGGACGAAATTTTCATCAGAAATCCTCTACAGGTTCTGGTTTTCGAGATATTAGCGTATTAATAATTCAAGTTATTTTTATTCATGTCAATGGATTCTAGGTGGTGTGGGGTGGGAGAGGGAACGACATTTTCATCAGAAATCCTGTACCAGCTATGGTTTTCGAAATATTAGCATATTAATAATTCAAGTAACCCTAGAGAGCTGTAGATATCAGCATGATGTCGCCTTGGATTTGCTGTTTTCTTACTTGAAGATTTCTTAGCGAGGAATTTGTAGATATCAGAAGTTCTAGATCACTTTCTATGGAGGTTCTGGGTATCAAATATTAAATGTTTACCAAACATTAGGCATGCTTCCCCTATTTATGATGTAATTTGATATCACCGCTGTAAACAAATTCGCATTTAAGTTGAATGGTTCATACACACCCGTGTAAACTTCCTGTTTACAAATTCACATTTTAGCTGAATGAGTCATGCACACCTGTGTAAACAAATTCAGGCAATATCAGCACATTTATTCTTTTCATGCAATTTGATAGCACACTTACTGTAGGCAGCCAAAAAAATTTATTTTATTGTTCCAAGAATTGTGTTTTATTGTTTATTCGATATCATCCCAGCCTGTAAGCAAATTCGTTGGAATTCATCCTGTGCAATGATTATTGTAGCAGCAGGATCATTCATGTTTACAAACCGTTCCTATAAAAGCTCAAGCAAACTCTTGGGGAGCATCAGTCAGTTTTAGTGAGTCTCCGTGACAGTACATAAAAAATAAAGATGTCTTCGGTGTTAGTAAATAAAAGTTTTTCAATAATTAAAAACTTGAGGAAGGATGTGTCGAAGTGTTTAACAAATTCAGAGAATAAAGACTATATTGTTCAAAAGTGTAATAGAAACATGCATATATTTCAAGTTTCATTTCGGAAGTGCAATAAGAGTGCTAGGAAACGACATTTCGAGAGCTGTCTCGAGCAAATTAAAGCATTGAGAGCACTATTGAGAACTCCCCGTCGAGGTGGAGGAATTACTCGCGTAAGAAGAAGTGATTTTGTAAAGTGGGAGGAAATAAAGACAGCGTTCGCAGACAGAATTCGGCAAGGTGTTATTACAAATTTAAAACATATCGATCATGCAGGACGCTGCCAAATTATTTACGCGCCGTATTAAGAACACTCTAAAACGTTATTTTAATATTAAAGTTTCTACAACGTTTTGCGACGAATTTATTAAACAAAGTGCTGACAATGAAAACATAAAAGACATTAAATATTTCCAAGCAAGAACTGCTCCAATTAGTGCAGATGATAATTTGGAGGAGTGGTTTAAATCAAACATTTTGGATCCAATAAACACTCAGCTGGAAGAATTCCAGGAAAAAGACAGTGGCTGGGCACTGCACTCTATAATACATTTAGCGGTGCATAGCAACAAGTTTGAGCCGATTCGGGGATCTTCGTATATACCTCTACCAAAGGAGATTGCTTTAAAGCAAGCTTGCATTAATTTGAAGAATAATGATGAAGCATGCTTCGCATGGACCGTAACATCAGCGCTATATCCTGCAAATGTTCACACCGACAGGACCTCATCATATCCACATTATTCAACTGTACTTAATTTAACTGGGATAACGTTTCCCATGACACTTAAGCAAATTACGCAATTTGAAGACCAGAACGATTTATCAATAAACGTATTCATCCTAGAGAAAGAGCGTTTCTTCACCACAGTTCCAGTTAGACTTACGAAACACAGGATGGAGCGACATGTTAATCTCCTAATGCTACAAGATTACTATGACCAGGCTGAAGATCATATGGATGATGATGATGATGATGCTGGCAGATATCATTTCTGCTGGATTAAAGATCTTTCGCGCCTTGTATCGAAACAAACTTCAAAACATGTCCATAGAATGTATATATGTGACAGATGTATGCTCTACTTTTACTCTGCGGAAAAATTAGCATCACACACACCCGAATGCGAGAAGCAAAATGATTGCAGAATTATGTTTCCATCAGAAGAAAAGAAATGGTTAGAATATAAGAATTATAACCATAAGAATCCCGTCCCGTTTTGTGTGTATGCAGATCTTGAATCAATATTGAAGCCGATTCAGGGAAACGATCAAAATACACAGCGAATCCAGGAACATGAAGTTCACAGCATAGGATTCTACTTCCACTGCAAACATGATGCTAAGCTCTCATATTACAGAGCATATCGAGGCAAGGACTGTCAAAAATGGTTTTTATTAGAATTGCAAAAAATGGCATCCATAGCTGTACAGGAAAAGCTGAACATCAGGCCAATGCAACCCCTGACTAAAGAGGAACGGCGTTCACATATGGAAAATACTTGCTGCCATATATGTGAAAAAACGTTTGAAGCTGATGAGGAACGAGTTCGGGATCATTGCCACTTAACAGGAAAATATCGAGGACCAGCGCATAATGCATGCAATCTCATGTATCAAGATTGCTCCATAGTTCCAGTAATTTTTCATAATTTATCCGGATATGATGCCCACTTCATTATTAAGGATATAGCTACATCTTTCCCAGGAAAAGTTGCTCTCTTACCAATAAACAAGGAAAGATATATCTCGTTCACCAAGCACATGGAAGGCAGCCATATAAAATTCAGATTCATCGATTCCTTCCGTTTTATGGCAGAATCTTTAAAGAAGCTATCATCATTGCTGCCAATGGATAAATTAAACACTACAAGATCAGTATGGCAGGGATTGGATGACGACACTATCAAACTTCTTACGCGCAAAGGTGTCTTCCCATATGATTTTATTGATGACTGGGATAAATTGGATTTCCGGAACTTGCCAATACAGGAAGCGTTCTACAATAAACTGACTGACAGTGCTATATCTCCTGAGGACTACAATCATGCTGAAGAGGTCTGGCAAAAATTTGAAATACAAACACTTGGTGAATATTCAGATCTATACCTTAAGACTGATGTTCTCCTATTGGCTGATGTGTTTGAGAACTTTCGACAAGTGTGCATGAAGACATACAATTTAGATCCAGCACATTATTACACCATGCCAGGCCTAACATGGGATGCTATGCTAAAATACACTAATGTGAAATTAGAGCTGATAACCGACGTAGATATACTGCTATTCATAGAGAGAGGCATTCGAGGTGGTATAAGTCAATGTTCGAACAGATATAGTAAAGCCAATAACAAATATATGGATGATTTTAAGCCTGAGGAGAAAGAGAAAAACTTGATGTATTATGATGTGAATAACCTTTATGGATGGGCCATGTCACAGCATTTACCAACCGGAGGATTCAAATGGGTTGATGTTCCCAATATTAACGTTTCCGAAATTCCTGATGATTCTCCAACTGGATACATATTTGAAGTCGACTTGGATTATCCTCAACATCTACATGATAAGCATAAGGACTTACCGTTTTGCTCTGAGCATGCAGCACCACCTGGAGCAACATTAGAAAAGCTTTTGACAACATTACATCCAAAAACTAAATATATTATACACTACCGAAATTTGCAGCAATGCTTATCACATGGACTCATCTTGAAAAAAGTGCACCGGGTTCTTCAATTCGACCAATCAACTTGGCTTAAACCATATATTGACTTAAATACTACCAAACGGATGCAGGCTACAAGCGATCATGAGAAGGACAGCTATAAAATGATGAATAATGCAGCTTTTGGTAAGATCATGGAAAATGTGCGCAAGTATAGCGATATCAAGCTTTGCATCAAGTGGGAAGGTCGCTATGGTGCAAGAGCTCGGATTGCGGCACCCAACTTCCACAGTGCAACGATATTTGATGAGAATTTAGTTGCTGTGGAATTAAGGCGACTCAAAATTTTATTCAATAAGCCTCTCTATATTGGAATGGCAGTTATGGAAATTTCAAAGATATGCCTCTACGATTTCCATTACAGTTTTATGCAGCATCAATTTGGAGATAAAGGTAAAGTCATGTATACAGATACAGATTCTCTAATATATGAACTTGAAGAGAAAAATGCATATGAGTTCATGGCTGAAAATATAAACAAATTTGATACAAGTGATTACCCAGAAGATAACCAGTTCGATTTACCGCTCATGAATAAAAAGATTCCTGGTCTAATGAAGGATGAGCTTAATGGGAAAATCATGAGCGAATTTGTAGGCTTGCGCTCGAAAATGTACAGTCTGCGTATAAACGATTGTAAAGCTGTAAAGAAATCAAAAGGAGTAAAGACTAATGTAGTCCAGAGGCATATCAATTTCGAAGACTACGTCGAATGTTTGAATAACAAGCGAGTATTAACTGCTAATCAGAGCTCCATACGATCGCATAACTATAATGTCTACACGATCAACCAAAAGAAGATCGCATTGAGTCCATATGATAACAAGCGGTATATTATGAGTGGGACAACGGATACTCTACCATGGGGACATTACTCTATTCAATCAGAACAGCAAGGAGCAGACGCAGAAAACATATAATCTAAGGCTAGTCTAAGATATGTATTGTAAATAAAAATTGTATTATAGCTAAAATACCATTTAATGAAATAGTTTGTTTTAATTGTAGGTATTATAGTATAAGATATACATTATTGTAAAATAAAGAAAGTGTTATTACAGTTATAGGGAAACCGATTAAAGGAATTGAATGATACACTAAGAATTAAATGTTAATATTTTTCAATTTATAATAAATAAATAATGATATTTTATATATGGTATTCTTTTTATTCAATTTCCCTACTAAGTCCACAGCTCCCGAATAATATTTGCCCACTACAGCGAGCTCCTAATCGGACGGTTGAGCGTTTTACCTAGAATGTTAGGACGGCTTGAGAAAAAACATTTACACGTGGGCTTGACCTTGACCCCAGGCATCACCTTTGAAACCGGAAGGGCGTCTGACCCTTGACCTTCATCCGGAAGTGTATTATATATATAAGTGTATAATCAAGCACATCACAGGGAACTCCGATTTGGCTGATGATGAGGATTCCGTCTGTCGATCAGACCAGTTTGAAAAGCTGTTAATCTGTTATCTGGCCTATTGAAAAGCTGTTAAGCTGTTATCAGACCTGTTCGAAAAGCTGTTAAGCTGTTATCAGACCTGTTCTAAAAGCTGTTGAGCTGTTATCAGACCTATTCGAAAAGCTGTTTAGCTGTTATCAGACCTGTAAATAAAAATTGTATTATGGTTATAATGCCATTTATTGAAATAATTTGTTTTAATTACATTATAGCTTAAGTCTAAAGTCTTTTTTCTTTAGTTCAGGAAAGCCAAGATTTCATAGATATAGACTGATCCTTATAACGAATATTCCTTAGACCAACATGGCTTTAGAAGGTTCCTTGTGCACCATTTTCACAAATAACATCTCTTTGTCTTTACTTTTTACGATCTTTGTTGGAATATCCTGATTTTTCGAGCAGTTGGTGGGGGACAGTCGACTCGTTTTTGGATGAAAAACTTTCTTCTTTATTTCTGGATAGCATCGATTTCATTGATGTAGACTAAGTCTTATATGAATATTTTTTACGACTTTCTTCCGTAGGTTGTAGAAGGCTTGTAGTATCCTTAGAACTCATGTTGAAATTATTGCGTAATTAGCTTGCCAAGAAACAGCGGTCTGTTTGGGTAAAGAGCAAAACATCAACTGAAAAACAAGTTATGAAGCAGTTATATTATTTATATGTATTTGACACGTGGTCGTGGAGGCAGAAATTTGTCCCTGACCTCTGGCATCACCTTAACCTCTGAAACCGAAAGTATCTGCTCTTGGATAACCTTTTGAAACCGGTCGCTGTACAGCACAAACCACGCAATCTAGTCATCTTAATATGCATATATCAGCTGATTTAAGCAAGCTACTGCAAAGATTCTGGGAGGTGGAAGACCTCAATCAACATCCAATCTACACGCAAGAAGAACAACGATGTGAAGAAATCTTTAAGGAAACTCATTAAAGGCGATCAGATGGTAGATATGTCGTGGATTTACCATTCAATGAGCATGTTAAGCAGCTAGGTGACTCAAAGAGAAATGCGATTAGTCGATTGATATCAATGGAACGACGCTTCAAATAGAACAATGCACTCCGAGATCAATACATAGAATTCATGCGAGAATACCAAGCTCTTGGACACATGAAACCAGTTTGCTGTTCAGAGACCCAGACTAGCTCATACTACATTCCTCATCACTTCGTGACAAAGGAATCAAGCACGACAACTAAATCCAGAGTAGTGTTCGACGCATCAAAGAAGACATCTACGGGTATTTCACTAAATGACACTAAGTTAAAGGGACCAGTAATACAACAAGATCTGCGTGACATATTTTTGCGATTCAGACTCGGGAAAATAGGCATTACAGGTGATATCATCAAAATGTACAGACAAGTATTGATTAATCCAAAACATGCACGGTACCAACGCATTGTTTGGAGAGAATCAGATACTGACACGATTCAGGAGTTCGAGTTACAAACGGTTACTTATGGCACTACTCCTGCCCCATTCTTAGCCACGAGATCATTACATCAATTAGCAGAAAATCAACGCAAGGAATTTCCGCAAGCATCACAGGTACTTCAGCGAGACTTCTATGTCGATGATTTGATGACTGGTGTCAACTCCGTTCAAGAAGCCATGCAAGTTCAATAGGATGTTGCCACACTACTGACAAAAGGAGGATTTTTGTTGAGGAAGTATAGCTCAAATTCAGAAAAGTTCTTGGCTTCATTACTCCCAGAGCTGCTTGAATGCCCTATACCTCTTTCTATAAATCCGGATGATTCTGTTAAAATATTAGGACTGCAGCCTGCACAGGACTGCTTTTCATACAGCGTTCAATTGCAAGACCCGACGATATTTACAAAGCGTCAACTCTTATCTGATACATAAAAAATATATGATCCGCTAGGTTAGATAACGCCATCCACAACATATGATAAGTGTTTATTTCTCAACAACTGTGGCTTACAATGGGATGGAAAAGTTTCCGTGAAGACCTTCCTAACTTGCAAAGGCTTAAAATCCCAAGATGGATTCCAAATAATTCAAAATGCATCGAATAGCATGATTTTGCTGATGCTTCTCAGACAGGCTATGCCGCAGTGGTATACGCACGTTGCAAAGATGATAATCACAAATGACACATCAATTTAGTTATGGCAAAAAGTAAAGTCGCTTCTATCAAGCAAATATCGTTACCCAGACTTGAGTTATGTGCAGCTCTTTTGCTGACGCGGGTACTTGTTCAAGTTTCACGAGCTTGTGTAATTCCAGTCAAATGTTTTTGTTGGGCAGATTCTATTGTGGTGTTAGCATGGCTCTCAGAAGAGGGGAAGACATCCTTCGTGTAGGTGGACGCCTTGAAGAGTCAAATTTGGCATATTCCTCGAAACATCCGATTATTCTCGACAGAGTTGAAAAAATTAGTGAGCTCATTGTAGCTGATGTACATCTAAGATATTTACATGCTGGCTCACGCCTCATAATGACAATCATTCAACGGAAGTACTAGATCATCGGTTTACGTCAAGCTGTTTAAAAGCACATCACAGACTGCATCAACTGCAATAAACAGCGAGCCTCTCCTGCTTCAGAACTTATGGGTAATTTACCTGCGCTTGGAGTACGTCCTGGTCCTGCATTTCTTCATACCGGTGTTGACTACGCAGGACCAATAATTATGAAAGCTTATAAAGGACGCTGCAAAAGGACATATAAGGCATACATCGCGCTCTTTGTATGTTTTACAACCAAGGCTATACATCTGGAGCTTGTCACCGAATTATCTACGGACGCTTTCCTTGCTACGCTCAAAAGATTTGTAGGACGCCGTGGACATTGTGCTGACATCACCAATGACAACGCAACCAACTTCCTTGGTGCACAAAGGAAACTACTAGAATTGCGTAAATTCTTGGAGTTAAAGGAACATAATGCTGAAGTCTCAAGATTCTTGGCAGAATATAACACTCAATGGCACTTCATTCCACCAGCATCACCCAACTTTGGTGGAATCTGGGAAGCGGGGGTAAAATGTGTAAAATTCAACTTTCGCCGTGTGCTCAGTAGTGCTCTTCTAACCTATGAGGAGTTTAACACAGTTTGAG